>WEKW01032821.1:36211-76753 GCA_013389905.1 Sula dactylatra | reverse complement strand
ATTACTGTTTTATTGTAATTATTATACTGTTCTTACCTCAACCCACAAGTATTTTTACTTTGGCCCTTCAGATTCTCTCCCCCATCCCACAGGGGTGCAAGAGTGAGTGAGTGGCTGCATGGTGCTTAGTTGCTGACTGGGGCTACACCACGACAGGAGGAAGGGGCAGTTCTGATTTATTTATTAGAGCATCGAGAGAAAGAGAATGGGTCCAGCATAGATCTGGGATACTGCACAGTGAATTCCCATGTAGCTTTGACCAAATCACTTAGGGGCAAATTATGAAAATTAGGTTTTTTTGCTTGCTGGGGGAACAGAGACCTGTCAAAATTGGACCTTCAACCCCTCCCTCAAATCCTCATCTGTAAAACAGTACCTAGGCTACATCTGAATCATTAAATTGCAGACATGAGTAGGAGTTGACCTGAAGATCAACATCATTCATGTTAATGTTCCCATGTCCACATTTTATACCCATTTGGGGGGGTTTACCCAGAGTAGCTCTAGTCTACTAGAAGACTAGAGAAGAAGATAACTTGTGCTGCTGTAATACGTATTCCTGTTGAGTTTCATCAAAAAGGAATCCAGTTCAGGTGAATTCACACTATTGGCCTGGGGTTCAATTTTACTGCATGGTGCTCTGGTGCTAGGGCAGTATGTCCCCATTGTGCCTCAGCCAGTGGTGAAGTGTGCAACGGTGGCTGACTGAGCAGCATGTACGTGTTCAGTGCTAGCTGCTGAACAACCTTGCACCTGAGGATGCAAGAACATATTCCCAGTTCCAAGTAAAATAGTAGCACAGAGCCATCCTAAGATCTTTGTACTGATGAGGAAGTACACATGCACTTAAAAAAAGAAATATATATACACATATATATGTGTGTGTATATATACACACACATCCATCCCTATATAGGCCTCAATATGAAAAGCTGTTGAACCAAGGTACTTCAACACAAGGAAAGCTCATGCTAAACACTTCATATTATTGCTACCACTCACTGCCACTCAGAACAAATGACCAAAATGCTGTCTTGAGAGGTGGATGTCATGATCTGCTCCTGCAGTCAGAAGAGAAGATTTGCTTACTGAATTCTGAAGGTGCAGGACCAGATCCTGGGAAGTCAGATTGGTTCAGCAAGGAACAAGATGCACAGCTTTTATCACAAGGATAAATGATCATTGTCATTTATGTGCGTAAGGTATATAAAAATTACAGACATTATGAGACTTTACAGACGTCATAAGGAGATTGCTCTCAGTGAAAAATCTGTATGTGCAAACTCAACTACCTAAAGTTGGGTAGTTTTATATATTTTTAGTCATCAAAATACAAGTGATCTGATTTTAAGTTCTGCAGTCAGCAGCAGATGTAATTGTTCGGGTGCTCAGAAATATAATCCACTCATATATGCCTGAACAAGGAAGGATTTAAGCGTTTAACTTCAAACTCCCCAAAATTTAAACTGTTCACCTAAAGCTGGAAAGGAAATAAACCAAAAATAACATAGGTAAAGATGAAGACATATGTATATAGAAAGTACTCATGTCTCACCTAGAAGACTCAATTACCGATCAAAGTAGAACCCCAAACAGAAATATTGGTTACGCACAGGTATTTTGAGGTCTCTCCCTATGAACTGCTCTGTGCCAATGCTTTGCTTTAACTTTACTGGGTACAGAACAACTGAATAATTGATAGAAGGTACTCAGCAAGCTGGTAAAAGTTTATTAAATTAAAATCAGTCATAGATTCTTCTACTGGGAACACTAGGTTGAACTGAGGTAAAAGATAATATCTTAAAGTTTAAAAGCTAAAAAGAAAATATATTGAGATTTGAAGTTATACGATGCTGTACTACACTGATAAGCCTTCAAGCATTAGCACGAATCAAATACAGGCAGAAATGTTATTCAGCTCCTCATGGGCTATTAATATAGGATTACTGGAGATATACAAGAATACTTCTTATTCATCTTTAATGGAAAATACCAAAATAAACATGAGTAAACTTCTTATATAAAGAGCTTTTGCACATAATTCTTCAGAGAGTCACTAATGACCAAGCCTCCTCAGGAACTGTTTCCAGATTGAAACAATTAGTCTTTTAAGGAGCAGTAACCAATAATCTGTGCTACTGTAAAAACCATGAAGGTGGACTAAGGTAGAATAATTTATGTTAGGAACTTTTAGTGTGGTACATCATACACTACAGAGTTATAGTCATATTTGTGTCTCCTAAAATCTTCCACAATCATGGTTAAAGAAAAGAAAGAGATGTCTGTCACTGACATGCAGCACTGTTTTTTGAAAGTAATGATGAGATCTATTCAGTGAAAAATCCAGATTTCCCCCAAATCCTGATTTCATTAAATCATAAATTTTGGGGTACGTATTCATATCTGCTACATTTGCCATGAAAAGTTTTAAGTATCTTCAATAACACTGGAACTTTCCCACTTGTTATAGATATGGTAGTTAATAACACCGGAGAAAAAAAACTTCATATAATACCTTTTTTCATAAAGATCTTTTTTTCTAAAAACATTTTGTGTTTTTTGAGTGATTTTAGTGCAGATTTCATAGGTCATAACTGACTTATCATGACATGATCTCTTGATTTCTAGAAGGATCTATATTTCTGAGCTATTAGCATAATTGAAATAAACCCTTTAAATCAGAAGTGAAATATTAAACCAAAACTTTGCCATTTTTCAAATCCTGAAGCATTAAAAAAAAGTCTCTAAAAATTCAAAGATAGTAATTATGGGATAGTTTCGTTTACGTGCTCAGTTTTCTGCTGCAGAGGTAAATACCAGTCCAATGTATCTTCTTTTATTTGGAAGACTGTTGTGAATTACGTGTGCCTAATGTGTACTCCTACATCTAACATTTCACTCATTTGCTTTTATAATCAAATAAACACTTTCTGTTTGGAATTTTCACAAGATTGCATTAGAAAACCATTTGAGAGTCCATCAATTTTTAATATGCGACTCATTTGGAAACTGTAACATTGAAAAACAAAGACAAGGTTACACATCCTAAACTACGCTATGGACTGTACTCATTATCACCCAGTGCTCACAAAGTGCCATATAATGGTGACTATGTGGCTCCCATAACCAGCGATATAATCTATTCCTAAGCATACAGACTCAACTATCTTAGAATTAAGCAAGTTTGTGAGAAAAAGTAAGGAAAATTTCTCAACATGTTAATACAATATATGTTTTTTCTATAATTGGGACTCTGAAATCACTTAAATAAGAAATAAAGTAGACATAGTAAGCTATCCATATGGGGAATTTAGTTTATAAATATCGCTCTACTGCATCTCCCTTTCAACTTCCATGAATGATTTTGGTTCCTCTCTCATTTCTTGGGTGTCATTTGTGCCAGGCTTCTTGTTCCAACTCTGCCGTTTTTGTAGCTGTAACATAAATAAAATCAAAAGCAGCTTTGAATTAACATATATTCAATTCAGATGTAGAGGCTTGCAGAAACCCGTCAGCTGGCAGATCCTAAACCGTGTGCAGCTAACAATTATCAGTGGTGTATCAGTACATTTCAACATCTTCAGAAATGTGTGCACATGCACAACCACCCTCAAAGTTGATATAGTAGTAAATTACAGACATGCTGAGCTCCCTCATTAAAGCTTTGATATACATTTGTGCAACCTGGAGGGATTCTTAAATAAAAAAATAACATAGAACCTGATCCAAATCCTGCTAAAATCAACAGAAACATTTGATTTAGCTCATCTGTTCCCTGCTATGGTCCAGGAGAACAAACTTCATCATAAAAATGAGATAAAAAGAACTTCAAAAAATGCTAGGGAAGCAACAGGATGAGAAGAGAGGGGATCACAAACAAAAATAACTAGCATTAACATCCCTTCAGTTCATTATCCCTCTTAGATTGCACTAAATTTCCCAAGATAGCATTCAAGAGTCATTTGATACATTTGACTCTTTATGCTCTCCTTATGTCTGCAGCACTCCAGCTCTGAAAGTGATACTCATCTGAAAAATAAACCCCCAATTGTCACAGCACCAATATTAAGAGTAAAAAGAAAAAATGTTTCAAGCAAGGAAACTTATGCACTTGAAACCACTCGTGCGGCTGTTTGATTAACAACAGGAAGTTACTGAGGATCGCTATGAACAGATTCTCTTCTGTACGTTTCTTAACTGTTTCAAGGAGCGTTTGCTGAAATAAAGAAATGCATAGCAATATGCCTTAAAGATGTTCCTCTTCTACGGAGAGCCTTTTGAACAGTGATAAGCATTGCCTGCTGTCTTGAACGAAATGGAAAGACAGCAACTTGGTATTTACAACTGCATGGTTTACCTAATGTCCAAAACCCCACTAGAAATTGCTGTGCCCCTTCCTTGAGTTACCCATTTTATGCCATGCCTTGCTATGCTTGCAACAGCAAATATATCTCTGGAAAACACTCTAGAGAGTTCACCAAGACTTTCCACAGTAATTCCCAATCTGAAAACATGTACACACATGTAAACACTCCAAATATCCCTCTAATACTTTTTATGCAAGAGTGGATTCTTTTATCTGCAGTGCTGCACCCAGAAACATTCATAAGAGATACCGCATTTTAGGAAATACGACTGTTCTGAGGGCAGAAGTAGTACAGCTGAATTTAAATTAAATTTAAATAACTTCACAAACAACTGTACATAATCCCTTCTTTTTTTGCCAGGCAGTACATTATCTCTAATCACCCAAATATGAACCCATTTTTCTTGAGATTATTTAAATTTTATCACCTGTATTTCCCTTCTTCTTTTGCAGCCTTGCCTGCATTTGGGATTTATATATTCGCAGAGATAACCAATCACCTCTCCTATTGTTGCACACATTGTAGATGGCAGACTGAAATATTTCAAAGAAAAATAAAGAAAACAATGAAAATAAGGGGAACAAATATACCTATTACTTTCAAATCTGATAGGATTTGGAATAGCTTACATTACAAAAATTTTCAAAACAATCATATTTCCAAGCTGTAACAAACATTTCTAGAGTTAGAAAAAGCCTTTGCCTAGAATCACACACAGTCTTTTCCCTACTGCTGAGTTCCTATAAGGTCTACAATACAAATTAATTAATAAAATTCAAGACTGGAAATGAGATCTCCCTACTGTGTGCTCCCCAGGTAAGGGTCAGTCCATAACTAATTAAGGGTGAACTCGGGGCAGCACAGCTCCAGCTGGGGCAGCTTGTGGTCCCTCTACTGCTGCCTTGCCTGTGCTATCAGTTACACCATCCCCTAGCACTTCTATAAGTTGTCTTGGATACTTAGGCTTTCTATGAGCCAGCCTGTACCAGACTAGTACTGGTGCACTAACAGCACAGTTAGCACAACTAAACCCATGTAAAAACAAGCAGGTCACAAACCTGCTTTAGCATTAGTTTTTAGCAATAGATAATACTTGGGATGGTTTCATCTGCCATTATCTTGAAATAATACCTGCACTGTATGTCAGCAACTTCATCTGAGGATAGAAAGAAAAACAAGTGGCGCTCACAAACTATGAAATGAACTATGATAAACAAACCTGTCAGACCACAGCTACAACATACCCATCATACCCAACATGTTAAAGCATAATAAAGTGCGCAGTTTCTCTGGTAAGGAAAAGAAATAAGAATATATAGAATCTTTCAATATCCAAGCCCATAAACTTCCTTCTTTTTGAAAAAAATTTCCTTTATTGTGACTTATTTCTAAGTCCTTCTGTTTTTTAAAAACCTCCTTTATCGTGACTGGTTTTGTAAGTCCATATTGCTTTTTTTTCATGTTACTCTACACCTTTGCTTAGTTCCCCCCAGAAATGTAATTCCAAACTTTGACGTCAAAATGTGAAGTTGGTAGTCAGACATTTCAATTTTTCCCCTTCCAGAAATTAAGGAACACAGCATTTGATAGTCTCCAAAGATACAATATCAACTCACAATTTTTAAGCTATAAAATTTATGAGATTTCAGTCTCTTCTCCTCCATATTCTGCAGATGTGCATGTGCATCTGTGTTGCTGCAATTTATATGTGCATCTGTGTTGCTGCAGTTTATATAAATGCACCTCAGCAATCTAACACGTGGTGTTCTTACAGAACACGCTTAGCTCAACAACATTACAGATACAAGGAAAGGCTTTAAAATTCAGGGGAGCAAAACCCATGATGTTTCCAAGCAGTAGAAAGGCCTGTAATTTACTAGCTATTACTTCCTACATAAATACAGTTCTGAAACAGGTAAGGTTGTAAGGTAGTATTTGGCACCTCTATAATACTCTAGGAAAATTAGACACATGTGAATTCCAAAAGGTCAAGAAACTAATCAAAACATGAACATCATCAGAAACTTGGGTACTTCTCTTTTGTATTTGACAGCTTTTGCAAAAGATGAAAGAAATCATCTATAAGCTGTTAAGGCAGATGTGGTAGGCATTTTACATTTTCATACAGAAAACTGAAATGCAAATATATCAAACCACATGATTCCATTTTGTTGCTTCCATATTTTGCATATTTCTCATTTTCATAAACAAAACATTGCAAAAGTCCATTTGTTTGTGTTATTTGGAAAGGGAGTGAAAAGAATTTTCTATTTTGGAGTGAATTATTTTGTTTCTAAAATACTGATACACCAATTCTTTTCTTGTAGAAGAAAATAAGTCTGGTCTGTTACTGATGAACAGTATGTGAACATTTTCAGTGTCACAGAATTTTTACAGCTCATGAAACTCACATAAGTATCAAAGTATCTGAGGAAAAAGATTGCTGTCATGAAAAGGACATTTATATGTAAATTACTAGAATAGAAATGACAGCCTTTCTTTCAGATTTTAACCAATTGTTTCAGTGACAAATTTGAAATTTTGGGAGTTGAGATTCAAATTTTAGTTTTTGCTACTGTATACATACTATAATTATTTTATACATATAAACAATGCTTTTATATCACATGTGGAGATTCTGGATAAATATTTAATTTAGATATTATGCCTAAAACTAAGGGCTCTATTCAGAAAAAGATACAAAGCTATTACCAACATGTTTCACTTCAGCCACTTAAAGATTAGATTATTCAACATGACAAAATAAAGACTAAAAACGTACTCCATGCCAACATTGTTAGGGACTACCTAGAAGGCTGAAATGTGCGGTACTTGGCTTGGGAGGCTCCTGCCTCCTCCTTAACCTCTCCCTAGTCACCACCACAACACAAGGAGCACTTTTTCATAAGGACGTTTTTTTCCTTGGAGGACAACAAACATCCTCCTTTTTTCAGTAAGCCACATTTTCCCATATTTTTCTTCTACCGTCTTGTGGAGTACGCTAGCAAAGAGAAATGAGAGGCACCGCTGCTTCCCTACTGCATGGCATGGTACCTCACAAAGACATGAGATGTACTTGTGAATTCTGACTTGATACATGTGATACGCATAGCAACGGAAACAGTAGGGAGTCCAGAGAAACCAAGAAGATGATATAATTAGCATGGTCTGTAGAGATTTAATTTCCTCATGTTAGGACTACCTCACCCAGCATATGCCTGTTCACTGAATATGGTGGCCTCTGATTAAGAACACAGTGATGGGTCAGCTGGAGGTTGTATCATAGCACATTTACAAGAGGGAGTGCCAGATTCTCTGGGAAATGCCTTTAGGTGCTCAGCAAACATGCATACTTGAAACCCTGGCACTCTTCTAATAAAACATTCTGCTTTTATATATGAAGTGTCAGAAAGTTTTGAGCTGAGTGATCACGGAAGGCTTAGTTTGTTTTCTGACCATGTTTAGAATACTATTTCTGTGTGAAGGAGAGGAGGGAAGAAGAAAGGATGATCACTGT
This sequence comes from Sula dactylatra, assembly GCA_013389905.1. NCBI lineage: Eukaryota > Metazoa > Chordata > Aves > Suliformes > Sulidae > Sula > Sula dactylatra. The sequence continues at coordinate 68,869 of WEKW01032821.1, read as the reverse complement.
ACCTTGGGTTTCTGAGGGGGTCTCATTGAAAATGCAGCTGAACCCATGCACAGTGTAGGAAAATAGAGTTTTTAATTATGATATATGTACAAGCACCGAATTTCAACTCAGCTCCTGAGTGTTTGGTTTTGAAACTTAAATATACTTCAGAGGCTAATGTTCTTTTTGTTTCTATTCCCATAATTCTCCCCAACACTCCAATTAATGTTTGTGTGTATTTATGTGCATTCATATCCAGTTTAGCTGTACATCTAGAAATGAAGAAAAGAAGGGAACAACAGCATTACAGTATTGTACATCAGAATAACAGATAGGGTATGAGGTTATAAAAGTAGTTCCCATAGAGGAAATAAGATGAGATTTTAGGAAGTATAAAAGCGTAATTTATCTTTCTAGAGCCTGGGCTGATAGCTGCACACACATGAAGGGAGTTTGTAATTGAAGAGATTCCAGATGCCCTGGAGTAGGGAGATACCCTATGGTTGGTGGTTGAACCTGAGCTAGAGAATGAGGGTATCCAAGGTGACTGTGGCTGAAGAAGGCCAATGATGGTTTCCTGTGGAACCTGCAATGAAAGCCCAATGGAAGATGAGGAAAATCTACTAGCAACACTCAAAGAGTGACTAGAGAACTAGAAGGAGAGACAGAACCAAAAGCAAATTTTGTCTGGAAAACTAAAGTATTACTTCAAACTTTGTCAAAATTTGGTCGTCAATTTTGCAATTTATTACGTCTGTTATTTTTCTTAAAAAAAAAGAAAGGCTTCATGACCAGCAGGTATTAAAGAAACCTGCCAGCATTATTAAAAGGCATTATTAGGCACTCACAATCAAAGCATTTGAAGTAAATCTATATGCCATGATGAGATAATATTTTAAATTATAAAGACTTAGTCCTTTTTTGCAGCTTCATATGAGCAAAATGTTTTCAGAGGTTAAACGGCAAATAGAGCAGGAGAACAGCAAAAAAATCTGACCCAAGAGCTACATCCAACAAGATTAGTAAATATGAGCAGACAGAAATATTTTTGGAAGAATGGAATCTGGTGGAAGACAACTTTTTATCTGTTGTCAGGAGTAATGATAGCAGTCTCCATGCCTCCATAAAATAATTTATTAGTGTCAATTGGCTGTAACTCTTTTCAGTCCTGATTTACGAAGCAGACTAGTATCTGTGTGCAGAGAGGAAGAGGAGGATGAATACAAGTCATAGTTTCTTAGTTTTTTAGAGAAAACCAAAAGAAAGAAACAAGTTCTAAGAGACTTGATCTTGTTGTCAGTGAGTCTACAATTAACACTTGCCCAAACGTGAGATCAGTGTGAATTTTCATCTTTTTGCAAAGCATGTAAACCACATTATATGAAGCCATTTGGGTGATTCCATTATTTTCAGACCAAGTCCTTAAAATAACACGGTTTCCTTTCATTGCATTTTCTCTCTCTTCACCTTACAGCAGCTGTTAACAGCCAAATATTGTCTGACACAGTTGAAAAGCTGGGGGAGGATTGTAGAGGTTTTTTTAACATCTAAATTCTTGTTTTTCTGACAAGCCTGCTAATCCCAAGTGCTGTTTTTAGACACCAAAATTTATGTTAAAGAACAGATTCAGAATTTCCTTTTCAAACCCCCGTAAAGAGAAGATTGCATACCAAAAGAGAAAGAAAGGGAGAGAAGAAAAAAAAAAAAAAAAAAAGATCATTTTCATACTGCTTCGTGGTACTTCGTACAGTACATGCATTTCAAAGATGAAAGAAACTGTAAGGCCCACTAGTAATAGCACCGTCTGCTGCATAGGCCAAGTGGTGTACTGCACCGATATTGTTTTTCAGACAGGTGCATAGCTTTGTTAATGCATATGTTAATGTCTATGCTTGAGAGGGAGTCAGATGGATGGGTGGGCATTGGCTGGGTATTCTCCTTATGGGGGATCCACACCCACTCCCCAGAGCAGCAGGAGGACCTAAAACACATCCCCTCATGCTGCCTTGTTTTACTTTTTTTCCTGTTCCTGCACCTTGCGGAAAGTGGGAGGCAGGGTTAGCCAGTGGCCACAGCCAGCCATCAGTCTGGTTAGTGCAAAACACAACCAGGCTCAGTAAAGTTGACCCATTCTGGGATCAGGTGAAACGTCACTCAGACAAAGAGAGGCCTGTGGTATGGGCATCTGCTTGCATACAAGATTTTGTCAACTTTAAGAGAAAGCCTGCATTATCAATGCTGGACTTGCCTTCACACAAAAGGTCGAGTTGACAGTGGATTAGGAAGCACAAGCAGGTGCAATAAAGAATTACAAGATACTATGCCAATTTATCTTTCTATTTATTATTTTCTGTATCCCAAACATGTATGTAAGCAGCACCATAAGGAAAATAAAAAGGAATGTTTTTACCTCTTGTATTTGAAAGGTAATAAAAATGTTAGCAGCCCTTATTACATAGCTTTTGAGCACTGCAAAGTGGCCCCAGTCCCACAACATGAAGGAACAAACTGATAGCCACAAAATACCGGGGAAACAGAACCTGAAAAGGGATTTATTCTCTGTCTTCCACCTTCTGAGAATGTCATCATATTGCTCCTGACCTTCTTAAAGTTCAACGTCCAAACCTGCAAATTCTCATCCCGAATGTCATGCTCAACCTGGTAGATTTCAAATAACTGAAGTATCTGCCCATACTAATGAGCATATTAAGGAGTTTAAAAATTGCTGTAGAGATTTATCTCACCTAGCTTTAGACTACAGTCATAAGATGGCAACTGACATTTCTTGGGTGTAACTCATCCACTTGCTTTGTCAAATGTGTTTAAAATGCCTAGTGCCTCCCACTGACTCAAAAGGGAATCCAGGGTTATGGGTTCAGATGTAGGCATCTCTGCTGTATATACTAAAGGCAGAAAAGATAAATCCTATCCCACATGTCCGAAGTTAGGTGTTTAAATTTGTATTTACAAGTAGAATAAAGAGGATGGATTGCAGTATGAAACAGGTTAAGTGACATGCCTTTTAGTAACAGCTATAGCATTTTTCTCTATTAGACAAGAAAGAATGAAGAGACGATGCCTTTTATTAACATTTTCTAGACTGCATTCAGCAATTGTAATCTTCTGAATAAATATGAACTCAAAACGACTTTTATTTCACCAATATTTGCACCTAAGATATTTGACACTACATATGCCAGAAAACAATGCAGCTGAAAAATCCATGCAGATGGAAATAATCAATATATTTGGCCACAGAATAAAGATTTTCTCAATGAATTCATACGGCACACTACAAAATTATTAAATCTGGCAGGAAACAACTCTCAAAGTTTTTAGAAATCTTTCAGGCTATACAGCACCTTAAAGTGATTAGCCCAGTCCAGTATTAAATACACTTATGTAATAGCATTTTAAAAACCGCTTAGACAAATATTAAAATTTTAAAGAATTTTATAGGCATTGCCTACACATGGTTTAGAATAAGAACAGTAACAGTTCTTAAATTAGAAAGTAATAGCAGAAATTTAGGAGATAATCATAGACCATGCTCGAAAGTGTACTGTTTGCCAAATTTTGAAGCTAGGAAAACCCCCTTATATAGAGATTCATCTTGCAATGTCTTTTGAAATGGCCTTGTTCGGACCCCTATGTGTTTCTTGCAGAGGCACATTGTAGAAATATGAGTCATAAAGCTATTGTCTTAAGTTTATCCTTAATAAACAACCTGTCTCCTCATTGGAATTATGGAATTAATTTGACCCATAAACTTGAAAGTTCCTACATCTGGAGTTGCTCTTACAGCCAACACTCATAAAAGCAAACTACTTGCAACTTACAGCAAGTTATAAATCTGCCTGCAAACTACATGCCTTTTTATCTGAAAAATGAAGCCTGTGGCTCAGAACAAACTGATCTGCCAAGTACCACTTAAACCTAAAGGTTCTTGTGCTGCAAAGTATAGGAAATTGGAAAAGAATTAGACCAACGACCTGCCTAGTTGATATTTAAAGTTCCCTTTAAAAGCACACCCTATTAACATAAAAATACTTCAAAATTTGCAAGTACATAGTTTATGAGATACATACTGACTTCAATTTCTCCCATGCGACATTTTTTTATTTTAAATTAGGTTTTTCTTTTGGGGATGGGTAGGATGATGCAGAGGTGGTTAAAAAGAATCAGAATTCCATGTTCTGAACCACTATCATGAAATGTAGGAGCAAGCACAAAAATTCACAAACAGCTTTGTAAATGAAAAGATTCTCCAAGTCTCAGTTTGCCATTTCTTTCTAAATAACACTGATTTTCTTCAACTTTTCTCAGTCTCTGCTGTACCATCTCTACTACAAGACATTTTAACAATCTGTACTAGAAATAAAATCAATATTAAAAAATAATACGGAGGATTAAACTAAAGAGGAAAGAACACTGTAACGGATGGTTATAAAAATATTCCTAAAAGTAATAAAGGTGAAAAAAACATGGTGAGAGAAAATGTAAAAAGATACAACAGAAAAAAGGAAAGCAAAAAAACAAATTGCTGAAAGGGATACAAACAGTATAGCCGTTAGCAAAAAATGAACTCTGAAGAACCTTAGAAGATAGAAAAAGTTAAAAGAAGCAGGAAAGGAGATAAATGCAAGCTGGCAAGAGGAAAGACAAAGCTACAAAAAATTTAAAAAAACACATTAAACTTTGTGTTCTGTTTTTCACATGAGAATATTTGTTATGGTTATTTGCAGAAAAGCCTTCTACAGATTCTAAATGGCATAAACATAAGGTTTTTTATTTACAGTGAAACATACTTCTGAAGTAGTTTCATGCTTTTTCCAATATGTAAGCCTTCTTTCTAGCCAGTCTTGATGAAAAGTAAATAGTACTGATTACCAAAATTGTGCTACAGAGCTTTGTAAATTAGACTGTAAAGACTGCAGAGCACACCTCGGTGCAACACTAAAAGAAAACATTGCAATATCAAGTTGGAACATCTTAACTCATGAAGGACAAGACTCCATTACCTCCTTTTAAGTTGAGTAACACTTTAATGAAGGAAATACTTCTATTGACCCCAGTGGGATTCACACCTGTGTTTAATGTGAAGAAGGGAATCGGAATCTGATCCAGTATTAAGAGAGCTGGACCCTGAAGACAGTATAGAAATATCTAAGCATTCAGATCATGTGTGTCCATCTAAGATACAACAAAAGTACATTCTTTATAAAAAGAAAAAAAATGCACCTAATTCACTTAATAACTGTAATTTTATCTTACATCTTACCTTCACATTTCCTGCACAGCTTATTAATATTAACAAGATACCACTGATTTTTGTTCAGCTAGTGTTTTTTCATTGAAAGTTAAATCAATGTAAGGTGGCAAGTGCTGAGACCTAAACATTTCCTTGAGTCTAGAGCAAACTCTGCTACTGTCACCTTTTAAGTTAGGTAGAATTGAGCTGCTGATTTCAAAATGGAATATGGTCAATGGGACACAGCTCAGCAACATGACATGCAGGGCTGACCATCACTGTGGTTGCAAATGGCCAGAGGCCCACACCTGCCCCACCTGAGTCAACGCTCAAATCCCTGCTTTCACTTCAGTGGGTTTTTGCACACCATTACAGAACCGCTCTCCATCTGCCAGTAGAAAACCTTGGAGCTTTACACAGACGTTTACATGGAATAATCCCTCCTTTCAATTTTCTGTGTTGTCATAACTTCATCTATGTGCTATTTTTGTAGTTTGCTCTGCAGCAACATGCAACTGGGCTCTAGCTGAGGTAAAAAAGCAGCAGAAATGCAGGAATGCATTGCTCATCCACCTGAAAAACCAGGTTAGCTCTACAGAAAACACCTCAATCAGTCATAGCCTGCCAAACTGAGATCACGTGAAAAATTTTCTGAAATCTGCAGAAAGATGCAGAAAGATTAATTTATTCAGCTTTTTAAACTTGTTTTTACCTAAAGGAACACCAGCACAAGAAACTTGAAACACTACTGTCTAGGTAAAAAGCTACAATTTTTTGTAAAAAAACCACGTACATATTTTCCACCAGTGTTAGTTATTATCTCACAATCAACTTACTTAAAATGCAAATCATTCTATGGGAAATTTAAAGCATGCATGCATATAAATCTATTCAGTCTTGTACATAAAATAATTCTCTAAAAATAAATCAATATAAACCAAAATATAAACTCCCTTTATGTAGTAAATAATTTCTATCTATGTCTCTAGAAGAATCACAGAATAGTTTGGGTTGGAAGGGACCTTTAGAAGTCATCTAGTCCAACCCAACTGCAATGAACAGGTACATCTCCAACTAGATCAGGTTGCTCAGAGCCCCGTCCAACCTGACCTTGGATGTTTCTAGGGATGGGGCCTCCACAGCCTCTCTGGGCAACCTGTTCCAGTGTTGCACCACTCCCATGGTAAAAAATTTCTTCCTTATATCCGGTCTAAATCTGCCCTCCTTTAGGTTCAAACCATCACCCCTTGTCCTGTCACAAAAGGCCTTCCTAAAGAGATTGCCCCCACCCTTCCTATAGTCCCCATTTAAGTACTGAAACGCTGCAACAAGGTCTCCCCGCAGCCTTCTCTTCTCCAGGCTGAACAACCCCAGCTCTGTCAGCCTGTCCTCATAGCAGAGGTGCTCCAGCCCTCAGATTGTTTTTGTGGCCCTTCTCTGCACTTGCTCCAAAAATTTCCATGTCCTTCCTGTGCTGAGGGCTCCAGAGCTGGACACACCGCTGCAGGTGGGGGGTCTCACCAGAGCAGAGTAGAGCGGCAGAATCACCTCCCTCAACCTGCTGCCCGCGCTGTTTTTGATGCAGCCCAGGATACGGTTGGCCTTCTGGGCTGCGAGCACACATTGTTGGCTCATGTCCATCTTTTCGTCCACCAGTACCCCCAAGTCCTTCTCCACAGGGCTGCTCTGAATCCCTTCATTCCCCAGCCTGTACTGATATCGGGAGTTGTCCTGACCCAGGTGCAGGACCTTGCACTTGGCCTTGTTGAACCTCATGAGGTTCTCACAGGCCCACCTATCCAGCTTGTCCAGGTCTCTTTGGATGACATCCCGTCCTTCTGGCATGTCAACTGCAGCGATCAGCTTGATGTCACCTGCAAACTTGCTGAGGGTGCACTCAATCCTACTGTCTTTGTTATTGACGAAGATGTTAAACAGCACTGGTCCCAGTACGGACACCACTCATCAATGGTCTCCATCTGGACATTGAGCCATTGACCACTACCCTCTGGATGCGACTATCCAACCAGTTCCTTATCCACCAAACAGTCCATCCATCAAATCCATATCTCCTCAGTTTAGAGAAAAGGATGCTGTGGGGGACCGTGTCAAAGACCTTACAGAAGTCCAGATGGATGACATCCATAGCTCTTCCCTTATCCACTGATGTAGTCACTCCATCATAGAAGGCCACTAGGTTGGTCAGGCAGGACTTGCCCTTGGTTAAGCCAAGCTGGCTGCCTCTGGACCTTATTTCCATTTAAACTATGATTTATACAAAGTAATAAAATGTTGATCCTCTAAAAAAGTGTACCTTTTAAAGACTGAAACTGTGTGTAGGCTGAATTTTTCAAGATGCTGTGGACAGAAAAAAAATCCACCTTGTTCTTTAACTTATTATTGATAACATATTTTGAAGGAGTTTCTTTTGTTTTACACAAGCCACAAACTTAATAATTGAACCAGAAATTTAAAACACATCATCATTAATCATGCAGCACTAGATCTACTAAATAATTTCTGTACACATGAGTGAGACTAAACAGGGAACAGTTTATTATTTCATGTTATTCAGAAGAACTTGTTTTCCTTATTATATGGACTTCATACAACCAAAAGAACGCAAAACATGACCTGATCATCCTGTGGTGAGCGTACCAATGCTTCGTTTTTTCTGCTCTGAGGTGACAAGAGAGTTTAACCCACAGGACAGAGGCCCTTACTTGCAACAACACATATCTACCTTCTAACTGTAAAAACATAATAATCAATCTCACTTTTTGGGAAACGGAAGAAGTCCGTGATGAGTGGGAAACAGGATAAGAGAAGGTGCTCAGGTAACAGTCCTGGGGTGATGCCACACCAGAATTAGGAATGAAACACCCAGGAGCAGTCTGCAGTAAGCTCTTTGGAAAGTATATTTGCTTTTGCTGTCACTCAGAATTTTGGAGGTAGGACTGCTACAGACTTCTTTGTTATTAAGTTACAAGTAGCAGGCACAGATCGCAATGGTTGTAAGGACGTTGATATTTTAACCTTTTACTTGAGGAGTTTCCATCTCAAACCAAACGTATTTCTGATATACGTTATTTAAAACTCATTTCCATGTGCAGAAAGGAAAAAAAAATTCTCTTACCAACCTGCACAACTTCTGCAGTCTTCCAGGAACAAAAGAAGTGTTGCCTCTGCCCCACACACACGCATACTGAAAGGCAGACAGAATCGCAAGTACCAGCATCTACACTATTTACCCGCTCTTTATGAGCAAAGGGAGGCTGCATCCCATGTGCACACAGAGTCGACAGCTCTAATTCCAGCCTCTCTTCCTGGAGCTTCAGAGGAGGCAATGTTTACACACAACACCACTGAGATTTTACAATTTTGTCGTCTAATGTTCCTACTTCAGAAGAATACAGTTGAAAAAGGTTGACTAACAGAGAGAACTGTAACCTTTTCTCACTCTATTTTTTCTCAGATTAATATTTTCCTTTTATTCCCATTGAGTTTCATATTATTTTTAGCGCCACTGTTTTTCATGAACATCTTATACCTCCCATTACTACTGTGCTTTTCAAAACTGAAGCAAAAACCAATAAATAAAGCTTTCACTTCATCCTCTTTGATGCCAGCCTTCTAATCTTGCAGCAGCAAAACAGAACACAGTAAGCAACATCCATTTGCAGAGCTGTAGAATAACTGCATTGATTTACTGGTAAAAAAACTCTGCTACTATGGGCTAAGTCAATCCCCCTGCAGGAAAAACTTACACAGAGAGACCCAGAGATATCATAAATTTACAGCCTAGTTTAAAATGATGGAATGTATAGCAGACTTGCCATTTATTTAGTGAGGGAGCTTTTAAGAGAAATGCGCAGATGGATTGCTTTTCCATTACTGAAACACAACCATCAACTGTGAAAACAAATACACCCTACATTAACTATAATAATATACAGATTGAAAACAACCAGGCAGCTTGCAAATTGTACATGAGACTATTAATATGAAAAGGTATCCTAAATTTCTGTACTTACTCGGAGTGAGATGTGCTCTTTTAAAGCTCAGAATGATGTAGAAATCTGGAAAGTTTCTTGTTGAATACTTCTTAATTTAAGGAAGCAAGATTATATATGGAGCAGGCTGACAAAATCTTGTTATTTAAGGGATGAAAATCCTTTGGGGCTTGTTCTGGATCTGCATAATGTCCTTGACTACAGTGTGTGTAGTGGAACCAAGTAAGGTATATAATATATACATAAGACATTTCATGAAGAAATATGTTATGCCATAGGAAAACAATGTAAAAACAAGCTATGCTACTTAGAGAAAACAAATTGTACTCCAGTTTTTCAGATTGATTAACTAAAGGTTGGTTTCTTGCTCTGAAACCTCATACTTAAGTTGACATAACTTCTGCAGTTCAGTGATGTTTAGGTAGCACAGGAAAAAAAAAAAAGAAATCAGGTTGCCACCTCTTTTTAGAAGACTAAATAGAGGGCAAGGAAGATTTTTTTTTTTTTATTGTTTAAAGTATAACACATGTACATTATGTTATTTTATTTATATTGATCTTTCTTACATTACTCAAAGTTCAGTTTAAAATAAACATCATTACCAGTGAATCTAGTAGCCTAAGTATATAAAGATATTTAACAATTTGATTACTAAATTATATCATATCTGTAAACATAGACTGAATTTCCTGGCATTTCACAAAATAATTATATGTAATTTGTAAGCAGTGGTAAATATTTACAAAAAATATGATGAAATGGTGGTGTGGTTTTATACCATTTAATTTTTGCCTAAAGTAATAAAGAAATATAGAGCTGATATTATAGCTGGCTTTCAGGCAGGAAATCTTCTGCTTAAGTAAGTGAACACAGAAGCATTGTAATTCAGTATAAGGTCACCCACTCTGTAATAAAAGTACAATCCTATTTCTTCTTTCATTAGAAATACATTCAGTTTATCCTACAACTTGAATTTCCAATAATTATATTTCCTTACTTGCTCTAAGGGATAACTGCTGTGTATAAACATTCCTTTACAGTGTAAAAGTATATTAAGATCTATTATTTCTTCAGGAACTGTGCCAAAATATGAGTCTCTGGACTCTTGCAATTTTGAAGCTATGCCAAAAATAGTTTAAAATGTCATACAATAATTACCAGTAAAAAAGTAAAAGGCTGTGGTTTAGGACACATAGATCAAGGGAAGATGTGGAGAGGGATTTAAAACCCACAGTGGGTCTAGTTTGTCCAGTTACCAGACACCCAGTTGGTCCCACTTACAGGCTAGTGGCCTCCCAGTTCACAACGAAGAGTTCACATTAAATAGTATTTGGCCTAACTGCAGGGCTCATTTCTGAATATGACTGATGCTCCCTGCAATGGGAAAGAAGGTCACAGGGCATCTCAGTCTGGGAGAACCTTGGGTCTCCATCCTCCTCCACCCTCCTCACCAGATGACAGCCTGCTCTCCATAGCTTATTTCTACTCTTTTTTCTCTCTCCTATGGAGAAGACCTCAAGAAAGGTAGAAAACCCTCTGGATCCAGGGCTACATTAAAGGCAGATTAGACCAGATGAGTAGAACTGCTCATTAAAAATCACAGCTCCTTTCTAATTTGTCCAACAAAACCCGTCCAAGAGCAACTCTGCTTTCTTGTCTGTCTCCCTCTCTCCCTCAGCCCCCTGCTCCTTCCCTCCTCCAAAATCCAGTCAGGCTGAAACACCAGTCTGTGTCACCTTCCTGCCCTCATCCTACTCCTGATTTAGACGATCTAAGATGACCTAACAGCAAATCCACCAGCCCAGCAAGCAGCACCTTGAGAACCAGCTGGATGTTTTCCAGCTGGGGAGGGAGGAGCAGAAATGAAGCAAGACAGTGCCTGGAGGCCACTCCTGCTTTCTCCAACCTCCGCAGCCTGTAACTCAATTTGCTGTTTCTCTTGTGGCCAAAATGCAATAGGAAATATATATTTCTAAACCAAATGGGATGGTGTGAAAATGGCATTATTTTGTCCCCTCTCTCATAAAAGAAAAACGTGTCTCTCATATTAGCATTTCATTTAGTAGCTTATTCTGCCCTCTTATGTGCTTATATATTTTATAGATCACAAGTTTCAGTTTTTCTTTTTTTATCTAAAACCGTAGAGACTTTTTATAAATGATAGGCTGGGGAAAATCCTCAGTCCACTCATTTTTCTTGAATTCTTTTGAAAGGCTATAAATTATAATTTATTCTTCTTTAATTACATGAATTAAGACTTCAGTAATGTACATTGCCACTGAAAACGTTTTGAAGGTCTGGCATCTTTTATCTTTGTTCTTCAATTAATCTATCTTTTCAAAAATAAAGAACTCTGCACAGCTACTAAAGCAACAGTCTGTGGCCCTCTCTATTTATTTCAGAACCAAGTACTTTCTGTCTGTCCAAGGTACTTTTTTTCCCCCCTCATTGTTTGATACAAATCCCTAGTACTGTTGATACTTGAGACAGAGATTTTCAAAATGCTGCCCAAGGGATTTAAATGAGGATTATTTTTCTAAGTCTTCATTTTCTTTTTTCAGTGAGCACCCTCAGCATCTACCCCACCTATTTTCTGTTCCACATTAACAGATTAGATTTCAAATTTCCTTTGGGTTCAGGTCAAAAAGATACTACATCTCAATTCACAATGTCAAAGTTTTAAAACTGTGGAAGTTAGGAGGAAGCAAGGTAACTGCTAGCTAGCAATGATACCTACCCCGCCACATACTTTGGATCAGGAGGACCCTCACATGTTTGAGTTATGTTTATTGAAAAAAGCACAGAAAAATATGCTCAATTTTAAGCACATACTCACAGTTAAGCAGGAGTTTAAATAAACAGAGAAGGTTTCTTGATTTGGTGCCCAAAGGAATTATTTGCAATATGCAGACACCTAAAGATGCAGATGAGTGCAAAGTGGGATTTTGTAGGTGAACCTGATCATTTCTCTGGAATTCAGATCAATGAGAATTATTCATCTATATACTTTTGAAAACTGCGCCCATTTGCCACTTTGGGCACTTAAATAACTTAAGGGAAATGGACACTTTCCAGTAATTTCAGTCATTGAGAGTACTTAGCATTAAAAGGCATTCTTTAGGTGTTATAATTCTTTCAAATGCTCTGTTAATGGTTCTGGTTGTGAATGTGGTCCTTGTCCAGAGGACTAGAGAGGCTGCAGCTCAGTTACCTTAGGAAGGTAATTTTACAACCCATTTTAACTTGTATATGTAAAACAGCCAACAAAAAATTCATTATTTTTATTTAATAGCTTTAATGTAACAGCTTATTTTCTACCAGTCCTAAATTATTTAGGCACTTCTCAGTGTATCAGCCACACAACACTGAAACTTCTTTTTAGGCAGAGATTGCCTTTGTGGCGGGTGAGTGTAAAGAACCGCGTAGACTCATGGAGAGGACTTCGTATCCTGCTGAGAAACTGTGGCGTTCCCTAAAACGCCCAAAATGTTGACATTTCCCAAGGATTAGAAAAAGAACTGTTGTGGGAGTGAGAAGATCCCTCACAGAAAAACAAGCTGTGGCTTCTAGAAGTTGCCATTCTCAGTGGCATCTCAGGGATGATATTGCATTTTTTTCAGGTATGGTTTGAGAGGAAATCACTTCGTTAGCTCGAGTTTGTTTCATAGTATTCACTGATGCGAGTCACTCTTTGTCAATTTTGCCGTCGCATACACTAACCTAATATGCTTTACAGTCTACTATACTGTTAACTGCACAACATGTATAGTGTTCAAAATTTGCAGAGAAAACATGGTGAATCTCATTCTGCTATGGGTAAACCATATTTTCTAGAGGGAATTCTATAAAATATAAACAATGTGATTTCAAAGTAAGTGGATTTATTTTATTTTTGCATGTCTCATTCACAGCTCTCATATTACAGAAAGTTGTAGATTAATTATAGAGACTATTAATGTGATAAATCAAATGAAAAGAAAAAAACCCACCAGTATTGAGAAAAAGGACCAGAGATTTGAGAAAGAGCTTTCTTCCATGGTCATGGTACCTTGGAAGAAAAGAGGAAAAATATATGACCCATGGGAGAGAAAAATCACAGCGGGTTGTAATGTATACTGTTATTAGTATGACATTTACTGGCATTTCACTCATATTTGAGTTTTTCACCATTTGCCCTTGCCCTCTCTTATAAGACTGACTGCCAATCCTACTATTACAATTTTCTAGCTCTGGAATGTGCAATTATATTTTGACACACATCCCTGATCCTTTTAATTATTATTATTTTTTCTAATTGGATGAATTTCTAATATAACCTAAAACTAATGGTTTATAACTGTGCATAGTTTGTAGCTGATTGGATAGCATAGGTGATCAATAATTTTAATAATCTTGGCTACATTTGCATGCCATTATTTTACACAATTAAATATAAAATGAAAGAAATGAAACCCACAAATCTCAGTCAATTACTGAAGCTGATTATCTGTTTTCAAAGAGAATGGGCCAGATGCTCAGCTAATTTAAACCAGCCCAGCTCACTGATATTTACATCAAGTTGAGAGTCTGCCTCAGTATTTTAAATCCCTTTAGTATATAACATACATAAAAACGGGTTTGTGGAAAAAAAAACCTGTTCTTACGTGATCACTAATTACACCAAAGGCTGTAGTATGTAGCAAGGTATACAACACTATAGCAGGAAAGAAAACCCGCCTCCCTATTTTTATCATTTACATACTGAAATAAATATTATTATATATACATCATCAACACTCATTTTAGGACCATTTATCCTCAGCGTGCAAAGTACAGGTTTACCATAAATTACTAGTTTTTCAAACATGATTTCTGAAATGTGCATTTGTGTAAGTCAAAGTGTTAAAGAAAATACTAAAACCTTCATGGGAATGTTTAAGAGTTCTCCTTAAAAGCCTAATTGCTCCCTTCAGAGACATTAAAATCTATTGAGTAAATACTTATTTATAGACTTTTTAATTGGTGGATTATATTAACAGATATTAGGATATATTTTGAAGGCAAACATATTGATCTTGTGGAGTCCAATGCCTCCTTATATTTAGCATATTTACTGGCAGAAGATTCTATAATTCCAATTACTAGCGAAATTGAGTTTTACAACTTCTGCAAGATTGAGTTCACATAGATTTAAAGAAAATATTGGCAAACTGTGTCTTTTCCCTAGTAAACTGTCAGGGACAGTAGCATTTCAGTCCTATTTTCAGCAGTCCCTAAGCATTCAGAAGCTCAGTTCTTTTTATCCTTAACCTCTGAATTAAAGCGCAATAATAATAAAAATCTGTATTAGCAAGCAAATTCAGCCTTTTGGGGTAAGCTGAGGAGGGAGACTTGTCATTTTATAAGAGGGCAGTGGGTGCATGGAGCTAACACTGCAAACCACATAGCAGAATGTGCAAACAACTCCTTCACTTTTTTTAACCTGCTCATAAATGAAGAACAGAAAATGACAGTAGTAAAAGTACAAAGGAAGGCAGAGACAAGTTAAGAAGTGGTGGGGGAAAAACCCAACAACCCTAACACCAAAATTCTCAGAAGGCAAATGAGAGGGAAAAAAGGGCATAGCCTGGGGTGGGAAACATATTTTTTCCTCCCTTGTATTGTGTTTCCAGGGGTTTATGCTCTACAGCTTTTTTTCAGATGCTCCATCAACAATTTTCTGTATGGGAAGCCCCTTCAGTAATTAATTGTACTTTGGTGAAGAACATCTAGGGAATTAGCAATGAAGAGCCATTATAGGAGAGATCTTTTTATTATTGTGCTGTAAGAGATGAAGGCAGTACAATTTGGCAGATCATCTAATATCTGTATTTCTCAGATCTCTGTGTGGTTACTAGATAAAACTCTCCCCTGGCAAGAGGTCTGTGAGGTTAAATTTACTTTTGCAGAGGAGGAGGAAAAAAAAGATTATATAGATAGCTGCTGGGAAGGGCAGACCCCCCTGTAAGTAGGACAAGTGAAAAATATCATAGATGAGTCTGGACAGTAGGTTCCATCAAAGCTGGTAGAAAAGTTTGCAGATCGGTATTTTTTGCTACCTTTCAATGAAGTTAAATTTATGAAAGGCATGGTTGAACAGATTCCACCAGCAAATGGGAGTTAAAAATTAAAGCCCTGATACCCAGCTTAGTCTTTCCTCTGTAGTAGTAAGCACAGGCAGTAGAGGTTGCTGAACTGGATCAAAAGACAAATGTGTTGCTTCCTCCCAGACACAGTGAGTATTATGCATCATTGTCAAAAAGCCTGAATGAGAGACCTTGTCTCGGTAGTATAAATCCCCTGTGTCTGTACTGCTCTCACAAAATTCTTCAGTGCAAAACTGGTGTGGAAAGTGACTATATAAAAGAAAGATGGCTGGTTATGCAACGCCACCAGCTATTGCCAGCAATCTTGAAAATCAGCCAGGCTTGCCGACACAGGTAGCAGCTGTAATTTGCAGCACTTCTGTAACTGAGAAATCGTGGAAATAGGTAAGGAAGAAGCAAGATGACAAGGCACAATAACTAAGGCACTGCTTACTCATGCAGCCACAAGTGGCAAGACAGGAGTCTTGAGACCGCCATGTTTGCTCCTGACACCGAGAGGCTGTGTGCCTACAGCCAAATCACGGCGATTCCCAATGCTTCCTTTTTCCTTCTTTTTCTTTTTCTCTTCTCATTCTAAGCACAAAGTAAAGAGCAAAGCCAAAAATCATCAAGACAACTTGAGGTTTGCATCTGTCCTTCACCTTAGACCTTTACTACTTTCTGAAAGCAAGAACACAGAAGTGGAAGTCTCTCACCACCAGATTTCACAGCTGCTGGCATCTGGAGCCAGGAACAGTAGCTAAAATTGCTATAGTCTGAGCAGTGACTGAGCAGTGATTTGATCGGATGATACAAATGCCTCCCCCCATTTTTTTTTTCCCTGAGGTGAGCACATGTCATTTCTTGAGTTACAAGACACATATATAAAAACATTTAGAACCTCAAATCTTGTGTGTGTGTACATATGTATGTATGACATATATATACGCCACATGTCATACATGAGCATACATTATTAAGTGAGAAACAAATAGGCAATCTGTAAAAGCCATATTTTACCCATGGATAGGTATAGTTTCTATGAACTGATGGGATAATCAGTTTTATAAAGAAGCATACCCAAAAAGGCCACATCTTCCACCAAGTCTATATAAGAGTCTTTATAGAATTCAACAACCGGTTACTTATGAGGTGATAAAGTAAAAGATATCCACAGAGGAGAAAGAAACGTGAATGTGCAGAGGCAAAGATTTGCAATTAAAAAGGCAGGAGAGTGGTTAGAGGGACATAAGACAGATCTTAAACAAAGCAAAGATTTAATTTCCATCTATTGCCACATAATATTTGTTCATTAACTGTAGGAAGCAGCAAACATTGAACTGATTTGTCTTATGAGTTGCTGATGATAGAAATTTCTGTATTTTTTTCCTGTATTCTATCTTGGTGTTCTCCTCAGGAGCTAGTTATAAAACTTTTCAGGTTTTGATAAACACTCCCGAATGTGCTGCTTACAAGATGTTATTAACATACTGCAGAACTTCTGGAAAGAGAGCCTTAACAGGAACAAAAAAATAGGATCAACCCACAGCTAAAAAGGTTATATGTTAAATAAAAAAATGTGATGAACTTAACACAGGCACAGATATGCACCACTGGGGGAATGAAGAGACTGCCTTATGCCATGCAGTTGCCTTCCACTGTTCAATGTTGCTGCAGCTGTACAGCCTCAACTCATCATTACAGCTACTTTAACTCTGTAATACTGTGCTTTTTTCTTTCTTTCTGAAAATTATGAAAAAAATCACCCTAATGCTTCTTTCCAAATGCCAGCATATAATTTGTGTGTTTACCGCTGTATTACATACAAAATTAAAAAAAAGAATTGACAATCACGAGATAGAAATGTTTTCCTTATATCAAAACTGGATTGCTTGGGACAGTCATTTTATTGTTTCCCCTTTCCATTCTTTGTCAAACTTGTTTCTCTATTTTACAAACTGTTTGGTAGCAAAGTCTGCTTCTTTTAATCTTGTAAGGGACCAAGGACACTGGAGAAATGACCTCATCTAAAGATTCACATATTTGTTATGATTCAAATGTAATTCCTAATAGCCAAAGTTATATCTTATTTTTCCAATCTACATTCTAGTGTACATTGGTATTTTACATGGAAAAAAATGCCTTTAAAGAATAGTCAAATCGAACAGCAAGCAAATTTTAAATTAATAGGTACTCAAAGTACTCAAATTTTTGTTCTGTTAAGAATTCAAGATTACTTTAAACACCTCTGTGTTACTTTGGCTACATTTTTGTATACTTCTTACTTCCTAGTGGCTAATGAAAGAGAAAAAAAAAATAAGCTCTCTTCCTTTCAGATGCTGCATAGAAATGAAAAACACTGTTTATGCAATAAAAAGTGAAGTAGTATTTCTGCACTGATCACCCTGAAATGCTAGTCCTTAGGTTTTATCCTTTTTCACTTGAATTTTGGAGAGAGGACACAGACAAGGTCCATGGGGAAAAACATCCCATCTCCTACCAATCAAGAGGAAACAAAGTATGCTGTTTGCTTAAGGACGGTGCATTCTGCACTTTCAAGAAAGAGAAAATCCCCTGTGGGTAGTGCATACATTTTTAATAGTTTTCTGATGAACTAGTGGTACACCGATATAAAACTTTGGGAAAAATCCCATCCACTGATGTGCTTCCCCTGACATGTCGCAGTTGTCGCACGAAGGTTGCCTCCTCCTCCCTCAGTGCTTATTTCTGATATTTTCTGGTATTCTGTAATCTGTGTAAATGTATTTGAAAAAAGGAAAAAAGAAAAATAAACAGGAGTGCTAGACTGGGAAAGAAAACATACTTTTAAAAGTAGTATTTAACGTAACACTGCTCCTTGCTTAACTTTCTGCACATTTTCCAGTAGGCACTGCTGAAAGGGTCCGAGCACTTGAGCATGCAGTTGCCCCATCTGAAGTGATAGAGCTGCTTCAACATGATAAATTCTTTCGAAGGCAAGTATAAACAACCTGTGATTCATATACACTGAAACTTGTTATAAGTAACGAATGATTTAGATGGAACACATTTAGCACTGTCTCACAATGAACATTTATTACAAACATACCACAACAGCTGAAGCGGTGGCAGATAGCACACCATCAATCAGAGCAGACCACCAAAACAAATTGTGCCTCATAAACTACTTTAATATGTCATGGAGCTTCCAAATGTACATTGCTGATCCATTTGTTACAAAGCCTAGGCTACTTTTTCACTGACAAGTCAATGACATTTGGTATTTTCATTTATGTGCGATATCACAATGAATCTAAGGACTCTATTCACCCAAAATTAGGTGCCTGCGAGGGCTGGCCTTTAGTGCTCTTCAGGCTTACACAACTCGGCACACATGGATCTTGGTAATGACGCCTGTCTACAGAGACCCATTTGCCAATATACTTTGTCTGTATACTTTAGCAGCATCTTGCTAACTATTTCAAGTACTCAAGCTGCAGTTCCCTCTATACCCATGCAAAATTTATGGCCCATACTGATAAGAGAAGGCAGCAGCACAGTAGCAGTTTTAAAGGGCATATGTTACATGCTGGAGAACAGATTTTTCAAGTCATTTTGAAGAAGCGATTGAGGAAGGTGCTTCTACTTCTTCTCTTTCAATATCAGCAGAAATGCTTCTAAGATAGTTCTGCAACAGAACGGCAAAAAATTAACTCTTTATATATCTGGTCTGACAGCCTGTACAGGCTTAAAGCTTCTGCATTTCTCTTTAAGGTCTGTACTAAAGCATNAAAAAAAATCTCTTTTCCAGTCTGAGAGTTAATCAAAAACAGTGCAAACCACCAAAAATGAATGCTTTATCCTCCAACTCGATGCCTCGATGCCCTTCTAGCAGTACAAATGATGCAGAAATGACAAAATGGGCTTAAGAAAAATGACTGAAAGCTGCAAATACAGTCAAGTTGAGAGCATACATGGATTTCAACCAGTTGTTAAGAAACCTATATCAGAACAAAATTGGGCTGAGTGGATTAAGAAATTAGAGTCTCATTGTTTAAAGACTTGCAAAAACCCATAATACATTTCCTAGTCAAACACCTCTCCTTGTCCCTCAAACAGGACCAGAAAGTGTACGGTTCATGTAAAGTTTAATGTAAACGGCCTTAAGGTATTTCCAACTGCATTCCATAAATTCAGGACACTGGGATAATGAGCTATATGGTCTGATTTCTCCCCAGTATACACTAAATACTCTTTTGCCACTCAGCAAACAACTACCATACCAGGAAAGCACACGGGCACAGAACACATCAAAGCTGACATACCTGCAAGAGATGCGTGTTGGCAGGTAGCTGTGCTGGAGGTAAGGCACCAGCACAGGCTGCAGTAGGCTATGCGGCAACATGCAAAGGATTACGAAGTTGGTACCAGTGCTGTTGTGCAACAAATATATATTACAAACAACTTTCAACTCAGATATTTTCCTCCAAATTCTCATTTTGTGTTTTAAACACAACTCTTCATATATACTTTACCAGCTGTTTCTCCTGAACCAAGTCTTGTAACTGTCTGAAATTTTAAGGAAGTTTGGATTTTTATCAGATTATTTCAGCCCTGCTTGAAACTCTGTGATACCTCTGGCCCACTCAGTTTTAAATATCAAATGTTACCATTTAAGCACTATAATGTATCATTGATCTACATGTTAAGCGTCCATTGAAATCGATGGCCTGTTCAGCGTAAAAATCAATGGTAGGGTATAATCCTAAATAAGTATTCTACACACAAAACTCTGCAATGCCACCTTGATTTCAGTCTTTCATGTGGCTACTCAAGACAGAATATTTATTAATATAATACTAGTACAAAGAAGACACGCAAACTGATAAAATTAATGGCAAGTGCGGTGGCATTCAGAGTGTGAATAGTGTAATTAATTAATCAAAACACTTCTAACACTTTTAGAGGATATTATAGGAATAAATAAAAAAGACAAGCCATTATGATTTTCCTAAGTATGTGGTAATAGTTCCGTATATCCTAGATTTATGCCAAAGCCACCACAGAAGTAATAACTAGCTGACATCTATTATGACGACTGAATAATTCTGTATCATATTGAGATCCAAGAAAACACTCATCTGCAATATGACAAGTCATTGTGAAAATTTTGGGTTGTAAAGCCTGAAAGAACCATAGATGGACAGACAAAGAATCTGTCTGTCCAGATTGCATTCCAAAGTCGTTGCCAGCTATGTGGACATTTACTGAAAGCATCCCAGTGGGTAGCCCTAGCAATTCTGCTTTAACAATGGGTTTCATGATCAACTCGGAGCTGCACTGCAAACCACGCAGCAGACAGAGGGAGTGCACACAGCCTGGTTCAAAAGGAACATAATATGTCATGACTTAATAGTGTTTGATTTCTCCCTAGTGTTTTTTAAGGCTAGAGAGTTGACCTCCTTCCTCCCTTGGTGCCTGACTGTTGACATCTCAATGTTCTTTCTTGACTAACCAAACTTCATCCTCCACTTTATTCCTTGAACTAGGTTTTTCAAAGTGTTATTGCTGCTTAGGGGAAAAAAAAAGAAGAAAAAGAGGAAGAAAGAATTGGACAAGACAGCTACATAGAACATTTAGTGAGATAGGAGGCTAAAATCCCACACCAGGCTTGGCAGCTGTGATAATGATGTATAATTTAATTGAAGCTATACTGTGATCCTCAAAAGGACTTCAGACCTTTTCCCATGTTTATGTATTATTCAGGCTAATGGCAACCCTGAAATAGAAAAAGCTTCTTATCTCTTAAAACTTTTATTGCAGCGAGTTCAAAATGCACAAAGCTGAGTGCTGGTCTGTGTGCTTCAATGCAAAGTGAAAGGATGCCGTTTTCAGCCCGTTTTAGCGTCACTATCTTGGCAAAAAGACAGATGTGACTGGATGCCTCAGAAACCAGGGATGCAATGGTATGCATGAGAAATTTAAAGTTTGGGTTATTTTTGAACTTAGAATGTCTTAGCTCTGTCTGGCCATTATTTGTTTTCACTTTTTTCAATACAAGTTCATAGAAAAAATATAAATCCCATTAGAGAAGACAAAAATCTATAGCAATCAATACAAATGGCATCTCCTTTGCATTTTGAGCAAGTTAACTGACAGGTCTTGCTGCACCTTTAACATTGTCATAAAAGTCTGTATCTACAGGGTTTTTGAAAATTAACAGGATAATTTACTAAAGGATGACAAGCTGCTTATTAGCAGTTGTGTGGATTGGCACAAATTCATCCAGCAGACCAAGCAGCAAAAGGACCAATCTTCAAGCTGGTCTTCAGTCTATGCACAACTTACACGTGCAGGGGAATAGAGGAATAAATCAGGAATGTTCATAGGAATGTTTTTGCTTCCAGCCATTGTTTATACCATAATGCAAAATCGGAACCCAACATAACATTATACATGTGCACACGCCCACATAAAAAATAATATAAAGATAATAAAATGCCATAAACCCAAAATCACATCATCTGTGGAAGACAGTGGTCACAGAATGTCAGGAAAGGTTTCTTCAGATTATTTTTCTTTCTAAACGCATAGCAAAATTTCACCCTGTGGTGACTGTCTACAGCTTTTCTGGTAATCAATCATATAGATCATCTTGTGATCTTTCCCAATATGCAAAGACAACATAAGTGCCATGAAACATATCAGTCACCACTGTATTTCTGCTGAAGAGATTATGAACAGATACATTTAGAGCTAGCAACTGCCCTTGCCATGAATCAAAAGTGCATACCGCTAAACTGATTTAGGGTCTCAAACTGCATTATCTATAAAATGAAATTACCATGTTCGTTGTTTGGAAAGGGAATTGAAAAGACCAATACAGATCAAGTAAATTTGCATGCATAATACATTATCGTGTCCTGTGTTCTCAACACATCTCACTTTCTCTACATGAGCTGTACTATTTTAGAGCACATGCAAGCTTTTTTTTTTTAAACTAGGCTTTAAGCAAGTTCATGAAGTAGCTATAAGCACCAGAGAATACATAAAAGACAACGCATCTTTTGTAATTTGAAGGGTACAGAAACTCTCACCAATTACTGTGTTCCTTTCAGGTTAAACAGCAATAATGTACCATCACAGGGTACCAGAAGATGCTGAGCGATATTTTCCAAAGAACATAAATTAAACAAAGCATTTCACCAGAAACAAAAATGTGTCTACATGTTCTTCACGGTCTGCAATATTGTATCTAACTCTATAGGAATAATTCGAGGTAACATTTCTCAATAGTACTATTTTTCTATTTAAATACATTGAGAAAAACTATTAAAACTGATTGAAATAAATTAAGAGCTCCCTGATAAATAAACTCTGTAGATAACCATTTGTAAAAGGTCTTTTAAAAATGAAAAGACAATTGACAAGTAGAAGAAACTGTGCACTGAACGTGAAGATCAAAGATGATGATGAGAGGCAGCATAAACAACATGCAGATATAAAAATGCCAGTCACTGGTGCCCATGAGATGTAACGCAGAACAGGTTCTTAAGACAGCTCAAGGAATGAAATTCCATTAATCTGAATTTTGAAACATAACTTATGCTGGGCTGCTGTAGAAAGAGTAAAGCAAGACCAAGTTAAACAGAGAATTTCTCTTCCTCACAATAGTAAAACTTATGCATTAACAAATTAATTAAAAAAAAAAAATGGAAGTAGAGAAAGTAGATGTAGAGGTTGAAATTAAGTTCTATGTAAATATTATCCGAAAGCCTTTTTTCTCAGGGTACAAACAACTGTGTCTTTGCCCTGATATACTATGGAGTGTATCTGTCTTCACACAGTGCACCCGGAGGTTCCACCAGCAACTTTAGAGAAGTTACCTTTGCAGCTCTATTGCAACTCCATTCTTCAATGCCCACAACCCTGTCATTTAAAATATATTTTCCCTCACAACACACCATTCAACAGCATGAAGGAATTAAGTGAGCCTGATTTCTTTATCTCTCCTTCCTATTTCCCTTCATTCAAAAGTTAAAGAAGTTTCCAACTTAAAAAAAAAAAAGGAAATAAAATTTCTGCAAAACACAGAGTCATTCTTCATTTTTTTCCACAGTGACTACCAACACCAAGAACATTACTCAAATTTCAGGACTGTCATTTTTTTAAAGCAGAAGCCAGAGAGCTTAGCAGTGGAGAAAATAAAAATTGAAAATATGAAAACTGACTGTTGTCCAGATTTTTAATGAACTCTTTGCCCTTCACCATGCTCTGTAACCTTAAATTATTTTAAGTATGCATTCGTTCTTTTTTTATTAAACATATATTACTAATCTAAGTTTTATGATATCTTTGAAATGACTTCACACATACATTGAAAACTTAAGTTTAAGTGATTCTTCACACCGGAGCAGACAGTAATTCATTAAAACATGTTCTCTCTCAGTGTATGAACCCACATCAAGTCCATGGATAATCAAATGGACAGGTAACAATAGCTCATTTACACCCATCACAGAACAATGGATAGCAAATAAGGACTGCAGACAAATTCTCAGGGTTTACCAGAATCACTAGCAGTATGAAACCACCTTTACTAGTGAGAAATACTCTACAGCAGTGGGAACTGCATCAATGCCACAGTTTTTCCTCTGTCTTCATCAGCCTCAGGACTTTTCCATGCTCTCATCTTCAGAGCAGTCTTTCCCCAGCTGCCTAGATCTGTTATTAGACTAGCATTACCTGGTGAGAACTACCATGATTGATTATCAAATAGATGATATTACAGCTGAAACTCAAAAGCAGATTCACCTCTCATTTAAAGTGGCATAATTCCATAAATTTCAGTGGAATTACTCCTGCCTATAACAAGTATAAGAAAGATGCTGAGTACATTCCAGTCACTACTAGTATCAGGCACACCCCAATATATAGTACAACACAGCAGCTCTTCTCAGCAAGTACAAGAAATAAAACACAATCTTATGTTTGCAGAACACACTTAACCAGGGGCATTCCCCAAGGGCTATATTCTGTACAGCATGCTAATTTTTAAACCAGAAACAGCAGATTTGGTATCCAAACTGCTTTCCAGAGGAATGCTGAACGTAAAGAGTGAAGAATGGGCTCTCCCTGCACCTTCTCAGGATATAAAAGAAATTCAGAGTAGTATCTGTGGTTTCTCAAAGTAAGCACTAATTACACTAACTATAACAATGGAATGCAAATTTCCAACGTGTCAGTAAGATTTAAATATAGAACTGAAGAATGCTTTTTTAAATACTCAACCTAAAACTTATCATCTTTATTTGGATGTGTCTGACATGGGCTTTCACTTACCCATTCCTGCGATACCTTTCTCTAACAGTTTTAATGAGCCTTTGCCTTCACGGGAGAAGAAATTTAGTGACACGCTTAAATTGCATGAAAACTGTCTCTCAGATTTTCCATAATTGAACAGACTAAATTCCTCCAACCTCTCTCAGAAACAGTTTCTCTAGTTTTCAGAATAATTTTGTGGCTTTTTCTCATTTCCCCCAATTTTTCAATATCAAATATTTCACACACTTCTGTTTCTTCTCTCAATAAGGCAGTATGATGGGAGCAAACCATTTGTTCCTTTACTCTGATTTACAGAGCTAAGGATCCCTTTTGTCCTTTTTTCCACTGTCAGTACAATGGACCTCTAGCTAGGTTAAATTACTGAGCCAGAGGCAACAATCTCAGGCAGTGTGGTAAACCTGTGATTTTCTCTCTCTAAACTTTCAAAACCAACCAAATACACTTCTAAAGAACACACAAAATCCAGCTGGTGGACAGCTAATTGTTAACTAAAGCGACGTGTGGCCTTAACGTGAGCACTGTCATCTGTGCTTATCCAGCATGCTCCATGGGAAAGACAGTGAAGAATAAGAGTTTGCTGCTCCTTTGCACCACCGGAGCCATGCCCATGCTTGGAATCACAGCAGGAATTGTACCAGTGAAGTCTCATCACAAATTCCGTGAGCACAGGAACCACATGCATGCCCATGCCTGAAAGGAAAGGGGGAGCCTGCGAAGACAGTTGGTATTCAGAGGACATAGGAGCCTGGAGGAGAGAGGAGCTATACACTTCGTCATATCAAAACCTTGATTTTTAGTGAAGGCTGAGAATCTCTAGCAGCTTCTGCTGAGTGATCACCATCTCTGGAAACAAAACTGGATTTTGCTTCTCTTGCTTTTTCCATTACTTCTTTTAAGTTTCCTTATTGCAAGGAAACACAGTAATTAAAAACACTGTTTTTGAGAAAAAACTTAGAAAAAAGAAAAACTTTTTGATGTTTCTGAATTACTGCAGTTCACCTCTCTGTGCAATACACCTATGCAACCATGAATTTGTTTTACTATTCAGTTAGCGTAAGAGGATGAAGTTTCAAAACTAGTAGGATGAAATCATTTCTAGGATGAGAGCTAACATGACATTATTTAGCTGAGAACAAGATTTTATGATTCAGATATAAATGACTGAAAAAGTCATTTCTGTCAGAGGTGCTGTCATTATTGAACAGCAGCTCTAAAACTTCAAAAGCTTTCCATTACTGGCAATTCAAGTATCATTTACCAAAACTAAGTCATCTGTATAAACATTATACATCCCCTGCCACCCCCAAGTTTTGAATGTATGAAACA
Organism: Sula dactylatra; assembly: GCA_013389905.1. Lineage (NCBI taxonomy): Eukaryota > Metazoa > Chordata > Aves > Suliformes > Sulidae > Sula > Sula dactylatra. Next base: position 42,872 of record WEKW01032821.1, on the reverse strand, counting down.
AGGAAGTTTTCATGGAGGTATTTAGTAATGGCTCTTGAAAGAAGCAATGTATTTTAAGTACTCTTTAGGTCATGCTTTGAAGTAAAATATCAATAGTGTTTAATTCATGAACATCATTGTCTTTCAAAATTGCTAAAAAGGGAAAGCCAAAACAACTTTTTCTCAGATACTCTGATATGTGTTTAAGCCAGTTCATAATTTTGGAAAAGCAAATCTTATCTGCGCTCTTTCAACACCCAACAGGCAGTTTACACGAGTTAATTTTATTTCTGGACCAAAGAGGGCTTGCTAGTTTTCTAATGTCAATGATGCTTTATGTTGATTCCAAAATCTGTTTTATGAAAAAATTTAAAAAAAAAAAAAAAAAAGTGCGAACAACCAAAGGAGAGGGATGTGTATGCGGGGGCGGGGTGGTGAGGAGTATTTAAATATTCCTTCTGTTTTATAACTATTTGATCAATATACTTTTTAATATGATAGCAAACATTTCAAGTAAGGCTCCAAGTACAGGATGTGGACATAGGATTCAAAGGAAGGCACCATCTTATTAAATCTTCTTTTTTCTTTTTTCTTTTTCTTCTGGATAGTCCAGAGCTTCAGGCTGAAGTTATCAGCTTGAACTAGACTAAATCGAGCCATGATTGCAACCTTTTCTCTTGTGGCCATAGCCCTCTTGCATATTAGCTTCCCCCGTGACCTGAAGAGTGTGCAAATGACGGGATCCCATCAGCTAGATGAATGCTATCCTCTTTTATACGGCTAATTGCTAGTTGGATCAGCTCCCTGAGTAGGGGTGCCAGCAGATGTGCACAAGCACTAGCACTGGTGGAGGAGGTGAAGGGAGCCAGGACCGGTGGAGATTGAAGGAGACTGTGGAAACCTGGCTCAGGCTGGCTTAATCTGCCGAAGGATGGCAGCCCCTTCTCAATGATGGCTAGAAACTCTTCTAGCTTCCAGCCTACATTTATTCGCTACTGTTTGGTTTTGCACCAGCACTGGTCTGTTCTTAAGTAGGTCTCAAATCTTCCCCAAACTTGCTCCCTCATGCCTGGAATGACCCCAATATTTTCCCTCCCTTCCAGCTGGGAAGAAAATTCTTACAAACTTTGTTTTCTATTGCCCTCGCCTTTGTCTTCTCTGCCTGTATGAGGTTGAATACAGGTTACAAGGCTTCTGTACGGTTTTTCAAATGTCTTCAAAGAGATAAAAAATAGATAAGCAAAGGCCGTATGCTCCAACAAAATATGTACAGGAAGCTTCACACATCAGCAGAATCCTTTTGAATTCAAATTTTGCTCTGAAGATGGTGGTGTAAAACAAGGTGCAAAAATTTGCTTGTTTTGATGGGATAGGGGCTAAATCTAGACTTTAAAGAAATCAGAAGACTGAGTAAAACTCAGTTAATTTGACAGTCACTCAGTAACCAAATAAATACTCTTTTCCCTTTTAAGTATATTCAAAGCAAAACTATTAGAACATCTTCAGTACATCAAGTCACATACTGTGTGTAGTCACACACTTTATGTTCCTGCAGTCAAACTAAAACTGCAGATCCACACTTACAGTCCTCAGATGCTAAAATTAGGTTTTTAGATCCTTATCTATGCACAAGCCACCTCCTCAAATATATTGAGCCTCCTCTGAAGTTACAAAATTTTTGAATTTTTTACTACTCAATATCAGGCTGCTTCTATGAAATGTAGTGAAATAATTTTAGGACCCTGAGTTTGAAACTTTTGGTCAGCATTTCATAAGCTTTTCCAAGGTACAAGTGTGTAGCAGCATATTTAATGTCTCACGATTTAAGAAATTCTGTTAATCATACAACATGTTAATGTATTCAGAAAGAATTCATGCAGTTTATCCTTGAAATTCCATAAAATAGATTACTTAGATAAATGACAAACTATATAAAGTGTTACCCGCAAAACCACATAAACTACACAGTACATATATACCAGCACAACTGACTGTGCTTTCCAAGTGTTGCAACTCAACCACCACATCAAAAGCTCCACTTCATCACATCTGACCAGAACCCTCATGCCTCCTGATAACTTGCACTGGAGCCCAGGCTACCTGGGTCTACGTAAATGCCTCCTCTCTACCTTCCCTTCATCAAAGGTCCCAGCCTCCATCCCTTTATCCTTACTACCGCACAGCCATGAGGCAAATGAAAACAAGTTCCTCCTGGAGGGGGAAAAAAAAAAAAAAAAAAAGTGAGTTTCCCCAGAGGGGAAGTGAAAAGTATTGTTGAGTGGTTGAGTGGCTGCCAAGAAGACATCTGTCTATAACAACTCACAGTGCTCTTAACCTGTGGGACTTTGTGACCATGCAGAGACTCTTCATTACAAATGCAGAAAATCTCAAGGCCTTACTTTCACCAAACTCGGTGTGTATACACCGCAAAGTTGTTCTGCATGCAAATGTCCGTGTACCCAAGATATCTGGGTGTCCAGAGCTACCAGACACCTAGCAGCAGTCCAGTAACATAACTCCAACTCCAATGCTCTAGCCATTACTCTAGTAATCTAATACTTTACCTCCAAATTTGGAAGATCTGAGGGATGGCTGCTTTCTGCATGCAAGGAAGTTTGTAGAAATTTTCTCTTCTGAGCTAATCTTTGAATTATGCTTCTAAAACCATTTAAACTAGTGTTGATAGATTACATGCATCCTAAGTAATACATGTGCTGGTCAACCTGTAGGGAGACCGAATCTCATGCAGATGGCTTTGTATCACCCTTACCAGTAATACCTAGCCAGTGACACCTAAGATTTCTCATGTTGGTACCTTTTGCCATAAAAATGATTAATCTGTCATAGAGCTGAAATTGGAACTGAAATATAAGGCTGGATCACTTGCATAATAAACTCTGATTTAGCCATTAAAGAGATTATTGCTCCACTTCCACATTGACAGAAAGGACAGGCACTGCCCTCGTCTAGTTCTGTGGAGTGTTGCACTGTGGTTGCACTTTATTTTTAATTCTCCAATTTGACCATAAGTAAATCCAATCACACTTATAGTTCTGAAAATGGAAATTCTTCCGGTGGAGAACAAAGACTGGAGAAAGTGACCATTTGGGAAAAAAGCATATTTAAATTACATTTCCCAACCCCATGTCTGGTCCCTTCCCTCTGAAGCATTTTCATTTCTGACTCCTCTCCTTGTCCCTGGAGGCCTTTTCTTACCCCAGGAGGTGCTTCCGGCACTGTGGCTATATCGCTTTTATGCTGGGGCACCCCAGGGCATGAGCAGAGTCCCTCTGCACTCCCTCACCGAGGTTCGCCTCACACTTGAGGACCATCCTGCAGCCTTTTGCCTGGGGTGGATGCTGGCCAGTCAGATGGACCAGGTCCTGTTACGGAGGCCACCATGAAAAGGGTCAGGGTCTTCAAAGGTGCCTGATGGTCCAGGAGGGCACAGCTATCCCCCAGACTGAATGCATAAGTTGTTTCCAAGATGATTAAAGCGTTAATGTCTGCCAAGAGTGGTGATTGTCCTAATGCTCTCGCTCTTCTCCTCTGAACCCTTTCTGTCACACAGCCTTCATGTGGATTTGTAAAATCCACTGATGCCTAGTGTCTAGCAGAAGACGAGCATTGTGTATGATTTCCTTCTTCCCACTCATTTTGCTGTTTGTCATCTGCAGTAACACCGAGCCACTACACACGGTGGTTTCTGTGTACAGGCACTGGCCTGCCCTTGCCAGCTCCACAACAAGGCTGAGGTCCCAGCAGCAACAGGCCCTTCAGCAACAGCCCAGAAAAACCATGTCCCCAGTCCCAGTCACATTGGCTTGTGGTGCTTATCCAGTCTGACACATTATGCGCAGACCCAGGGGACATTTGATATTGCCAGGAGATCTGTGAATGGAAATCACTGCCCCAGCTTTTGTTGGTCAAGAATTACTTTTACTATGCTATGAGTGAAGCGTTGGGAAGGTTCCCAAGCATGACACAAATGGACAGCTTACTTCCCAGTCTCCAAATTCTCCCAGATGCCACTGGACAGACACAAAGCACATCCACGTGCATATGGATGGATACACTCAAAACTTAATTATTTTTTTTCCCCCCACTATAATATAAGACAGAGTGAAAACACTGTGGAAACAAATTCAGGAGGGGATAGGCATTAGCAATGCTTGAAATCTGCTTTCCGATTTAAGGTAAACTCAAAAGAGTACTTAATCTTCTTTTCCCAGTTTTTTGTTCTCCATATTATAAATCCTGTTTAAAAACTTGAACCATAGTATGTTATTTTGGCTCAAAGGGAAAAAAAGAAAATCCAGTTGATTTGTACTTTCAGGTTCTGCTTTTAGACTCCAGTTTATCTTGATCATTAGTTTATAAATCCCACTTTAAGGCACATTTAGAGACTGCATTCCTGTGAATTATTCTGAAAGGTTTTCTGGAGTGCAGACTTAAAAACAGCTAGAAAAGAAAATGGTGTCTTTACATTTCTCCAGGCCCACATATGGAACTTATTTCACTCCCTGAAATTTAGTTGCAATTCACTGACATTGCAACTAGAGGAGGAGGTTATTTCTACCCATAATTCCATTCATTTTGTTGGTTGTTGGCAGCCATTTTTATAGTAAATTCCAAGGAGAAAACCAGAAGTGAATAGAGTTGTTTTTCTCCATAAATAATACAGAGAACTACACAGAAAGACCACAGAAAATGTCTTCTCAGAGCTTTTAACTTCAGCAATGAAGTTTTTTTTAATTATACCAAAAGAATTTTGAGATTCATTAGCCTGCACTTGGACTGATCATGAGCAGGGCCTATGCAGACACAGAAGACCAGCACTTTCCAAAGATGCCTATACTTCACAGAACTCTTGAAACAAAAAGCGGTACAGAAAAGCTTCAGAGGATGGTCTAAATCAGCTATTGCTGTCCGCCATCGAAACTGACTTTAGTATAGCTATACCATGATTCATATAATGCATTTCCAGATGCATTCAGCATCACCTTTCCCCTCTGAACAATGTAGACAGAAGTTGATATGCAGGTATCTGGCTCTCCTGAACCTCTAAAAAAAAAAAAAGAAAAAAAAAAAAAACAAACAAACAAAAAACCAAACCCCAGCAAACCAAAATCCAAAACAAACAACTCTCTCTCCATTTTGGGATGAGTTTTCCACAGTGTGCTCCAGTGAAGAAGTTTGCATGCCAAAAATTCACCAAGTGAGACCACGAATTCCATGTGCACACCAGCAAAAAGAACTCACATCATTGACGTATAAGCAAAAGTTGATCCTCAATGTTTAATGGAAAGGGAGGTGCATATAATATGTTTTGGAGGTCAGAAATGCCCAGACTACAGGACACTACAACACACAGGGTTCTGACAGATCCTGAACTTGAAACTTTCACTGGAAAGCATACACCATCTTTAAGTCACACAACTCCCACAATAACATCTACGTATGGAAAACCTACTGTACAGCAGGTACGCCTAGACTTTGGCTGATTCAAGAGCTGTGAGTAAACAAGACAAATTGCTTCTTAGTCTCCTTGAAACAGGTACCTTCTTTACATTTTGTTTCAGCTGCAAAGAACACTTCTATGAAAAGCAAAACCCTATATTAAGGTATTATTTTCTGCAGTCAGGTTCAGGAATTATTTTCTACCCGTGATAAAAATTCTTCAGTAGAGCTCTTTGCCTCTGTCAGAGAGTAGGTAAGAGATTAAAGCAATACACCTTTCATTTACCAGATTTAACTGAAAATGAGAGAAAGGGAAAAAAGTTAACAGCATTTTTTAAATCCCAGAAACTTGGCAGTGACATATATTCCTAACTCACAAGCCTCTGAGAAGAGGTTGTGCTGCCCAGAGTAAATAACAGCTTGTAATTTGCAACGAGAATACCCAGCAGCAGCACTGTGAGATCCATGCGATAACGTGATTTACAGGACCAGGAAATAATTTTCAGATATACTGTGCTGCATTAACAGTCCAGGTTAAGTGTGTGCTGCAACTTTTCCTTTGAAGGTACAGTAGGTGGAAGATTTGTGATATATTTAAATGCAACAAAAGGAAATATAGAGGGGGGAGGGAGGAGTCTCCTGCTGCGATGTTGTGATAAATTATTAAAACTTCTTTTTAATGTTGATGCTACTCTTTAACCTCAGATCACAATAATGACAGCAGACAAAAACTGAAAGTGCTATTAAAGCTGTGAAAAACACACCATGTTGTAGCAACACTTGGGGGGGGGGGGGGCCGAGAAAAAAAAAAATCCTGAGGTGCCTCCAACCAGCAACATCAAGAAACAACCAAGAAGAAAATATCAAGCTATCTACAATCCACAGTCCCTCAGTCCAAATATTTATGAGATACTATTTATGCTCACTGAGGTATTTGACTATGAGACCTCGATAACCCATGTTTTCCATAAACATATGTCATGCAAGGAAGCAAAACAAAGTGAACTTTAGGAAAAGGTACATTTAGTGGACTGTTCACAGCACATATAGGGTAAATCCCAGCATTTTTTAACAGAAGAGGAAAATGGATTGCTGCCTTCAGAAATCATAACTGTTTTCTCAGCACAGCATTTTTTTCGATAAAGTTAATGCAATTTATCTTTATTAACACATCAACACTGACATAGCCAGTCAGCCAATTAGTGCTGCTGGCAGTGCATTT
>WEKW01032821.1:6843-36189 GCA_013389905.1 Sula dactylatra | reverse complement strand
CACAACATTCATGTACTCCAAAAAAATGTCTGTCTAGTCATTTTTACCACATACACTAACAACTCTGCACTCAAAATAGGCTGCTTGCTTTCTTTCTCTCTTCTTCCTTCCTCTTCTTTTCCAACACCATAACGCCCTATATGGGGGTAACATCTCTTGCAATAAAGCCACCAGCATCTGTCCCAGAGACTCCATAATGAAAAGAACAATCTGAATTCTCACAGTCCAAAAAAAAAAAAAAGCCAGTTTCTAAATAGCATACATTTATTTGTATAAAGGCCTTAAATGTTATTCTACTAACGATACAATGCAAAGTAAAATTCCTGCAAGGAATATATGCCTTACAGAGTCAGTCAAGCAAACTAACAAGAAAACAAATTAAACTCCATGCTCTCTTTTCAGCACCCTATTGCAAGCCCACATGGCAACCTGAAATATGAGTCACTCAAAACAGCATAGGTATTCTTCTTAGATCACCTTTAATACAGTTTTTTAGAATCTTACCCAAACATCCATTACAAAACTTTTTCTTTTCACTTACCCCCCTTCCAGTGTTTGCCTTTGGTCCTGCTAAGCTTGCTCAGTGTTGGTCCAGAGAAGAGTAACATCAAAATGAAAAGAAGTTCAATCATAGTGATTTTCCCCTGTTTCACTGATGATAACATTTCCACAAGTTATTTAAAAAAAAAAAAAAAAAATTATCTTACATCTTCTCCCCCACTTCCTGTTTGCTTAAGGAGGAGTGATTAATCATTGAAAAATCAGAGCAAGGAGTAGCTTTGCTCTCCTTAGATGTTGAAGTAATATCTCAATGATGTAGCCCTGAGGAAAGCCACATTTCTCACTGATCCGGTTTCTCCCACACAACATGCAGCCAGCACCGCTGCTACTACAGTAGCTATAAAATAATTTCTGCTCCTCACTTTGGTTTCTGTGGGAATATATTCCTCAGCTTGCAGCGTGAGCTTGATTGAAAATGATAAAAACAGTAATGCTTGTGTCCAGCAGAAAAGAGAAAAGATGTCAGGATTGTGAAAAAAGATGAGAAGCAGTTGTACTGACAGCTTTAAGCCTGACTGTCTGATCCTAATAGCCGTGCAACCAACCAAATTGCTCTTTTAAGAGTAATAAGGCTTCAGTGAAAGCTGGTGTCACTGCCACTTGGGTAGGTAGCGCAGGGCTTGAAAATCACCAAGGAACCTGCTAGAGATAACGACTGCCACGGTCCCAGCTCCGAACGCAGAGGGCTGAGCAGAATACAGTATGCACAGGGAGCATTTAATCTCTATTGTGTGGAGGAGATTTCCTGCTTTACAGTGTGCAACTGCTCAGGACTTTTGACTGCATTTTGTTAAGGCTTTAGTTCATACTTTAAACTGAAATGCAAGCTTTGACATACTAATTACTTATAGCATTTCTGAAGTAATTATTGTATGGGGAAAAATCCTGCTTGCTTTCTCTTTTTTTTTAAAGTAGCAAACAGGAAGAACAAATCCTTAGCAGTGGCAGTAATCTTTTCACTGCACAGAGCAGCTATACATTTTANAGAGGACGTTCAGAAGTACAGATATTTTTAAACTAATAGATTGCAGTCACAATTTTTCATTTAATAGTTGCTGCTACTGCCACAGAAGTAATACCGCTATCTTCATCTCCGGATGTCGGTATTTAAGAATGTTGAAGCTGGATCAGTAAACACAAGACTTCCTGCACGAAATTTTGGATTTTCAAAAAGCGTGCTCAGAGAAAGATTCATGACATTCAGACTGCTCAGTCTTGAGATGCCCAGCGCTTACTTAAGTATGCCCAGTAGCTTAAATTCATCTACAGTTTGGCATTCAGTTGCTTCCATATAAGCATTCAGTACTCAAATCAATGAGCCACAAACCTTGTGCTGTAGATTTATATAAATAAAAAAATCAATGTCCTTAGAATGACAAAGCAACGATGGTCACAAATTCCCTGAAGTTATCACGTTTTCAACCAGGGACATGATGCCCTTTTCAGTGCAACATTAAAAAGATGATCTTAAAAATCTGAAGCTTTGCTTATTCATCTGAATAAAGAATGATATTTTGACTGGTGGAGACAATCATTAACATCTAATATATGCACAGGGATTTTCTAAACAAACAGCATGTAACATCATGAACAAGGAAATATTGGGTCTCTGCCACCACCACATCAACTATGAAAGATCTTTTATTTTCTTTTTAAGTTCTAAAATATATTTATGGGCTGGTTAGAGGATGTAACATTTGCATTTAGACAGAAAACAAATGCATGCTGATGTACAGTAGTTTTTCATCCTTCTGTGCATTAATTTTTAAAAGTTCTAAGACATCTTACCAGATACTGAATCTGATATATCAAGGCTGATGTTTATGGCTCTTAGTTGCCAAAAATTAGGTCAGTATCTATCACGTACAGTCACGAAGCTGCAGCTTCTTGTGTTAAATTTCTCCATCAAGCCATTCTTAATCACCAGTCTCATTGCTAATAATTAAAAGACCATTTCTTCTATTTCTCTCCCAACTGTTACTGAAATGAGACAGACACTTGTGTTCATTTTGATTGCCTCTGTAACACTCCTCTGAAACTAGCACCATACTGCCATGTTGAAGCATCAAAAATATTACGAGTTCACATTGCTAGGTTTCAAACCTTTTATGTCCAGATAATAAAAAGACCTTAAACTAAAACAACCACCACCACCACCACCACCACCCCCCCTTAGGTAGCACTATGCAAATTCACTAACTTAAGAGTTTTTAATCAGAAAGCCAACACCTCCAATGTCCAAAACGTGTGACAATATCACTCGTGCTTCAGAAATCCTGATGGGATCATTCTCTTGGCTATCTCTGCAGCTTTATGTCACTTCTGCCTGCTGCATCCTTTCTTCAGCCTCTGACTTGCTTTTGAATTTTATAATCCCCTGAAAGTTTGCCACCCTGTTTCTAACCCTACCCATGTGGAAGACAGCTGCTGTGGGGAAACCTGTTTCCAATGGTGGCAGGCATCCTTAAAAATACCACCTTGGTTCTTATACTGCAGAAGAATTCAACTTCAGCCTAGACACCTTGTATTTACAGCATTAATGAAAGTGGTGGCTATCGGAATGTATAATGAGTTTCTGTCAGCTTTCTGCCAGCTCTGACATGTGCCTCCAGCAACCTCAGCAGGACCAGGTACCACTTGAGTAGCAGCTCAGGCGATGTGGCAGGAGAAGAGAAGGACCACCCTATACAAGAGCAAAAGGGAAGCTATCACGTCTGTTGGTCATGGGCATGTTTGGTTCAGCCTAATGCCTAAAGAGCCCAGACTTCCACTCTGCTGATGGTTCTCTGGGTTATTTTGCAAAAGGTAAGTTATTAAATACACTTTGTATATATTAAGAACGAGCAGGCAGATCTTCAGGGAAACACAGAAAAAGTGTTGTCACTTCTTATGAAATTTAGTAGGTTTTTTAATGTCCTCATTTCTAGGTTCATAAGAATTTCAGTTCTACAGAGTTGAAATGTCTCCAGAGAAAACATACAGTTTCAAGAAATATTGTAAGAACTTTATAGGTTGAAACATCAGAAAGACAAATAAAAGAAACCCAACATTTATTTTTCCTTCAAGTCTCATGGTTTTTAAGTCAACATCATGTTTTAGAGATGTAAAAGTACTCATCTGTAATTCTATTTCATGCTCTGAATGTGCAATACTGCAAACAGAGAAAAAAGTAAGCAGTCTCTTCTACCTTTATGTCTGTTATTATTACAAGAAAAACTCCTGTGAAAGTTACAAGAGGCAAACCAATCCCATTACAGCTAAATGTCCCTGACGCCCAGCCAGTCCTTGCCAGGATCTCTTACACTCTCCAAGTGCCCTTCATGACAGCCTACACCAGTCATGAGTATGAAACTATTTAATACCTTCCAAGCACAGAAGAACTCATCTATTAAGGCAGACCAAATGCCTGTCTTGTCTAGCATCACATCTTCAGTAGCAGTCAACCTTGGATGCTTATAGGAAAAGTACAAGAATGATAAGAAAGTATTAGTGGAGCTTACCATTTGCCCAGCCTGCCAGCCTCTGCTTGTGAAAGGCTTTGAGACTTCTTAACCAGAGACTCTATCACAGCTATCAAGTTTGATTAGAGTGATGGACCTATACTTCTTGACTTTGACTCATTCCTTTTTTGATTCATTTATGCTTTATCTCCACCCCATAGTCCTTGGTAATGAGTTTCACAGATTTAATTACTTGCAGCCTGAAAAAACCATACTTTATCTCGCTTCTTTGAAAAGTATAATTAATAAATTTATTGAGATAATGTTGGTTTTCCGTCATGAAAAAGAAATATTCCTGCTCACCTTTCCTTATATCATGGTTTTCCAGCATACCCTCCCTCCATACAACTTATTCCAGTAAGAAAAGTCATACCCTAGTCTTTTCTCAGACCAAAGATGTTCCACACTCACAAATGTCCTTGCTGTCTTCATCTTAAGTATATATACCTCTAATTTAGTATTTGAGGTGAAGTCAAAAGAAAAGCCTGCAATATTCAAGATGAATTACCAGTTGCATATTCTCTCCCTCATTCTGCTCATGAAGCCAAAGGGCAGCAGCTACCATTAAACTGGAGTTATGCTTATAAATGCCTACAACACTAATGGATACAAAGGCTGTTTTTAGTTAACAGAATGTTAAGATGTTTACTCTAAATAACAAACCACCAGTGAGATACTCAGAAAAAAAATATGTCCGAGTTAATTAATCTACAGTTGTTTTATCCAGTTATTTGGTCACCCTTCCTTTCCATATTTTTCTTCTTTTTACTAAATGCTATCTGTCACAAAGGAGTACTGGTATAAGTACTTGATTAAAACCCTCAAGCTGAATAAATAGCAACAACAACTTCACAGAAGCTTAAATATTAGAGCTCCTGAGTAACATGGTCTTTTAAGGGTGATATCTTGGAGAGGTCTGCTGCTCGCAGACTATAGGAGGGAGAGATAGAAGCCTCGACGGCTTACTTGCTGACATGCTTTCTGGCCCTTTGTATTTGCCATCCAGATCCCATTTTGCTATAGTGAAGGTTACAGACTTTCACAAGATCTTTCAGTAATTGCAAAAAGTAACACTTGGCTCAAACCCAGCATTCAGTAGTGCAGGCATTTTTCATGCTTGTATTTCCCAGCACTTTTTAATTGTAGCATTGTCTGAATATTCAGAGAAGCTCAGGAAGAATCGCAGCCTTCACTCCTCCCATTTCAGAACACTGGACAAGCAAAACAAGAAATTAAAGAGATAATAGAAGAAGATAAAAAACACTGTTTAGAGTGTCATGATTAAGATGAGAAGGAATGGAAACAGAAGCTGAAATGCCCACCCCTGCCCCCAAGAAGTTACAAATGTTTTATTTTGTCCTACCTCTCTCCTTTTCTGTTTTCCCAAAGATGCCATACAGCCAGCATTTGGCAGCATGAAGATGCCCATGACTAAATGAACTTTGCAAAAGGAATATAATCAACAATGAACACCACAAGATGGAAATATCGCATCCTGCGTTGTAGGCATGAAGAATATTTTTCCACTGTCTACCTCCCCATATACAGAGGCACAAGTTGCCCTAAGCCATAATTAATTCAGTTCTTTTTAGGCATGAAAATTGTTTTGATTTTAAATACTTTCAGCTTAGGGCATACTAAATATCTGTGGAAACCTCCTGGGGATTTCTGTTAGCCACAGACACCAATGGGAACAACATTTTTGGATGCTTGTAATACAATACATTGCCAAATAAATACATAGCCTTCTTAATTCAAAAATCTAGTTGAAATTCCTTCCAGTTTATGTGATTTCCAAGGATTAAGAAACCAGTGCTTGCCCAGTGTGCAATCTGCACTTCCATTACAGGTATTCTGAAAAACCATTTATATTTCCTCTGCATGAATATAACAAATAAGATGACGTCCTGACAATCATTCCATGCCAGTCCCCAAATACTATGTTCATTTTGGCTTCCACTGGTAATAGAGACCCACAAAAGGGTGTCTCTTTTCATCATATCTAATTAGTAGCTGGCTTTTGTATAAGACAGCATGAAAGCTTGATGTACAGCAATACACCAGTTTTAGTGCAGTAGAAGAAACACATCAATAAAACAAGGACAGTAAGTCTAAGACTCAACTTTCTACACCAAGGTTTTTATATTCTTGCTTATGCTAAGAGGTCTAAGGCCTTTCGGATACCCTGCAGATTATATTATGTAGAATGAAAAAGTGCACAAAATTTATTTCATATTATTTTGTCCTCATCAGTCAGGTTTTATCCGAGGATTACATTTAAGTTTAATAAGAATGATAATTCACTTTGAATTTACTAATTATTCCAGACTGTAATCACACATTGTTTAAGTTTAAAAAGTATACACTTGCTTGATGGAGTTTGTAGACAACCATGAACTGCTTAAATATTTGGTAAACAATGTGAGAAAACCAGTTTTTAATTTTTTTCAATGTTTTTAGTAAACTAATTAACTTGAATAATCTTATCTACTACATTACACACAGATTCTAAATTTCAGCACTGCTAATGCTATACTGTTATTTTGAAATGTAATTTCTAAACAGCATCTATCTAATAATTTTATTGTTGTCTGTATGTAACAAGCTATACATACAGCTAAACAGTAATATATTAAAATATGAATAATCATATGTGACAATAGGTAATAAATATTTTGTATTTAACAATAAGACTAGTTGTTAAACAATGTACATGTGTTTTTTCCCAAGAAGCAGCTTTGGTAAGAAAATACTATATGAAGTCATAAATCACAAGAGGATGTAAAACCACTAATGAGACATTTCACAGTGAAAATACATTTCTGTGTTTTTGATGAGAAAGAAGAAAAAGCAAACAATTCTGGCCTTATTTACCTCTTTTCTAGTGTGGAAAAATCCCAATATTTTTCCACACTGTATCCTATTTTGTTCTATTTCCTATCCCAAAATAGAACATTTATCCGAAACACAACTATGAAATTATCTGGAAAAATTGTCATACGCTACCTCTCCAACAGAAGGGGAAAAAAAGAAAACAGAATAATTGAGGGCAAAGCAACTTGCAGGTAGAGAAGATACCAGGATATATTTTCATAAAGTGCAAGTAGAGCAATAGTTATACTTTGAAAATACTTGAACTATCATACCAAAACAACTTGTTTGGGTTTTTTTGTTTGTTTTTCTTTTTTTTTCCTTGTGGGCCTATTTCTAATGGCTATGAAGAGAAGGTAGCAAAGCTGAAAAGTACCAGTTCATTCATATGGGAATCATAACCTGCCTACCATGACTTAAAGGCTTTGATTTGTCAATAAAAAAATTTTGATTATCACTCACAGGAAAAAATAAGTCAGGCTTGCATTTCATTTTAAAATAGATTTTTAAATCCGAGATCTTCAAAGCATTTTGTGTATTTCCCAGTTTTTTGCCTCTTGGGGGATTATTTCAGACCTATTCACTTTAAATTTTACTATGCACAATTTTGAAGCCACAAAGTACTGAGCTGTTGCTCTCCTCCTGCTTCCAATTAATTTTTGAAGCGCTTTGGTACTGCAATGCCCAGTAGCCCCATTAGGAAGAATCGACCAGCATCAGTCAATCAAGTATCTCCAGATGTAATCTACAGAAATTAAACGTGGAAAAGACAAGCTAAATCATAGACTATTTGGCATCTCCATATAATAAATATGCTGGGAGAAGACAAGTTTTATTGGAAAACGGAATAAAATAGTGTCTGAAACTTCAGATCAGAAAGAAAGGAGGACCAAGATGTAGCAGAGGTGATCCAGGAAATACTGCTGGCGACAAGAGATACATCTGCTTTCTCTGAACAAATATTGATCCAGTAGGTTTTATGTTTGGGATGCCTCCAGTTTTGCTGAAGGTGTCACGTTTCGGGTGACTTGCAACAATGAAACTCTGACTAATTGCAGTTATTAAAGATATTAGCTTGTTTTTCTTTTTATGTGGTATTGAAGTTTCCCTGAGGACACATTTAAGACAAAAGATGTAGCAGTGACTCTACACTTCTGCTTTTGACTTCTGAAGTGCTCAAGTGAAGAATCTCATTTGTCAGCTGGGATTTCAGATACAAATCAAAAGTACCAACAATTACCAGGCAAGGGCATAATGTGTCAGTACAAAAGCCTTGCCAAAATGCTACACTGCTTATATAGCTGCAGCTTTAAATACTGGAGTGATTTTTCTGCCGAGCCCCAGATTTGAAAACCATTTGCAAAAGAAGGAAGGTTTGGCTGGCTTGGTTGGGTCGTTTGCTCACCACATTCAAGTTCAGAACAAACATCTACATAGCAGAAAATAGCAACTGTGACACACCTGCTTCCATCCTTTGTTAAATTTTCTGAACATAAAGCCAAAACAGAGCATTTCTCTAACTCTAATGATCTATGAGTGTCTTTCAGAGACAAGTGTTGTATAATCAGCATTTGTCTGAAATACTGAGACAAACACTACACAAACTCCTGCTAAGCAAATATCTGCTGTTGCAGTTATAATACATTTGAGTTTAATTGCAATTTATGTTTTCAAACTATTTTTGTTTACAGTAGTGCAAAACCAACTGCTGATTAAGGATATGTTCAAGTTCTGCATTCATTCTTTCTTTTTCCATTTTTATTACAGATACAGATATTAAGAAATATATCTATATCTATTCTGTAAAATAAGGCCAAAAAGACTTTTTTACAGTGTTCTGGTGTAAAACATTTACACTTCAGTAATCATAGGCTACATTTGCCCAGCTGT
Source organism: Sula dactylatra (assembly GCA_013389905.1). Taxonomy (NCBI): domain Eukaryota; kingdom Metazoa; phylum Chordata; class Aves; order Suliformes; family Sulidae; genus Sula; species Sula dactylatra. The sequence continues at coordinate 27,367 of WEKW01032821.1, read as the reverse complement.
GTTTCAGTAGGAAACAAACCCAAACTCTCTGACAATCTACGTTACCCACATGTCAGGTTCGGTCTTGCTTTTGTTGGGAGACAGACTGCCAGGCAGGGAGCTTCTGTGCTGGGCGGCAGAACTGGATCAAATGTTCATAGATGAAACATAGACACAGCTACTGCAAGATACCTCATGTGCCACAGCCATTACTGGCAATCCTGAATTTGTTCATTTGATGACCTTTTTTTTTTTTTTTTTTCTTTTTACTTAGCACTGCAGAGCCCATACTAGCAAAACAAACCAGACTGCATTCGAATGTAGCTCACACATCAGGCACTGTTTGATAATTACATTCCAATGTCAGGGCCAAAGTAATTTTTATCCTGAGCAACCCCACTGGACTATAACCAAGGCCAGAGGGTACACACAATGATGTTGCACAGGTATAAATGAGGGCATCATTTGACCTGCAGAAGTCTTTATTAATGGTGCCGATTCACAAGGCAAAAGAACTTAGCAAGGCTCTAATCCTAGCCTCAGTCTGTTCTGTTTTATGTTAGAAAATATAATTTATTATTCATGTTTTGAGAAAAATTTATATGTAAGTCTTTCCAAGATAAGCTTATCCCCAACCCCACCCTTCCACACCATTGTCCCACTTTGAGTATCCCACTTTGGACCGAGACCACACTTCCAGCATAGTTTTGTAACAAAAGCATAATCTCTTCTTATGATGGCTTTTTGTCATTATAGTTAACGGCCTTCCACTCTCATTCAGCGCACAAGAACAATTTTCCCTTTAAACAATTAGCATCACTAAACAACTACATAAACGTTTGACTGAAAGTGGCTTTCAGACAAATTGTACAAAACTGGCCCATGTTAGACAAAGAAATCAAACAAGGAGGCAAAACGTTGCTGCTGTTAGAGGGTTGAATACATGGAGCAAAATTAAAGTTGGGTTAGTCTTCTCTACCTGGCTGTCCTGTGCTGCAGGCTCAATAGAGGTGGCATTATAAGCATTGCTAAACGAAACGATTTATAATAAGGTTTTTGCCTACAACATTGTAAGGTTGCATTATAGCAACACAGTAGGAAGAAATGTGATCTTTCGTTGGTTTCGCTCCGGTGACCAGGGGCCAGATGACAGCGGATAATCAGCGAGGGCTGTAATTTATCATGGCACTGTAGTGCATAGCAGCTTCATAAGACAAGCCGGCACAGCAGCAGACCACCACCCAAGGAAGCAGAACAAGCTGGTCTCCAAGGCTCAGGTGTTCAAACAAGTGTGCACGCATTTGCACACCTACGACAGAGGGCATCAAATCTATGCTGAACATGCCTTGCTCGAACGTTGAATGAAACAACTGGGAGTTTTCATATGTGTAAATATTTTGTTAAGGCACCTAAATTACACAAATAAATGCAATCGTTTCAATACCTTTTCCTGGTACGCTGATTTTAAATAAGGTCATCGCTTATATACTTAACAGCTAATAATTCTGGTCTTTCCCTCAGCACGGAAAATTCTGCCCTATGCAGACGCGGTTGCTCTGGCTTCGAACAACACATGACAGATATACCTAAAGGAAAGAAACTACCTTAAAAGTGAGAGATGCAGTGCCCTAACACGTACAGTGCAAATGATTAGCACTATTCTTGTATCAGAGAAATGAGCTTTCACTACAGACCTATCCCTGAGTACCAGAAGCCTCTAAAAGTTACAATACCAAGGCTGTGATGCAAAGCCTGTGCCTTCTGCAGTATATATGCCAGTCCTGACAGCCACCAAACGAAAACCACAAAAACACATGAACGCTGACATGATCAGACCCTTCACCACACGTGCATCGAGGTGAACTGGAGCAATTTTATGCTGTGAGTTGAATCCTGACATCTGTAGAAGCTCTCCTTTGTGCAGGCCTGCAACAGGATATAAAGGATGCTCTAATTTGGTACTGGACCCTACAGCACCATGCCAGCATGCCTCTCCCTTTTACGCTGCATTATGAACAGCGGTACAAAGTCAGAAATGCTGAGCTGAAACTCTTCTAATGATTCTGGTCAGTCAAAATCATCAGGTTGCACCTGTATGTGCATTTAATGGAACAGCTGTACAGGTGACCTGCTGTCAGATTTAGGCAGAGGCAGGCCCTGCTCTTTCTCTGAGAGGTTGGGTGAATTGCACCTATTCATTCTGCCTCTTCAGCCTTTCCTCCACCTTCTGCCAGGAGCTCCAAATCATTGTCCTGGCTGACAGCCTTGAAAACCACATGAAATCTATGAAAGCAAGTGGCATACGCTCGCTGACTTCCATGAAATCTAGATCAATCCCACAACCTTCAGCTTAAAACTCAGTGTCATTTTCACTACTAATTGAACAATTCAAAGTTCATCCATCTGAGCTCATATTGAAAAAAAGCATTATTTCTTGTCCAAGTAGTTAGCCTTATTAGATATGGCCCCCATAAAGCTTCCCTATATCCCTGAAATCAATCGTCATGTGCTTGCTCCCAGCTTTCCCCACATCTGCCTTTAGCAATTTAAGTCTCATTCCCTCTGTGAAACAGGCAATAAATCACACCCACAGTATTGAGTGAAAAATAAATCATAAACTTTGATAAACAACCAGAAGTTTGTAAAAGACTTTTAAGAGATATTGCCTGTGATTTGTAAAGCAAGGGAAAATCAAGTGTTGGGAAGGGGTTTGTGTCTGTGTATGCTATCAAAGGACTCCTTTAAGTAGGTTCCAGTAAAGTTCCTGTGCTTAAATGCATATACAGATGTGTCTGAGGAAGCAAAATTTGTCCTTACCTATCTTCAACTTTTAAATATAACCTCAACTTTTAAATATAAACTCAATTTTTATTTTTCTGACTTTTCTGTTTCTTCCCTACAAATAAAAATTAAAAAGATTTCTCACTCCTTAATATTTGCATACACATATACACACCGTGGAAATAGCTTTTGGGTGATTTTAGCTGCCTGTGAGTTCTTTGACTTTTTAAAGCTCTAAGAAAACCCCAATATGCATAATTAAACCCCAAAATGGAATATACCTGTAGAGCTATAATGTCTTTTAAACTGAAGTGTAACTGGCCAGTGCTGCTTCTGCATCAAAACCCTGAAGCTCCACATCCTTGTTCCTTCAGGACACGAGACCATCAGAAACACATATCCAAATATGCACAGAGAGAATGATTTTCCATCATCCTGACATTTCTTTAACAATTTTCATAAATAAAAAGTAGAGTCAGACTTATTGACGTTTCATACCATTGCTATGTTGCGACAGTAAATTTTTAAAGTTTGAGAGGAAACATCACACCCTTAAGCTTTATGAAGTGCACAGGCTGTTGCTATAGATTTCTTCTAATTATGTTACCTTCTCATACATCCTCCGATGTCTTTTAAGACATCGGAACATAAGAAATTATATAATTTTGAAAATATATAATTCTGAAATTAATCTTCTTTCCCCCAAATATAAAAAGACAATTTTTATTAAAGGATCACATATTTTACCAAAATTAGTATTTCAGGAAGATAGTTTGAAGTCAGGAACTTAACAGCAGAACACGTTATCCAAAGCAAATTTCTGCTTTCTAAGCTCATGCTTGTGTTTCAAAAAATAATCCAAACATTAGGAAAAAAAAGAATTCATCTTTGCCTAAACACACTTCTGAAAAAAATGGAAGTGGATTAATTTAATAAAATTAAATGGGGACTAATCAGGCTGATATTGAGAAATATGTTACATCTACAGTAAAGGTTATTTTAATTATATAAAGTGTATTTGTTACGGATCTAGTTTTCATTTCATACATTCAGAAATACTGGAAGGAAAAGACAAACTTTAATTTTACAAAAAATAGTTTTGAGTTTGAGCACAATCTTCCAAAAGGAATTTGCAACTGTTATTCTGACTTAGCCACCCTTTTAAAATACATCTGTAAGGCTGAAGATAGAAGTGACAATTTTTTGAAGATTATTTAAAAAATTAAAAGCCAGTAGAGTACTATGCTTAAAAATTCTATTTGCATTTTATCTGTCACTGAATTTGCCCTAATTGTCCACTATTGTGATAATGACTGAGTTGAATACTGTATGTCTGTATGTACGTTAGCACCCAGCAATTAACTCAGCAATAATTATATACTATTTCTGACCTCTTTGTGCAGCTGGCAGAGGGTGGGGTTTTTTTTAATACATCTTCTGCAACTTTAAGTAATTCCAAAAAAGTAGAAAAAATAGAGTTTAAGAACTATAGGAAAAAATTATTAGCTTTGCTGATAATTCCTTATATACTTATAGACTTGGAGGATTCACATCTACATTGTGATTACATGCAGTAAGTTTGAATTATAACAGTGTTCCTCAATAACCTCTGTTCCCTTTACAGCTCATTGAATGACTGTATGATTTCTGAACTAATCCTGTGACATCCATGAATAATACTGTTTGTTGGGTTTTTTTAAACTATTTATTAAATGCATTTCTGTACGTAGGCAGAGTACTTAAATGTTTTTAATCTTGCACTGGGTTTCTTCACTAAAATACCTTTCTTTGCTATAACAATATCAGATGACAGAGACCTGGTACTACTTACCTCAAGCAGCTGGCACAGGACTAAGAAAATACAGGTAACATTCCTCAGCCCTGCATTGGTTCAGTTGCTTATTTATTCCTCTGTTATTTTATCAGTTTCTCAAATGAGAGATGTTCTGTGATTAGAGCTATTTATAAATGAAGAGACCTAATTTCTCCCACAGGTACACATGTATCAGTCTCGTCAAAGTTAAATGTCAAAAAGAATTGAAGATAAAATATTGATTCTAGCAAAATTGTAAAAAACTCTTTATTTGCATCTCTGTATATACAAGCCACGTGTACTTCATTAACATTATATGTCAGCAAGGTTGCAGGTCAGTTTAGAAATCCGATTGCAAATCAAGGGAAAACTACTTTCAAATGACATCTGGCTTGACCTTCAAACCCTAATAATCTAGAGCAAATCAGATCATTAAATTATAAACTGAAATTAAGTTTTTGATTAATAGAGTTCAGAAAAATGAATTGCAATGGATAACTGGGCTTTATCTGGTCCATGGAGTATTCATGAGCAGATCACAGCTCCACAGGATTTCTTGATACAATGTTTTTAAAATCATCTTAACCTTCTTCATCGATGGGTGGGTCTCTCACAGAATCTGAAGTCCAGATGTGGTGAGAGAGCTCCTACTGCCATGGTACCTGTTTGCTGAGCAGAGAAGGACATCTAACTCAGGTGCATACATGGGAGTCAATTCAGGTGTCAGTCTTAGACTGAGGAGAAAAAAACAAACACGTTCCCTTGCACCGGCAGTCAGACCCATGGCTTGGAACAATTTCAGACAAGTTCATGAGTGGGATCTGTGAAGTATCTACTCGAACGGTGAGACCTACACACTATAGATGAGATTTTCATTTCTGCTTTAGTGCCCCTCATGGTGTATAAAAAAAACCTTAAAACTTTTATTTTCTGTGAGGAATAGGACTTCACTGATCAAGTATGAGGCAACAAGTAGGCAATTCCAGGTAAGTCCCTAGGCTTCTCCTTTTCAAAGTAAGCACAAGTGAAATTAGCAGAAACCTGGATCAATATCCCTGCCAACCAGAATTGATAGTTACAACGTGGCATTCTGCTAACTTGTCAGCATTAGCAATAATCCTTTACAAGAGATTATTACTATACATCAAAGTATGGACAGCACTGTAAAATGACATGACTAAATTTTTAAAATGATGATTCCACTTTCCATGAGAAGAAAAAAAACCCAAAAAACAACAAACCCACACACCATATTGTAGAGCAGACTGCATACTGATCTGATAACAACAAACAAACACTTGTGCTATACCTGTAAGACTTCCAAAGGCAAAGTCTGGATAACCTGTATGTAAATGAAATAACACTACCATGTGGCTGCTTCAGAAAAGAGGGAATGATGTAGACTGAATAAAATGCAAACTGTAAGCAGATGTTTCCTGTAGGTTTGCATTAAGATAATGGTAGAAATACTTTAATAAATCTAAAAACCTTTTCAGATTTTTGCTCTTAACTCATATCACTGTAATAGCAGATGTTGTTTTACTGCATATGTTAATATATCTACATACTTATATAGCTTTTATCACTGAAGTACCTGCACAATTTCTAATCCTTTAAGGCTTCATTCTCACAACATGTGAAAGAAAACTGGGCAGTTCACAAACAAGCAGTAGAGACACAAACTGAGCTCGGAGGCTTGGGAAGTTTGTAGCCAAACCTGTGATTTAGAGGAGGATTTTTAGAAATCAATCCCTCTCATTAGCTGCAATCCATTTTGCTCAAAGCCATACACAACTTTCATTTAAGGACACCGATTAACAAGTACATGATAAATGCAAATCAGACTGTCAGGTCTATAATGAACAGTTTAAGAGTTAGTTCATATTCACTACTGGAGGTGACCTGTTTTAGGACACAAGCTTTAGTTCAGCCCAGAATGTGAGATACAATGATGTTCCCAACTTATCCAACACACAGCAGAGTGCCCTAATTTCAGGAATACTTAGAGAAGCTTGCAGTGTTCAAACAATACAAAACCTTTTAAAATGGATAATCCAAGTCTTTGGTATCATCATACTACAGTATCATACTACATATCAACATTTTTAAAATATGCAAGTTGTAGCAATCCTACAGGCTTAAAAGGGCCCATATGCTGATTATTCCAATTAATAGATTTTAAGACTAGAAGGGACTGTCAGAATCATCCTTCATAGCAGTTGTGGTTATTTGTGAGTAAATGTTCTTACCTGAAATACCAGCCACATGAAAAAGGACATAACTGGTGTTTGGTTCAACTGTTTCCAAGAAAATACTATACAAATACTGGTTTTTAGTGGTAGTTCACAGACTTTTCCATTCTAGGGCTTGTTTTTGGGTAAATTCAAAAAATTTAAAGTAACAATATAGGAGGAGTTAAGTTTACCAGAAAAATATCTCCCATGGTTACAGATATACCAGGAGCACATGGCAAGTAAAGCCTTATTTTCTCCTCTGTATCCTCTCATATGAATACTCACAAGGCAGCTATTGCAGGTAGCTGTACAGCATCAGAACTTCTCTCCAGGAATCCTCAAGACCTGCAAGAAGGCTCAAGCAGGAGGCAGCAAGGAGGAGCGAGCACTGCTTCCCCTCATGCCGCCGCGGACAGAGGGCCGCTCCTCTTCCCAGGGGCAGCGGAGCTGTGCTTACCCTGCCCTGCTCAAATGGTCACCTTTCAGTTTAATACCTTGTGGTTCATCACAACCCAGGAAGCAGAAAGGTCCTGCTTTATAGAAACTTCAACAAACCCTCCTCTACATAACCAGCGGGTTAAGATTTAGCTGGAGAGGACTGAGGTCATACGTGGCAGCACACTGTTCCTTTCACACTGGACCAAACCTCCCATCCCTCCAACAGCAAATTGAACTTTTCTTCTGGAAAACAAAGTAATCTAAGATCTCAGATCTCCATTTGTAAAATAGTGCTACCTTACTTCCTATTATGTTTCATAAGATTTATTCTAGCAAAGAGCATGAGACAATATCTAAGCAAATAAATACTCCAGTGTAAATTAAAAAGTAAATGTTTAAAGTGTCACAGGCATTCTTGACTAATACCTAGTTCCACTCTTAAATGCTTTATCACATTTATCAGTTTCACAACTTTTCTTTTTCAGCTGCTGTTGGACAAAGACCTGAGTTACCCCTGGTCTAGATCGATCTGTCTCATGAAAGAACACTGTAAAAATCTTCTTCAGATTAAAAAGCATTCAACTGGGCTGGCAAAGCTAAGGTCTTGGAGTAAAGCACCTAGAAAGGGAAATCTGCAATATGAAAGTTTAAGGCCAGTTGTCTTTTTTTTTTGGCTTTGGATATGACAGGACATGCGCAGTCAATGTGGATGTGCACACAAGAGAGTGAATACTGTGACTGAAACAGTGTCCACATACACTGGTGAGGAGCAGAGTGTGATTGTAGAAAGCCATACTGTAGGTACTGCTTAACTTTGGTACTAGCTGATCACGTATACAATACCATATTTTGTCTAAAATTGGATATGACAGAAATTTAAATTCTGTAGGAAATTACGAAGATGTCAAAGTAATTCCGTCACTGAGTCAGCTGGGGGATAGATTACTATGCGCACCCATGTGTTTTCCTACATCTCCCCTCCTAAATAAATCAATGTTTTCCATCACCTTCTCCAAAACAGCAGGGTGGAGGAGAACATGATTGTTGATGGGCCTCTAGAAAAACACAGAAAGAAGTCACAACAGAGTGCATGGACAACTTCACTTCCCTGGAGATCTTGAAATAGTAGCCCAAGGCTAAAATACTGTAAGGTTTAGTTTGGAGTAAACAGATATGATAGACCAGATAAATTGTTGTCATGTGTCAACTGTTCTATCCAGTCAAGAGTTTTTTATTCATATTTAAAGTAGAGGAATTTCAAAAAACATTTCTATATTTTATTTATAACTGATCAAACATTACTTTATACATTTATTATATATAAGGTCAGGTTTTCATGTTGGTCAATTAGAGAATTTTTGGGGTATTAAAAATCTTTTCACTTATCAAAGATTAAATTAACTTTCATATATATAATAGCAAAATCTCACACACAGAGTCATCTTATGGATTCTTATCTAGACTTTTCATCTTTATTTTCTTTCCCTTTTTTTCTTTTTCTGAGGTGAGGAAAGGAATTAATTTCATTTAGAGTAAAAGTTCAAATATTCTACAATACAAGTTTTCTGACGACTGCCAAACATAATGCACTTGCGTATAGCAACACACACTAATATTCAACTTCACTATATGTCCAAAAATGAATGCATATTTAAGTGAATATTCCTTAAAAGCCCACAAGAATGCTAGGCCTTAACTGCCTAATTTAATGTTAATCTTCTGTGTTAAAAGGCAAGAACAGAAAGTGGTTTTTACGAGCTTTGATAGTTCAGGGGAATACTGCAAAGCAAGGAAGCTAACAGCTGTCCTGCTCCATCCCTTCCCTTCTCGCCGAGCAGTACTGAGGGCAATGAGCCGTAACAGGCTTGGATGTGCTCCCGGTTGACCTTACCAGGGCTGCACTCATGGGCAGCAGCAGCAGAGAACAACCAAATGTGACAGCACGGGTGCCACGGGAGAAGGTGCTGAGAGCGAGATCTGGCTGCTGATCTAAGCACTCGCTCATGACAAGAATCCCAGGCAAAAATATGAGCAGGGAATTTAAGCCAGGCAAAGCAAAAGTGAAGGCTTTCACCAGGTTAGATTTGGAAATCCTTAATTCCTCTGCAGTCAGCGCTAGCTGATACCAAGCCATCTGTCCCAGGAGGTAGCCACTCAAAATCAAATCTGAAAAGAACAGTAGCAGTAAATGCAGCTAATAATGAATATAGCCAAGACCTAATGGCATTGCATTTATTTAGCACTGATACCCATTATTAAACTGAAAATTTCTAATAAAGGAAAATTAAAAATATCCTACATGTGTCCAGATATCTTGCTTCTGCCGGTAGCAAAAACTTGCTGGGGTAGAGCATAGTTTATTTTAAACAAAGATTAATTTATTTTTAAAAAATGTTTGGTTTTCTATTCCTATGCAGGGGAATAATGTGCATGTTTTCCTATCAAGAAAAATCTGAAACCCTTAGTTTGTTTGCAATATATTTCATATAACAGGAGGACTCATTATTATTTGTACTTACAACAGTAATCGCAGTTTAGCAATGCAGACTGGTGCTGTATTGCACAAAGCAGCAGTGAAACCAGAAAAAAAAAAGACTCCACCCCGAAACCCCAGCAGTTTTCAGCATTTGCATGAGAGGTCTAAATGAGGACCCTGGTAGCCCAAATTTCCTTTTGTAATCAACGGTGAGAGGAAGACCCTGCTGGGGCACTACTCAGATCTCCAGCAGACTGAACTGCTCTGTGCAAGTCTCTGTGATCACAAGGCAGCAGCTCCCAGGCTGTTTTTAGCAGGACAGCGTGCTTTTTGCCTTCTCTACACTCATACCATTTTCTTCTGTCCTCAAACCCCCGCTACCCTTTGGTCCTGTTTTCTGGCAAACTTCTTGCTTGGTACTGTCTTTCCAATGCCAGACCCATACCAGTCTGTCTTGCCCACCCTTAATGTTATTGTTATTTTCCCTGTTTATACTTCCTACCTCCTCTTTTCTTACCTACAAGGGGTTAAACTGCATTTCTCATTGCAATTATTTACCCTGGACTAATTTACCCCCTGGCAGAAAGATGCAGCCCTCCAGCAGGCATCCCCACTGCATCCCCCCACGGAGCCACAGGCTTCTGGAGGGGTGGCATGGCCCTCTGCAGGACACCAGTACAGTTTCTCTGGACAGCTGGATATGATACAACACTGCTAAACCCTACAAAAAAGCACAAGCGTTGTTCAGAGAGCTGAACGAACAATGTGAGCATATGGCTCCTAATGCTAATTAATTATCCTATGGGTTAAGGGGGACACTGAAATAATAATGCTAAATGAGATTGGAAAGATACTTCCTGCGAGTTTAATTAGGGCAGTATCGCTCCGATTTCAAAGAGCACAATGTAACTCCAGAGGACCCTTCCTACCCTCACAAAGGTCAAATGCCATAATTTAATCTACCATAGTAAAATAATTAATACAAACATTAATGATGACTTTCTCAACAATGGGCTAAGCACAACTTCAACTTTATAAATAGCAACAGCAAATTGGTTCACACAGCTGAATCCCTGTCTTACAAAAGCATTACTTGTCTACACAGATTTTACACAGACGCTCGTTAGTTTTGCTTCCAGGTAGGTTGGATTATCAACTGCTCTTTCTTTCCTTTGAACTGGTGAATACTTTTATATTCGGCAGCATAAAAAGATTCAGTTATGCATGCATTATCCCAACTTTCAGTCACATCGCTTACTGCAATTAAACTACAACTGGTTTTTTTTTTTTTTTAAATTCAAATTAACAGATTCCAAAGAAAGAGTTTTAGCTGTGTCCCATGACTTCTTATTTATGAACTTTTCAATTTTCTTGAACTTTTTTTTTAACAGATTGCCTTTAATTCCCCATCAGTGTGATTATCTGAGGATAACCATACCCTCCAGAATGGTATTAAAGGTACAATGAGGTATGACTTTGTTCCAGAGAAATAACGTTTGGATTTTCTGAAAAAGAAGAGCAGCTCATGTTTAAAGGCTTATAGCTCTTGTAGTAAAGTTGTTCCCATTTATTAAACGGTCACTGTCAGCCAGAAAATCACATTAAGTTCAAGAACAATCGTAATTAGCATTGTCAATCAAAATGGTACAATAATAGGCACATTAACACAATAACATGTTGATGTATGAAGAAGTGAAGTTCTTGCTGCCTAAGGTAATGCTTTAGTCTGAAAAGAATAATTGCCAACTACTTCAAAGTGCTATAGTGAATTAAGTTTGTTTATAGCATAATTAGGGAATAAAAATGAAGATATGTGTGTGCCCGATTTCAAATTGGCTATTTTCTACCTGCAGTGCTCAGAATTTTCAAATGCCTTCTGCAACGCATTGTACCTTATTATTTTCAGGCACTATATCAAGTTGCATCATGTCACATCCTATTATATTAAACGATGTAACAATTCTATTGAGTTCACCCTGAGGTATCACAATGCTAGAAATGTAAAGGAAAGAAAAATATACTCACCGGAAGAGTTAATGAAATAAAACTTTAGCTTTCAAAGTGTAAGTTACATAATTAATTTAGTTTCTTGGTGCTTATTTTTTTTGATCTCATTCTCTCATCCTTTCCTTGGTATAGGAATGATGCAGACAGGCCCAAGAGAAGGAGGGACACACCACAAAGAAAAGCCAATGAGAACCGGAGGACTAAGTGCAAGATACTTTCCGAGTTCTCTGCTAATTATTGTTTTCAAGAGTCCTTTTTAAAAAAATAAGATTTTGACAAATGAGACTCCTGGGTTATTATCGGGAGAATTCTTGCTGAAATCTGTTCCCTAGTCTTAGAACATCTTTCAAAAGCTTCTTTTTCTTTTCCTTCTACAGCAGCTTTGAAGAAACTTTTTAGGCAGAAAAGACTGATATCTATCACCTACACAATGTCCAGAGTTAATTATTTAAAGCCACTACTTTGCATTAAGCGCAAATGCAAGATTTCCATTAGCTCTAACTGTGAGGAGACATTAAAGAACCTGCATCTCTCTTTCCACATTTCAAAAACAACTAAAAAACAGTCTGACAGATGGCAAAAATCTCTTAAAGTGGTTATTTAAAAGTAAATGTTAGGTCAATGTAATTAAGAGAGTCAGCAGCAAATGCATCCTTAGCAATTTTTTTTTTTTTTAAATCAAACACCACCATTATCGGAAGAACGTGTTGTATAGTTTGTACATAAATAAGGAGCCTGGATCACTGCTTTTAATGCAATGGACAATGTAATCTTTACCATGACAATAAAACTAACATATCCTAACATGTAATAATATAGAAGTCAAGTGTGGTTTTGTTTTCAAGAGCAGTTTTATAATCCTATTATTCGTGGGATTTTGCACTTAATACAGGTCCACTTAGATCCCCACCCCAATCATAAAGATGACTTAGAATCTATTGTTATCAAATGGAAGAAAAAGAAGAAGAGTGTGTATGTGTGTGTGTATATATATATATATTTAAAAAAAAAAAACCAACAAAAAAACCCCCAACAAAACAAACGCAATGCCTTTTTAGAAGGGCTGGAAGATTCAGGACTGGAAGTGAAGGAAGTTAGCATGAAAATAAGTACCTGATTACTGAAACACTGCAATAGTCAGCAGCAGGCAGAAAGGAAGCTGTAGTGAAGGTTCAGCAGTTCTCCAGAGTGCACCCACAGCCACATTAATTTTGAAATCTTTTGAAATGCTATTCCACACTCCCATGCAATCTAGCAGCAGTTGTGAAAACATCTTTCAATCATTTATAAAAGCTTTAAATTTATATAGCACCTTTCATCTAAATGGATCTGAAAATGGGCTTCTAGCTTTATTCACTAATTTTAGCATTTATAGTGCTTAAAACAAAGAACTCCGTTAGCTAACTTATAAATAGGCTAATTATCATAATGTGATCTAACTACTGTAAGTTGCCTAGACAGCAAAACATACAACTTCAAAACTGCAAATCACCTGATTCTTCCCTTTAAAGGATCTGGGTTCAGATACTTGCAGAATTATGAAGAGAAAGGAGTGACATACAGTGAATTTCCAAATAAGGCCTCATTATAGCCAATTCAAAATTCTCTGTATAAAGGATTTTCTTTTTCCTGATTCATCAGAACTGCAGGTTATAAGAAGACATCCTATCTGGCAGCAGCAGAAAACCAGAAGGGACTTGAGTCCTTCCCATTTTTGCAGCCCATCACACCACCTTCCTATCACCTTCATGAAATGGAAGCTCCAACAATGTGTTCATGTTTTTGCCTAGTTAATGACTGTATGAACCACACCTCCAGTCTGTCCTCATATGACATCCCCAGGGAGGGTTAAGACTTGGTTTATCAAGGCACGAGAGAAGACGCTTGTCCCAAGGTCTACGGCCAGAGGGGAGCAAGGAGGGAGGCAAAGGGCTCCTGCACTCCTCAGCCTCGAGGCTGACAGCTCAGCTAAATTCCCAGGCAGCGAAACGTCCCTTTCCAGGCGGCTCAGCCCTTTTGCCCGCAGACTCTCCAGCAATCGAGCCTTGCTATATTTTAGATTACTATTGAAGGTAACATTTCAGAAGTGTCAGAGTATCAAAAGGATCATAAATTTCAGGAACTTAGTCTTTTTGTGTCCCTTCCATACTTTTGAAAATCATTACTCTTCACTTTTACCATATCTTTACCAAAGCCAGTCTCATGCCTCCTCCTGTTATGTTTGTCTTCTCAACAGGAAACAAAACTAAAATAGGAATTGTTGGTTTTATCACCTGTGTTAGCCTAGCTAGAACATGTGAGATTTCCATTCCTAATAAACTACATATGTAATTAAAATCTCCAACAACTCTTCTTCATTCTTGGAAAGCATCCTTAGAAGCAGAGAAATGAGTTGATAAAATATGGAATAACTAGATATGTCTGAGTAGGTCTTAACGCCAGCATGGCTCGTGTGCTTTTTCTTTTCTTTTCACAACACATACATTGTTTTGAAATACAAAATGTAAAATTAAGTCAATAACAGTATTCCTTCAACAGAATACTCATTCAGTTAGAGATAGTGGGACCCAGGATAAGCATGCAGCTGAGCACAGAAACTATTATATTAACTGCTAGCAGAGACTGTACAAGCTTAAATGAGTCTATCACTATAAATGCAGAACGTGCAAATTAATGTGTGTGAACCAAATTAAAATACAGCCTTGATTTTCTGCAAGGTAAAATGTTTGGCTTAATACAAAATGTTTTAAATAGTCATGGTTAGTAAACAAAATTGGCTATGGAAGTCAGAAAAGTACACTGACCAAAGCAAGGCCTGTTAAAGATTTAAAAAAAAAAAAAATATTCAAGGTATGTGAAGGGTTGAAAAGTAATAAGGTCTGAATGACTTAGTGATGGCTGTCATAAAAATCTGGCAGGGTATTCTATTTACAATATGTAATAAAACTGTCACACACAGAATTTATAAAAGCATTTGCCCTAGAAAACTAAATCTTTTTGCCAAGGGCAAGTTAATAACCTCTACAGTTCATTTGAATATATGGGCAAAGAGATGTTTTGACTAATAGAGCATCACAAGGTGAGCACTAGGCAATCTGATAGATATTGTGAGAATGGGATGATCCAAAGATGACAACAACCTGTTAGAATACTGCTGAAAAATCTTGTGAACTTTATATCCATTGTGATCTGTCACTAATGAATGTATGCTGTGCATGTGTGTGTAGATATATGGGTTTTACTGATTGGGGATTACACATAGAGCAATCCTATGTTAGCTGACATTAAAATAATTCCTCCTGAAATACTCAGGGAAGATGCTGACTTGTGAAGTAGCAAAATTGAATGCAGAGCTATTGCTCTTAAGATTATGTGGGGCTTAGTGGTTTGGGAGATTTAAGCTACCAACAGATGAGACGACATCCAGGATTTTTCCCTCATAAAAATCCACACTTGTAAATTAACATATTTTTAAATCAAAGCCTCAAAAATACATCTAAATTTAACTTGGAACAGTGTCCCACAATATAAATTACAAATCATCCAGGAAAATGGTTGATAATTAGCCAGAGTACAACATTGTGTGCAAGTTCATGGGGAGTGAACAAGTAACTCCCACCTTTGTTAGGGGTAAATACCATATTCAGTATGATAATAATCACCATACTCTGCCCAGGAAGCAGGGAGATTGTTCTGCCCTAAACTCTGTTGCCACAGAGTTAGCTAATCTAAAGCTAGCTTTGGATGTCTCTAAAATACATTGCCATCACTGCCATGACTGCAACTCAGAGAGACTCTGTTAACAAGCTATGTTAGTTCCCCTGCTCTATTGGCAGTGGAGATTTGCTGAGGAAAAAAAAAAACAACCATCCAACCAACCAAAAAAAAAAAAAAACCACAAAAAAAACACACACACACAAAAAACAACCAGGATAGATTCCATTAGACCTACATGAATTAAACCCTGGTGCCAGGTTTTTCTGTGCAAGGCACTTGGTGCTTTTGCACAAGGGAAAGGATCCAACTAAATGAGATGAACTTGAGATTAGGCTTTCGTCATCATCCCAACAGACATGTTCAGGCAGCAGCTAGGAAGGGCTTGTGTCTCTGGCCGGTGGCCTATCCCCACAACACACAGGGAATTTTCCTGTCCTGCTAATGAAGTGTTGTACCTGTGTACATGGCTGTGCAGGTTTTGCTGGCTGTGATTTGTACTGGAGCAATGTTATTTTACCTTAAAATTTAAAGCCTTTTCATCAGAAACCAATTAAAAAATTCAGCTATCATATAGCTTTTATAAATGTCATTAACATATCATAAAAAAGTCACAATACCAGAATGAGATAGCTCTCTGTTCCTGCAATTCAAATTACCCTAATTACACTTTACTTGTACTCTTATATGAGTGACTGATATCCAGGTGCCTGATGAGCATTTGCAGCTGAAACAATAGTACTAATTTCCCTGTCTCTTTCACTCCCGTCCACAGGAGAAACAATTATGTCTGATTTTATTTTGTTCTTTTACTTTCTTACTGGTTTGCCATTGCATGAAGGACCCTCGGAGAGGACTATGTCAAATTTACTTAAAATTTACTCTGGAAAAGTGACAATACATATGGCCATTCAAATCTCCTGCACATCCAGCTTCAGCCTCTCACCTAGGTGAATCTATAGCTGTTTTTCTGGGAATGTAATCATCCAAGACAGTTAATGGTAACAGAGGCAGAGGCAATGCCTCAGAGTGATAAGGCAGTCCTAAAGAAGCCATGATTTGGCACAGAAAGATTAAGCAGTACACTCATTTGTGAAGTGATGCTGAGTGATGATTCTGTTATTATCAGGTTGTAACATATGTTCAGGTCAGCAGCATACATATTGCATCCTCAATTTCAAAATTAATTTTTTGGAAAAAGATCAGCGTTCAATTTCTGAAAGCCAAAACTTCAGCTGTTTGAGTTAGAGAAGCTGGACCAGGTTAGAGGAGATTAGAAGTAACGTCTGTTATGGTGTGTCTGCTGCCACTTCTTAGCTGTCTGGTAATACACCCTGCCACGCAACTTTAGGAAGGATCACAGCTGATGCTAGAGGCACTCTGTGGTCCCTGCCCTTGCTATGTCCTTGTAACTCCACACACCCTCCATGTACATGCACTTCTCCTAAGCAAACCATGTCATTTTGCTCCCACCCGGTGTCAGTCAAGGCAGAGTGCTCATTCACCCAGCGGAGCCCCAGCTCTGTCCCCAACAGGTAATGGTGTCGACCACACATCATTGCTTTACATGTGCTTCATATTATAGCTACTGTTGTTGTAGCAGCAGCAGCGATGAGGTGCGCGTGACCACCTTTTGGCAGCTTGCTCTTAATCAATCATCCTTCTGTAGCCTGCTTTCAACCTGCTGCTTTTGGCCTACTGCCTTGTTATCTCATGGCTTCTTTCCTCCACCGAGAGTGCTAACTGTAGTTTCAGGAAATTACCCTTATTTTTCTCGACTCGGGGACTATGGACCTCCCTACTGGCTAGCTGCTGCTGGCCAGACGCTCTGCTCACTGGTTAGATGCTCCTTCCCTCACACAGATTACAGGTATGGCCCCACAGATGTAGAGGGCTGCCTGCCTGCAGGGATACAAAAACCAGCAGTAACAACAACGCAGAGTGGATCCATGTAAGAAGTGACCCAAAGTGCTCTAGAAAGGAAAAAGAACATGAATCTCAGACTTACTTTGGATTTATAGCAATACAATGGAGCTGTTAAACATGGGCATACCCTTTATGTTCCAAACAACAGGACTGAACTAAATGTGAATTTATTGATGAATGTGAATGAATGAGGTTAAAGATTTCTTGTCATATCGTGTAAGTACTCCAGACTGACCCAGAAACATGCCTACAATGTAATGGATATTGGGGGATATTTGAGTTGGTAGACTAGTTGCCAGAGTACCCAGCCATTGCCTAAAGCAATAAAAATGCCTCACAGCTTTTCCCTGTGGAAATGCAGTGTTCTGGGCACATACTCCTAAGGAACAAGGGAATCTTCTGCTGCATTAGTCTGACCCTATTCTTTTATTAAAGGTTCAAACTGCAGTAAATTAAGAAACCATCTCACTACTAAAAAAAAAAAAAAATCCAAAAACAAAAACAAAACCCCAAACACCAACCAACAAAAAAAAAAAAACAAAAACCAACAACAAAAATCCCCAAACCAAAACCAACAACAACACAAAAGCTATAAATGTTAGCCTTAGGCTCAATCTAAGATTGGAGTAAGGTGGCATCATTAACCAAAAGTAATGAGAACCAACAGCTGGGCTAGATGTACCACCAATTACTGCATAGAATCACAGTAATCATAGAACCATTAAGGTTGGAAAAGACCTCTAGGATCATCGAGTCCAACCATCAACCCAACACTACTGTGCCTCCTAAACCATGCCCTGAAGTGCCACGTCTATGTGTTTTTTGAACACCTCCAGGGATGGTGACTCCACCACCTCTCTCGGTAGCCTGTTCCAGTGCCTGACCACTCTTTTTAGAAATTTTTCCTAATCTCCAGGCTAAACCTCCCCTGATGCAACTTGAGGCCATTTCCTCTCATCCTATTGCTAGTGACTTGGGAGAAGCGACCAACACCCACCTCACTACAACCTCCTTTCAGGTAGTTGTAGAGAGGGATAAGGCCTCCCCTCAGCCTCCTCTTCTCCAGACTAAACAATCCCAGTTCCCTCAGCTGCTCCTCAAAAGACTTGTTCTCCAGACCCTTCACCAGCTTCGTTGCCCTTCTCTAGGGGGCATCAATGAATTTAAAGTATTTGAAGATATAGTAGGAGAGTAAAATACTACACTCAGCAGCAGCAGCTTTTAGTACCGGGAGTTGTTCACTTTTGCTGTTACTATCGAAAGCTCATAGCAGCTGTAAGAGAAAGAGAACATCCATCCGACACTCTGTTAATGAGCAGCATAGTTCAAAGTGAAGAAAAGGACTACATTTATGACAAACACTCAAACACCAGTCTCCTAGACTAAAAGACTTTTATTAAATGATATTTGTAAGAGAGGGAAGGGAAGCTATAACTTACAAGCCACTGTTCAGGCGGCAGAAAGCTAACTGGTTGCAGGTCCAAAAAAACCCAGCACAAAACATTCTCTGTAGCAAGCAAGGGAGCAGGTAAGTTCTCACTCGCTGTCCCCCACTTGATAACCAGAATGGGAGATTAGGTTGCAGCAAAAAGGCATCTGCCCCATGAAAAGATCTGTTAAAAGCTTTTCCTTTCAGGGGAAAGAAGAGCAGGAAGTGGAGCCATTTATCTCAGGGAAAAGAGGTCAACAAGAAGAATGGAGGTGAGCACTGTTTTTGTAGGCTTTTAAACTGGTAAAGCATACTTTGGGCGAGGGGGAGGTAATAAAAGGAAATCTGGAATCAGCTTTGGTTCAACTTTTAGTTTGCTGCCAAGCTTTTACAATTTATTACAAGTGTGTCTGGAAATATAGACGGAAGCACCTTTTGTCCTAATTATTGATACAGAAATGCACAGGCTATATTTTTAAATAGCAAAGAGAACTTAAATGATATAAACTATGACCTTGTAACCTAAATTGCCAGATTATGAAACAATAAAAGAGAAATAGTAACTTTCCATTGCTTTGGATTTCAGTAAGTGAGCATGACAAACTAGACAGACTGAAGATGCTTGGAGAAGATCAGGTAAGATTCCTGTGCTGACAAGAGTGACTCTGTGTGTGTGAGTGTTCATGGAGGTGACCTCATATAAGTAGTCTGTAGAGTAGTCAGAATAGTAGTCATGTAAAACAAGGGACTCTCCCAAGGGAGGGGAAGAGGAGTCTGGGATAACGTGATTGAGCCCAGCCCTACAGGAACATCAACATCCAGTTAGAAAAATGCCCTCCCAACTAGTGCACATGCACTTATTTCTTCCCACAGACTAATTCAAATGTGGATATCCACACTGTAGGCATCCACAGTTAAGCGAGATGAACACTACTGCCAGGGTCTCTGCAACCTTGTGAAACAAGGGAAACTGTCCATACAGAGCAAGTACTCCATGACAAAATCTGCCTCAGGATCACAAGCTTCATAACTGATTTAATTCATTAATGCTTACAACACCTTATCTACTAATACAGCACATAAACAGATAAGGCCCAACATTAGACTGGACGAGACTGTGCTTCTGGACATCACTACACAACAAATCAATAGTGGGCATCTTCTCAGAAGCTGCACATGAAAAATGCAGGGCAAAAGGTAATCATGAGCTGTTCAGTTGTCTTCCTTGTGCAATAGGCAGTCAGTCTATAGCTGAGGTAGAAATCAAACTCTAATATTATGACTCTCTGCTTGCATTTTAATGTAATTTAAAAACTTTTGTACCCATCTATTCTAAATGATTATCTAACTCTAATGAGATTTTCCTCAAAGTTTTGTATTTATTGGTAGGAAACCCTGCATCAAAAACCATTTCAAAACAATATACTTAAACAGACCTGTAAGTTATTACAAATATTTTAAAGCTCTACTATTTTTACCTTTTCAGGAATTACTTCAGGGTCATTTCTAGGCAATATGTGAAATCATAACAAGCTTTTATTTGATATCTAGGACACAACCAAGAAACAAACTTCAAAAAAATCTCTTAAATCCCAAACCTGCAACTTCAATTTCCATGTTTCTTACTCTTTCATATTTTGGTTCTACTCCTGGTACTACAGTTCCTGAGTCAGAATTGCCTTTTGCTGTTTTTCTAGCATAAATGCCAAAAAGTAAAAAAGAAAGAA
>WEKW01032820.1:77650-98024 GCA_013389905.1 Sula dactylatra | reverse complement strand
AGGAAGACCCTTTTTAATGCAATTACAATTGTATGAATCCTCTTCGCAAGTGAAAGCAAAAATTTCATTAATNAAGTCATAAGTGGTATGAAGATAATAAAGATGTATGCTTGGGAAAAATCATTTGCAGAACTTGTGAATGGTTTGAGAAGGTAATCCTGGAAAGATACAGCTTGGTATACAATCTATATGTGTTTCCATTTTTTTACATGTCAATAAATGCGTTATTTTATGCTTTTTAAAGTGCAGTTTACTTGAACTTCTTTGGCTTTTTTTTTTTAAACTTTCTGTAGCAAGAGTGAAGGAATGAAAATATATCTTAAGGGGACAGAAAAAGAAAAAAAACCTTTGATATTTATATATTCGTGGTTTTTTGTGCTTCCTTTTACAGTTGTGTTTAAAACCAGCAACTAATAAACTGTAGTAGTTGTAACTGAACAATTTCATCCTCACAGTTCTGTAAACTAATAGCAAGGAACCCATAAGCAGACATTTCTGTTCTGAGAAATATATGGAATCTGACTTTCTGTCCTACATGATAGCATCCTCAGGTAGTACTCTGCTTCCCTTTCTGCATTACTAAGTATTGTTCAAGCCATCTGGGAAGGGGGGAGGGGAGAAAAACAGCAGCTCAGAACTTCCCTAGTTGTTCAACTGGCAAGGCCAGCTGAGTTTGGTGTCTTAAGGCATTTCATTTCAGAGGTCCATCAGCATCTGATTAAAGCTTATTAATAAATTTGATTTTTCAATCAATATTTGTGCTTTTACTTGACAGTACAAGAACATTCAGTGCTAAAGGATAACCGTAGGAGTTCAGGTGCATACTTCTCCTAATTTAATTGTCATGTTATGTCCCTCTTCAGCATATGAGTAGAAGGTTGTTTGCTTGCTGTAGATTCCCTGATTTTTAATTTTTTAAAAATTTGTTTTATTTGGAATTCTTTTTTTAAAGGAATTTTTTCCCTTTACATCCACGTGCAGGCTTGCAAACTTGCTAATATTCCCTGAGACTTTTCCTCCCACGCACATAATCCTTTCCTCCTTCAGATTATAGGTTCTTGTGCTGATTGAATGTTCTTGATTGATTGAAAGCTTTTCTCTCTTGCGTGGAGCCAGAGAGGATATTTCTTTACTGAAAGCTTCTTCAATGGGCATATTCACATCACTAAACTTAATATTTCCAAGTTCAACACCTCATTAGGATTAGAGGCTTCCTTTTTAATGATGGAGAGAAATGAGCTCTTCCAAAACGTATCTTGAGCCCTCTTTCTTTTCTTTAACTGTGCTGTGGAAAACTGTAGTTTAAAAATCTTAAATTCAGCCAGGTGATTTATTGCCCAGTATTTCCACGGTGGCCCTTGACAGTTGATAAGATGACACCTGAACTCCTCTGTTGCTCTTTTTTCGTGTGGCTGTCCGTATTAGTTTCCTTTTATATAACTCCATGCCTTAAGACAGTGTAGTATATTACATATAGCCTGCAGGTAGGCTGTAATTTATCTGATGTTTATGGAGAGTTGCACAAAGAACTTGCTGATTATCCACAGATAGTGAGAGGATTATTAAGAATTATTAGAGGGTGGGAAAAGAGTTTCATCCAGGATTGTAGAAGTAATTGAATTAGACCCAATTCAAATAGTTTACATACAAATGTTCTTTCAGTGTACTCTGGAGGAGAGCAGAGATTGTGAGCCCTTAAGCTGAAAAAATAAGTCTTTGAGACTCTGAAAGCCTGTCAATTCAGCTAATTTGGCAAGTATAGTGGGAAAGTTGCTTAACTAGTTTTCCAGTAGTGCATCCTGCATCCTTCTCTCTGTTAATTGAGAACTTAATTTACTTCAAATTGTATAATCGTAACTTGAGTTTCTAATCTTAGTATTTAGTTCCAACTGGAAGGTAATCAAACGATCAAGATTTTTCCCTGAGAATTGCCAGAATATTTGGGAAGAGAAATTAGGAATTGTTTCAGGATTTTGTGTTCTACATTATTTCAAGCAGATAAAATTAGAATATATGGAGAAGGAGTAAGTTGTTATGGCTCTCTTGATGAAGAAAAACTACTATTTTAATAAGAAATTAAGCCTGATGGCATCCACATTGTAGATATGCAGGGACACTTTGAGGATTGGACTTGATGAGTCATTTAGAAGTGGAAACCGAAATTTAACTAAAGCAGAAATGGAGAACATATGCATCAGCAGCTTTTCAGTTGCTGGAGGGAGACTTATGTGTCTGTGCAGTATTTCAATCACTATTTAGTTCGGGTAATGGCTGGCAGAACAATTGGCCTCACAGATCAGTATTTTCTGAATTATAAACCAGAATTCCTAGAGCAAAAGAAGCCAGGAGCAGGGTCCAAATCAGGAAGGATTTAGACTGAGATCAAAGGAAATACTGCAAATCCTGTGATCCAGCTTGAGGAGCAGCAGCTGAATAATGGCAGATACTTGGGCCATGGGTGAACTCTTGATCTTTTGGAAGCTGCCTTGTTTTTTCAGCTGCAGAGTAGGTGCTGATCTCTTCAGGAGTTTTTTGACTGAACTCTACTGGACTTTGATATTAGAACGATAATGAGTTTGTGGGTGCTTGGCCTTTATAGAGAGTTTTTTTTCCTCTTTGCTCTCATATGCAACCCAGAAAGATTTGAAGCAGATTAGAATCTGAATTAAAATACTAGTTTGACCAACACAGAAAAACCCCCAGTATTTTAGTTTTCTTAAAAAAAAAAATTCTGAAGAAAAATTCTCTGAAAAATAAGTATTTTCTATAGCTACTGAGATATTAAATATGATAATTTCCCCCACTCAATTTCTAAGCCTTTTAAATTCTCTTTTGTTATTTACCATATAACATACTTTCTTTACAGTTCTCTGCATATGAGTTGGGGTGGTGTGAGGGAAGGAGAAAGGATATAAAACTAAAATCATGAGAGTGGGTTTCCCTCATCCTGTTGTTGAGGGCAACTGCAATGAGAGATATTGATGTGATTGTTTATATTTTGCATTTTTAGGAAAGAGATTGCCATGATTATGAAAAGCTCCTACCTTCGAGGACTGAATTTAGCCTCTTTCTTTGTGGCAAGCAAAATAACAGTGTTCATGACTTTCATGGCATATGTACTACTTGGCAATGTTATCTCTGCAAGTCGGGTGTTTGTTGCAGTGTCCCTGTATGGTGCAGTAAGACTGACAGTAACTCTGTTCTTCCCTGCGGCTGTTGAGAGAGTATCCGAGGCAGTGGTTAGCATACGACGAATCAAGGTATGGTTACTGATTTGAATGGTACGTGGATTTCTTCTGTTATTCTAACATTGTTTTAATGTCACTGACAAAAGCAGCCTTATTTTAGTTTTGCAGTTTGGGATTTTTTAATGAAGTGACCTATTTTGAAAACTGAACGTGTTGCCGCGTATGCATGCGCAAAAACATGACATGCACTGTAGGGCAGGCTGAAGTGTAGGAGAAAAGCGTACACGGAAAGAGGTGTTGTAGATATTTTTGAAGTAAGAGGAACACGTGTACGGATATGCAGGTATGTTGGGATTGGGAGTTGGAGGACAAAGCAAGCAGATGGGAGCTGTAGGATTCATATTCATATTCCACGTGCGCTGCACTAACCTGTCAGCTGTGGAGGACAGGTGTGAGCCCTAGCTGGTGTCTTGTGGCCGCTTTCAGTACTGGAGCAAAGACTCAGATTCAATAAGGATGAACATTAGCAATGCAGTAATCTGGTTTTGGCAGATAGACTTTCTTTTGTTTGGTTTGCTGTGTTTAGTGTGTGTAGTGTATAAAATAGTCATGTTTGCTGTATGTACTAATACTTTAGCATAAACTGCAACAGCAAAAGATTTAAATGCAAAATGCATTTTGGATTTAAAACTTAAAAATCCCAAATAGTCACGTTATTGAAATACAGAATTAAAGCATGCCAACCATTTTAGAACTTAATTTTGCAAAAAAAAAAAGGTTAATCTAGTCTAGAATAGGGAAAGCAAACACTTCAGATATAATCATATGGCTTTGCATAGTGTCACTGTGCCATTTGTTGATGAAAGTAGCTAAAAGCCTGCACAGAAAACTATGTATTAAACAGGTAATCCTTGCACTTCAAAGAAGCATTTTGTAAAAGTTGATGCAAATGGAGTTAGAAAGGGTTAATGTGTGAAAATCATGACCATAGCAATACTGTAGGCATTAATATTTATTATTACTGCTTAAACTAAGCTGTGGGAGGGGAGAGAAGTGCTTGGGATACTGGATGTTGCACAGTCTTTTCTATTCTCTCATACACCCTGTGTTCACCTGCAGGGCAGTGCTCTTTCAAGGGATCTTTCAAGCTGTGCAGGTTGAGAGACATGGATGACTGAAAAAGAACAGGAGAATGGCTCTTGAGCAGAGGCAGTGACAATCCATTCCTTTTTTTCCCCCTCTTGTCTCTGTTTCCAGCATATCCTTGTGGTCCCATGATTTTGCTTCTGACAGCTGCCTCCAACTCCCTTGCACGTATGATTCCTTAAAGATGGTTTTTCGAAACCAGCTCTAGAATTGAGATTTATTGGGCAAAGAATTGTCCTAACGAATATGTAGCATCCTTGATGCCATCACCAACATTTTAGCTTCCATTTCCCAAACTGTTGCAGGGTTGGACATTTTGCTACTGAATGACAAGATGCTGCCTGACCAAAGATGTTATTGAAATGTAAAGAAGTGGAAAGGAATTAGAAGAGAGTAGGAAATACAGAAAAAATTATGAAGACAATGGCTAGGTATATTTGGGCAAAACGGAAAATGTATTTTTTTAAGAAGGTGCTTTCTTTTAGGTTTTCTAGAACAAGTGAGGTTTCTGCACTGATCTTAAAGTATGCTCAGATGGAGAGAAGGAAGCAGGAGATACTATGCTTCAGGTGACAAAAAAGAACAATAGTCAATTGCAAAGTAGTAGCCTTTCCTCCATATTCATTTATACATGCATAAGAACTGTGTAGCAAAAAGATTAGTGGTCATCTAATTGTGTTTTTCACCTAAGCTCTCTTTTCCCCTCACCCTCAGATGCATCTGAGAGCTCGTCTGCATCTCTTCTTGAAGCTTATTTGCTCTGTTGTGATGGAGCTATAGGCTCAAGGTCCCCTCCTGAAACAAAGTGAGAGCAGTTGTTTTTCAGAGGGTTATTTTGGCAGATATGCAGCAAAGAAGATAGGTTTCAGCTGAGTACAAAAGATGGAGGTTTCTCTTTCAAGGACACAGTCATATCTCAAGCTAATGTTTGTTTCTCAGCATCCTGTGGATGGTGAGCAACTTTATTTTTCTCTACTTAATAATCTTCCATGCACACAAAGAGTGGAAGAATGTTTTAAGGGAACTTAAAAGAGTCTAGAAGGCTTAAGTTATTTATTGCATTTGATAGTTTTATTTCTAGTGTTGATTTTTTTTTTTCTCCCCACTGCTTAAAATTCACGGTGATAACCATATAACTTTATTCCTCATTTGTACCAGTTTTGTTTGAAATCTTCTGTGTGTGATACTGTAACATTTTTGAGTTAAATGGCTAGCTAGGATCTATATGTGGGATGAATGCTGCTGCCAGAAGAGGAATTCCTGGTAAACACAAAAACAAGAGACCGATTGATTCCTTGCTTACAACTGCTGTGGTGTTTCAGCCATCATCTAAATCCAGATCACAGTTCTGAGGTCTTTACTCAAGTCACACACCCCAGTACTGATTTAGGCTGGGTCTGGAGTTTCTTTCCCTGCCTAACACTCTCTTATCCTGAGTTCTCTTTTACACACATCCCCATTGGGGCCTGAGGATGTAAAACAGCGCTCAGCAATACTCACCTGGCCAGAGAGCTCAAGGCATGTGCGGCTTTGCACTTTTGCCTTTTGGTGGAGATATATGTATATGTGCATTGAGGTTGCAGACTGGTGCATTAAAATGCTTGACTTCTCACCGCTCTCTGAAATGATACCCGCCAGCTGGAGTTTTAAGCAGTACTTCTGTGCCTGTTGACACCTGGCAGTACTCTTCCTGCCCTCCCATGGCTCCTGGCATCCTCCTTCGGCTTCTTCTTAGTTACTGACTTCCATAAGTCTTCAGCAGCTATCTCACGTCTGCAAACTGTTAGCTCAGTACTTGTTAACTAGTCTTGGCTTCTAAGATCAAGACCTTCCTTCTTTTCTCAAAATATGGTCTGCTAGTGCCTATTTAAGGTCTTTATGCTCTGTGATTCAAAGCATGATAGAATTTTTCTGGTTTTGTCTTAAAATTGGGGTAACTGTTATCCTTGAAAGTTTTCTCTAGAACTTGCCCCTTTCTAAATGTGTTTGAGCTATTTATAATCTAGCATCAGGCAAGGTGTGCTAGATGTGTGGCTGTAGTACGGAAGTGCACGTTTATGCAACTTGAAGGAAAGGTTCTCTGACTGGGATATAATGTAGAAGTACAGTAGTGAAAGTGCGACGAACCAGTTACGCAAGTGCAAGCAATTAATTTTGTTAATGCCCTGGGCTTTAAAAGGAGGAGAGGTTCAGATAGTGTTCTGCAGCCTTTTTGTCACTTGAAGAATCCTTAATAGGGACAGTGGCCAGCTTCTTACCATGCCCTCATCGTTCTTCCAAGTGAAACAACATAAGCCTTTACCATCAAAGCAGTGGGATGCTAAAGTGTCACTGTGAGGGTTTCACCTCTTCTGCATGGGAAGAGGGAGTCGAACAATTATAAGATTTGTCAGTGTTTCAAGGAAAAGGCAGTGTGGGTTCTTAAGGTCCATTTGCTTCAGGAATTCTGTTTTATTGATCGGGTGGCTGTTAAGAGTCCTGTAGTTCTGTCCTTTTATGCTATTAAATCTGCACTTCTGGTTTTTTTTTTGTGGCAGGGGACAGTTAGCTAGTTAGAGGTACACTGTTGAAGGAGTTGCACGTTGCTTTGAAATGCAATTCCTGGATCAGTTTGTGGTTGTTGATTCCCTCGCCCCCATAATTAATGTTCTGTGTGCTGCTTCCAAAAACATGTGCTTGGGTTCCTTTCCCATTCTCAGTCTCACATTATGCAATATCCTGTGCTTTTCTTCTGTTGCAGAATTTTCTGATACTTGATGAGGTCTCACACTTCAAGCCACAACTGCATGGTAATAATGAGAATGTCATTCTTCATGTACAAGATTTGACTTGCTATTGGGATAAGGTAAATTTACTTCTACTAAATGGAAAGTATATTGGTGCTGCAGGCATTTTAAGTCTAAAAAGCAGTATATCTGTGTATAGTGTGCTGATGTTTTCTATACCATCTTTTGTATATGAGAATCCTTTTAGCATGTTAAGCTAACTCTGTAGAATAGTACTGAAAACACTATCAAGGGCATCTTAAAGGTAGCTACTCCTGAATATTACACTAGATGAAAAACTGCGTTTCTATGTGAAAATATCTCTTGTTATTAAACAGCACTGTATTGTAGCTGAGATACTTAAATTGGAATTAAGGACAGACAGCACAATAAGGTGGGCCTGAGCACGTGCGTTTTTTTTCTGTGAACTGAATGCTGATCAGTCCATTAGTCTAGAACCAGTACAATATTGTACTTCTCCTAACACGTTTGAAAGCTTTAGAGACTAGTTTGCATGTATTTGTTACTTTGTGTGGTGTAATTGAGACTGTTCAGCTACAAATTGTTCTCTGCTTAAAATGTACCATAACCACGAAAATGACTAGAAAAAGGGACAATACATGGGTGATAAATCTATTATGTATCTTTTTCTGAAAGAAAGACAAAGATTGACTTGTTTGTTTTAAAACTGTAGTTGCTATGGTAAGCAGCAATTTGTGATGAATTCTGTGAGCCATTATGAGCTGCCACTATTCTTGCACAAGGGAAGCTTCAGCCTCCGTAAGAAATGCTGGAAGCTCAAAAAATGAATTTTGCATATAAATGTAATGTAAATAAGACATGTCACGTATTTCCCTTTATATAACCTCTTCCCCTACACGTGCTGCGTCCCAAGGAAGAAAAAGTGTGAAAACATATGTGAGGATCTACCTAGTACTACTGCTACTCAGCTACAAAAGAAAATTGCTATATTGTTGTGCTTTACTTTCTCAGAGTTGTCTCTGTGACATATATATTGAATAAATTTTTAGAAATTAATTGCTATGAAAAACTTAATGGTGAATACATTCTAATGCAACATGGAATGTATTTCTTAGTCTTTTTTTTTTCTTCCCTAACCACCATTGGTACCACTGTTACCAATTTATAGGAAATGGTTGCATAATATGCCCATAAAACACTTTTTTTTTTTTTTTTATGAGTTGTTTATATTGCATAAAGCAGGGCAGCATGACTGGAATTACTGGTTTCCTTTCGATTAAAAAAAAAAAAAAAAAAAAAAAAAAAAAACCAAAAAAAAAAAAAACAACAAAACCAAACCAACAAGCCACCCACAAAACTGTTAATGTAGTTTTTATTTTGATATTTAATTGCAGTGTGCATGGGAGAGGAATAGTTCTCCCAGAACTATTGCGAGCTGCTCAGAAAGTTTCTCATATACTCTCACAATGATGCAAAATAGTTTTACAGAGTTGCTCACTGAAGAGATGATGAATTCTGAGAGAGAGCGGAGTTATAAAAGGAATAATAAATATATACTATCCTTTGTCAAGTAACTGACTTAGCTTGCTACCCTGACTAGGTTTCTCAAGACTCTTTGGATCTCTGTACAGACGCTGTACAGCTGGATGATAATTTTATTTTTAAAGATTGTGAGCGAAAAAAGATACTAAAAAACCCCAACAACCCACAGATCCAAAATCACTGAAAGTAAAAAACGGATTATCAGCTAGACTTCTAGGAAAACAACCTAACACAGTATATTACAGTTTAGCAAAAGATAAACAAAACCAATTAATTAATGGTCACACTCTTGTTTTACTAAAGCAAGTGTTATCTTGAGTCCCACAGGCTTGTCTCTATGAGCATGGAACCAGTACAGGTTTTTACTGATGTGCCTTGACTTTACATGTAACAGTCTGTCTGCTCAGCTGAGCAACTTCAGATTTAAAATTCAAGCATTTGAACAGAGGCCAAATTTATCCCTTGTAATTTTAGTCACTTAAATGAGGGGCCTAAGTAGTGTATAGTATTTCTGTGCAATATATGATCTCTGTATCCCTTAGATGTGATGAATTGCTTCTTTCTCTTGACTGTAGGACATGTAAGGTCTGCTGAAGCTCACCTAAGGAGTTGATGCTCCTGAAAGGGTCATTCTTGTGTCCTTCTGTCCTTGCACACTGTGTCTCTGTTCCCTCCCTTGTGCTGGTGTCAATGCTTGTACGTAGGATCCTGTGGTGAACCAGTTCAGAGGGATAAAGCAATAGAAAATGAATCACTTCTAATGTGATTTGTTTTGATAGCTGAGTCCTGTGAACAACCTGTCTGCAAAGTTAGGCAAGAACAAGTGGCAAAAGAAGGGAAGTGAAAGACGTGGATAGTTGACAGGGCACAGGGGAGCTGGGACACTTGTGGTAACGAGCTGTCAGATGAACTTCGCTGTAAAATTAGTCTGTGCTCTAATTTAAGTGCCTCAGTTTAGTGCCTAAAAATAGGCGTGATGAATTCAGGACAAATTTTCTTTAATTATAAGGAATGCTATTTTGCAGAAATACCGTACCGCTTAGGTGTTTGCGGCCATGCTGTTTGCTTGTATTACTAGTTTTGTATAGGGTCTATGATATCTTACAATGTGGCTTTAATATATGATTTTGGGTAATAGTTTAAAAACTCTTCTGACATTTTCTGTAATGTTTTTAGGCTCCTCCGTGATATTTTTAAAAAAAAACAAAAACCTGAGTGTGGGAGGAAATATCTTTGCACTTTTGTGAATACAAACGCACAGCCTCAAGAGGTTTGTGTGTCTGAAAGCTTATTTACTTTTCCCATACAGACTGATTGATTTAATAAGATATATTTTCTCTTCCTGCAAACGTTGCATTTAAAAGGAGAAAAAAAAAATAAAAAGCCTTGGCTGCCATAAGTTGGTAGAGTTTCCCTGACCTTAGCAATAGCTGAGCACCTGAACTGTGTGCTCTGGACTGAGAAATCAAATTCATGGTAAAATGGTGATGGGGGTGGAGAAAAGGAAAAAAAGCCCGTTGGTGCCACCTTGTGGAAATTAATAATAGCAACAAAAGTAGTTTTGCAGGGTTGCACAACAGGCATAGGTTTGGGTTCTCACAGTGTGTCTCTGATTTCGTGTGAACCCTGTGGTGCTTCTGCAAGCTGGGAGCTGTGATGGGGGACGTGCAGCTTTGAGCTCTGGGTACGGTGCTGGCTAACCAAGTATTTCTCCTGGCATGAGTGGACACGTGTGTGCTAGCCCAGCGCTCCCAGCCGTCATAGGTGTGGATGGATACTGTACTTGTTTCAAATTATTTGGGAGAGACACGAGCTGCAAGCTTCCCCAGCCAAACTTCACAGTCCCAGACCTTTGTCACGTGGCATCTTTTGTGCAGGGTTAGGTGGTGGCATCTTCAGCCTTTTGATCTTCGAAGGGTGGCTGGAGATCTTAAGCAGTCTGCAAGATGTCATGAGATACGTTAGATATTCTTCACCTTGCTCTTACTTCTTAAAGCTTAAGGCTGGGTTTTCGTTTGGTCCTTTAATAGCAATAATACTTTTTTTTTTTTAAAAAAAAAAAACCAAACCCACATATTTTTGTGTTTGCATCTTAGTGTCAGTCATGCTTTGTGTGATCTGAGATGAATGTAAAGGCAGATCCTGTTACAAGGGTGTTTTGCTTTAATGAGAGGGAGCTGCAACAGGCCCTTAGGAATTGTGGTTTAGCATAGCTATTAAAGACATGAGCATCTTTTCTTTTCACAAGAAGTAGGCATTTTTACAACCTTGATAGGAGAGGTGCAAAATATGTTGGGAAATAAGCTCTTATCAGTAGTGTAACATAAAGGATAGGCATACTAAAAAGGAATATTAAACAAACAGTCCTAGGGTACTGTATTTTCACACAAATAACCCGCTATGTTGTCTGTGAAAAGTCTCTGAGAATCTACGATATACAAGATGAAGTTGTATTGATATAAAATCAAACAGCATTTTTCTATTTTCACACTGGATAAAGCCTTGACTACGCAGACCTGGCTTTCCTGGCGCTCCAAGGAGAGCTTCAACCCTTCCTTTTTCCAGCATTTGTCCAGCTACTGGAGTCGCTGGGTGTGCCGTGCTGAGGCCACGAATGCTGGAGCGATGACCAGTGGAGAGCTCCTGTTTCCGAGGCTGCCACTCCAGCCTTGTGCTGAGCTGCCGCCAGGACGCGTGGGCTTTGAGGAAGCACTGCTTCTGCTGCCTTTGGGTTCCTTATTCCTTGAACGCTGCTTTATCTGTGTTACTTGTTTGTGGTCTTTCATAAGTGTCTGTGAATTACTGAAGAGGCAAACTGTACGCATGAAAATATGGTGGGCGAATGGGTTGCTAATTTATAGCAATTTATGTGCATTGTTTTCTGTTTCTAAAGAGTTGTTTTGATGGTGCCTATTTCATTACTGAGGAAGCCTAATTTTTTCTCAAATCCATAGAGTTTAGAAAGCCCAGCACTTCAACAACTCTCATTTACTGTCAGACGAGGGGAATTATTGGCTGTGATTGGTCCTGTAGGAGCTGGAAAAGTAAGTCTTAATGTTTACTCCATTCTGTGGGGTTTTTATGAGTCTGTTAAATGAGACTAGAAACTTGAAAATGTACAGTTCCTTTCTGTGTATTACAACACACTTCACATCAGGATACTGGCATTCAAGAAAGGCCGATGTCTTTCTGAGGGTGGGGAGGAGATGCTTCGCAGTTGAACAGTACTTTGTACGTAGTTTCTAGACTGCGTGTGAAGGATGCTAGTGCTGTTCTACTGTTAGCTGTAGATTGAGTGACAGGGTGAAATGGGCCATTGTGCCAGTAAACACTGCTCAATCTCTGATGTCTTTAATGCAATCAAACTTCTCAGTTTCTATTTTATTTTAATCTTTCCTAGTCTTCGCTCTTAAGTGCTGTGCTTGGTGAGCTGCCTAAAGACAAAGGTTTGATAAACGTTACTGGAAGAATTGCCTATGTTTCTCAGCAGCCTTGGGTGTTTTCTGGTACAGTAAGAAGTAATATACTGTTTGACAAGGAATATGAGAAAGAAAAATATGAAAAAGTTTTAAAAGTCTGTGCTCTTAAAAAGGTATGGTTTTCTCTTTGTGTGTTTTACTTTCACGATCTTTATTTTTATCTTAGTGTTCTTTCAGACTTGTGGTACGTGCTGCAATATATAATATATAGAATTGATTATTATTAGTAGCATGTGAAATAAATCCTATTGCTTAACAGAAATACGTGTCATTATTTTCGACAGCTGTGTGTAAACACATTCTTGTAATTCTTAAAACTTTCACTAGAGGGAGGTGTAGCTTATGTGAAGCACAGACAAACTTGGAAAAAGCTGTTCCCAGT
Organism: Sula dactylatra; assembly: GCA_013389905.1. Taxonomy (NCBI): domain Eukaryota; kingdom Metazoa; phylum Chordata; class Aves; order Suliformes; family Sulidae; genus Sula; species Sula dactylatra. The sequence goes on along the minus strand of WEKW01032820.1, from coordinate 85,540 downwards.
TATTTAATTTCGTAATCATGTTTAGCCTTTTTCAGTGGTATTATGGTAGGTGTGTGTGTAAATGCAATAAAAGGTGGAAGACAAATGGTCAAGCTAGCACTATTTGTGACTTCCATTTTGTAAATATCCTGTATGCTTTTTTAAAAATAAATATTGTATATATCATGCATTATGCAGTGCTAGCGGCTATCAAAAGAACCGTAGTGTTATATATTGGAGAACTTGCTGAGCCCAAGTAGTTTTATGAAAAAATATTTCTGAAAGGTATGTGCGCAAAGGAGTTTGACGTGAGATATAGAAGAGGATTAAGCCAGATTTGTCAAGAAACAGACGTTTTGCTTGCCAGCTAAAAAGGTTTTATGCAGCATGTTATGATAGTCCTGTCAGCAGCAACACAGGTGAAAAGCAGATGGTTACTGTGACAGAAATTTTTTTGCAAGGTTTTTACACATGCTAGATAGAGTTTTACTATCTCCTCCCGATACTCAGTCATATGCTGTTGTCTAAACTCAAGGTTTTAGTGACTTTAAAAGACAGCAAACTGCATTTAAAAAAAAAAAACAAAACACTTCATATTTGATGGGAGATTTGCTTTCATAGTTTTCTTTCAAATTTATGTATCTTATAAAAGCTGTGAATAAACTTTCAGAATATGTTTTATAGCTTAATATAAAACTTCTGTATTTTCCGAATAGAAAATACAATAATGTGACACGGAACACAGTATAATTTTGCTCGAGTCCTGACTCGTAGTCCCAAGCCCCATAAATTAACCAAATTNGGATTTTCTGAATCACCACCAAATATTCCTTATAACACTAAGAATAGTAGTGCACTTCCCTCTGGCAAAGCTGTAGAAAAAGTGAATTTTAAAATCTCATGTATTTGTCCTGCTTTCTTAATTAACTTTTGCTGAAAGTACAAAGTCATAAAGTAACTGTGGATATTTCATTTAGTATGAATCCTTGTATTTTAATGTGAGATGATAAGTTAATACTTTTCAAATAAGAAAATGTTTGTCAGCTTTGTCAATCTTTGAAGTTAAAATGATTTAAAACAATTAATAAAATCTTGCGATCTGTTCTTTCACATTCACAGGACTTGGAATTATTAGCAAATGGTGACCTAACAGTAATAGGAGATCGTGGAGCTACACTGAGCGGGGGACAAAAGGCCCGTGTAAATCTGGCCAGGCTAGTGTTTTTTGCTCTTTCTAAAATTTACAAATTGTCAGACTTTAGTGACTAAAGTAAGATGTAAAGATGTAAGACTTTGTGATACTGACTTTTCTTTAAACCTTTTAGAGCTGTGTATCAAGATGCAGACATCTATCTTTTGGATGATCCACTGAGTGCAGTAGATGCTGAAGTTGGAAGGCATTTGTTTGAAAAGTATGTTCCTGCTTTATTTTCATTTAAAATACAGTTGTTATCTTCTAATTCCTTATAGAAAAACTTGAGAAAGCATTTTTGGAGAGATGGATCTCTTCACAAAACTTAATGCATTGACTTTCTGCAATTATTTTTTTCTGTTGTATGTATTTGGAAGACATACAGTTTTTTTTTTCCTTTGTGTGTCTTTCATTTTGTTATTTATTTTTAAAAGCCCTGTAAAAGTCTGTTTTTAAGATGTTATAATTAGAATTATTCTTAAGGGAACATATGCCATTTTCTTGAGGAAAGTAATGGACTTCATACATGAGTGTTAGGGTTTATGAATATTTCTACTGAGTGAAGAATAATATGGGGTGGGATTTTTCAATCACTTTTTAGTTTGTTGCAGCTTTATTTGCATAGTAATAAGCACTTAATTCAAGTGGCTAAAGAAAAGGACAGAACTCGTGTAGATTCTTGAGTGATTTTTCATTTTGGTCCTTGAACGGTTGAAATTTCTCTCAGGTAGGTGAAACGGAACCATGGCCTGCAGAGTAAACTGTGGAGATCAGAAATAGAGGAAAAGAGAATGTATAAGCTTACTGTGAAAGAGGGAGTTATTGGACCTTCCTCCATTCCTGAAGAAATAAGAGAGTGTCCATTAAAAGTCAGGTTCCCTTCTCAATGAATTTCCTCTTCTCCGTCTCTCTCTCTCTCCTTTCAAACTGCCCAATCTACGGCACATAGTGAGTATGAGAATAATCCAGTTGTTCCCAGCCAGTGTTTCGTCCTTGCTTCTTCACAGCCTGTGCCTCTCAGTATGAAAAGGTATAATCTAGAATTTATTAGAAGTGGAAGGAAAAAATTCTATTGACTGAATTCAGTGGGCTTTGGTTAAAGCCTTAAATGACAGTGTTTTCTTGAGTATACTGACATCCTTTGGATTTCATGCTCCAAATACATGAATTAATTTGGTTTTACTGTTGTTCCCTCCTCTCCACCCCTAGACAATCGTAAAAACTTGTCTTGCAGAAATGGTCATAGAATTTGCATTGACTAGCATTGCATGTGTGTTTTTGTCCCCATGCGGGGAATCTTGTAGTAGCTAAATTTGAAAATCGTACATCCTATTGATGTTTGCACTTTCAAATCTGGAGATCCCTCTGAAGCCCCATAAACTTTTTTTTTTTTTTTAATTTTATTGATTATTTCAAATGTCTTCTGTTTGTTTCCTTCAGCCAGTGTGGAGTAAGAGTTTTATGATGCGTAGGCTTTATGTTCATTATTCTGTGCAGGATCAATTTCACCTGCCACGACTGATAGATGGAGTTCATTACTTCTGTAGTTCACATAGTCTATCAAATTCCTTTAATGCCTGTTGAAGCTATCTAGGCTGTAGCTGCTGCTTTTCTCTTTCTGCACAAGATCGCTCTACAACTCCAGCATCTGACTGTATCAGTGCCTCAGTTCTGAAAGTGCACCCACCTCAGCTGTTAACCTGTCTCTCCCTTAAGTCTTAAGGTCTTTTCACAAAGAGGAAAACAGGAAAGTACAGTAGTGCCTTGCAGAGGAGGTCGGGTTGCCACTTCAATTTATTCTACGTTTTATGTGAGCTGTGACACTGGAAGCCTCTACCTCCTACTGCAAAACTGGAAGTCTGGATTTTTGCACATGCAAAACTGTAAAGGAGCTAGAAACCATTGCTCTGCAAGCACAGAGTATGTTTTGCTGATAAATGCATGGAGATGAGGAGCATAAGGAGATTATCTCAGAAAATCTGAAACGCAAAAAACTAGCTAGGGTTCTTTACTTTTGTGTATTCTTCGTCCCCAACTCTAGATCAGTTTGAGCGATAAAAGTAGAATGAAGGCATTTTGTGGAGAAAACGGACTGGGTGGAGTAGTAGAGGCAAGGAAAACTGAGCAGTGCCTCCCTGTTCAAGATCTTAAGGGATAGCTTTTTTACAAACAGAAGCTGTCTTCTGAGGCCTTCATGGCAGCTATAAAAGGTGCGGGGGGTAGTGGGGAGAGTGTTATGTTCAGTAGCTCGCTTTGAAAAATGAGGCAGAGCATGATCTTCAATGCTTCCTGAATAGTGCTAGAAATGTGGAGAAGAGAGAGAGCACTTGGGCAAGAATGATTTCTTAGAACATGATGCTGAGGAATGTCCGAGACACCACTTCATACGAGCTGCCCCCAGGAGTCCAAACCGCAAGGCATGAAACAATGGACGAGATGGAAGAAACAAGGGATTATTTAATGAGAATCTGAAGTGGATATTGTTCAGTTCACTCACTNNNCCCCCCCTGTAATTTTATATTAAATTTTGATGTTTTTAGAAGTGTCTAGTCTATGTGTTTACATCAAAGATAGGTATGTTCCTAGTAATGCCCTGAAGCTACGGTCTGTGGATGGCTGGTTCATTATGTTTGCTGCTTCTCCCTGTTCTGTTCAGCTACTGCAGTAAACAGTTTAAAATATATAAATACTTTTCAAATGAGAAAGAATGAGTAGCACAGCTCCAGTGGGAAAACAGTCCATGATATTATTAATAAGGGATTGTGTCTCCTAAGACTTTCTCCATAATGCAGACAAGTTGTTCCGTGGATGATAAAGCAGATAAAGCCAGTTTTCTAATGAATTCCTCTCTCCTGCTTAGATTCCTTGGGGCCTAGTAAGGTGTAAACTGGAGATTCCCTAATTTTGTGTTATTTGTAGCCTCTTTTCCTGTGAGTTCTCATGATAGTTAACAGTAGGCATGCTTCAGCCTTTCCCAGTGTGAGGGGCACCAGTATAGTTCTATGTTTTTGTATATATTTCTGTGTGTATGTGAAAATACACACATATATATTTATATATATATTACAAAAATAAAAAAATAGGTTTTTATTAACTTTTAAGGAATGTGGAATTTTGAGACCTCTGGTTTTGAAATGAGGAACAGCCATACAGGTACAGTAACATGTTTCCTTGTGTGACGGAGTTTGGATTAACCTGTGATGTTCTAAGAAAATCATTCAGTCATGCTTGGATCCCAAGAAATTTCCTGTTCTCTGTGCACATTTTTGTAAACCCATTTCTACAGATTATATGGTTTCAGATCACCTTTGGATAGAAATTAAATTGTGTCCCATAAGTGATACTGACTCAAAAATGGTGTTTTTAAGAGTGAGATTTATATTCCATTGGTCTGTTGAGGCAGATGTTCTTCTCTTGTATCTTTTCCAGTGACAGGAGCTGTGTGCCAGTTTCAGCTGATGATCAGCCTGATTTCCTTCTGCTCCTCCTCTGTGCTTGTGAGAGTAGACAGAGTTGCAGGACAGTTTGAGAATCTTTTTTAAAATGAGACCTGAAGTTGTGATGATACTTGGGAGTGGTATGCACAGGTTTATCATTCCTACTATCAAACAGAATTCTGCAAATTTTATTTTTTTTAATTTTTTTTTTTAGCAAGAAGCTGTTTTGAATGTATGGTCATTTGTCTCTTGTCTCTCAGTTTTGCCTCTTTAACTAGATAAAAGCTGCAGAAGAAATCACTGCATTTTTCACAGCACAGTAATGAACTTTAGCATCTGTTCAGGTGGAGCACCTTGGTACTAGGTGATGGCCTCCCATGGGAGCTCAAGGGACATGTAACTGGGGAGTGGGTGGTGGCATAACCCAATGTTGAGGCTGACCGGAGAGTCACCTGGCAAGTTGACCAGGTGTCCTGAAAGGTAAAGTTTCTCTATTGAGGTAACTGAGCGTTCTGCAAGAGAGGGAAGGGAGCAGGCATGGTTTTGTAGCAAAGGTGTCCTTCATAATTGCAGAAAAAGGTGAAGAAGGATTGAACTGACAGCAAAGGAGAGTGGGAAATTCCATCATGTGAAGTGCATGGACTAAGAGATCCTGAATTCTTCAGGGCATTTTTGCCTAAGCCCCAGAAGTGCTTGAGGGGAGGGGCAAAATGAAGTAGGGAAAATGAGTAAAAGGATTTTTTTTTTTTTTTTAATCAGATATACAGATCTGAATATTTACCTTGTCTGTTTAATTTCATTTTTGGAACCCTTAGAAGTCCATGAATATTTCCAGTCTCATATCTCTCAAAGTGGGGTATGCTTGTAGATCTCCTGTAATATTGGAACTTTGAGGAAAAAGTGCTATTATGGTGGTGTAGGTAATTAAAAGCAAGTGGAGCTCATCAGTCCTGTAAAACTAGCAGGTAAAAGCTAGAAGGTCTCATTTCTGTAGAGGGATTACAGACGCAATCAGTGTGTCAGAGGAGCCAAGGAGGATAACCCTGGAATGTACTTGTCAGTGCTGTGTTTAAAGGCATATACATATTACATGCTTTGTCCACTGACGACAAGTGTACAGAAGAGTTGTTGTGTAAATGTGAGGATTTCACTCTGTTCCCCTTCAGGTAGGATCTCTCTAAATCAAGGATATATCTAAGGCTTCCAACTTTGTGTTTCACACCTGGTCCATGCTCATTATGCCTCTGATACCACTGCAGTGGTTACAGCCCTGATGAGAGGTACTGAGCAAACTTGAATGCTGTGTACCTCTTTTGTATTACAGGTGCTGTTCTTAAAAACATATTAGTTATACCTTTACATTTAGATGATACAATTGAAATTCCTTGAGCTTCATTGTGTTTATTGTAGGGAATACGTTTAAAAGGTATTGATATGTTGTAGTAATGTTACTTGGGGTTTTAGGGTTTGGGGTTTTTGTTTGGGTTTTTTTTTTCCAGAAAGTGAAAAGCATAAGCATGATCACTGTACGTTGTGTGTTTTCAAAAAACTGTAAAATTTAACATTTTTTATCTCTCAAAAATGTGTGTGGTTTTTGGTGTGGGTTTTTTTTTTTAAAATCATGCAATATAGAAGTCAAAAAACCCACTTGCAGAACCCCAGTGTAGTTGTGTGCTTTAGTGGTCTGTGAGTGCAGTTGCAAAACAGTATTACGTATACTAAGCCAGAAGTGGGCTCAAGAGGGGAGGTATGCAAATTCATGTAGGAAAAGTTCACGAAGAGCTACTTAAACACTAAGGTTTCTGGACTCCGGAAGCTGGAAATGTGTACCAAGGAAGCATCACTGTATGTTTGCTTACCTACTTCCTCTAGCTATCCACTGCTGGCTGGTGCCCAGGACAGGACAATGGATTTTGTGGACCTTTATTTTGTGCCTAACAGTTGTCCTTACCCGTTAGCCCAGTGGAGGCTGGGACTTGTTGCGAGATGGAGATAAATGGTTAGCAAGGATAGAAATAGAAACAGGGTAGTAGAAGTAGCTGTGGGGTTTTTTGTCTCTGGCAAACATATCAGACTTTTTTCTGAAATTTTGTAAACTTCAAAATGTACAAAAACAACTAGGGGATTGTTCTCCCTAAACCACTTAAATTTAAAGGGAAAGGAGAGGAAAGCACATGTAGTAAGTAAATTGATATAACAAAGGCTTTATGCCTGTGAGCACTTCTGCGTGTGCTTTAATTTCAGTTCAGTGGTTATTTCCATTGAAACGAATATAAGTATTAACTAGAGAAGTTAAACTTGCATGTGAACTTCCAAAAAGGAGAGACAAAAAGAATGGTAAGGAAGAAAGTGGAATCATTAAAGAGGAAACATTTTGCAGAGGTGAAAGAAAGCTGGTTCTTGGAGATAAAAACTTAAAAAAGATTAAAGAACAACTTGTTTCAAAGAAAAGAAAACCTGATAGGGAAGGAAGAACAAATGAGGATTCATATGCGTGAAAGCGCCAAGACACTGCCTTTGCCGTAGAGGAGCACTGTGTTGTTGTAGGCCCCCTTCTGGGTAAGTGTCTTCTGCTGCATGTTCTGCAGTATCAAAGCTCAAGCTAATTTTTTTTTTAATTGTAATTAAGTTTGCTGTCGAAATACAATGGGTGTTTTAAATGGGTGATAGTATACTATTACTTAGGTTTGTTAACTTAAAATATTGTTTGTTTGATTGATTGTTTTTGTCAAATTGGAAGAGTGTAATTTCTGGAGAGATCTATCCTGAGTCTGGTATTCCTGATGATGAATGAAGGTCATTGATGCTACATTTTCAGGTGATAGAAAACCAGGCAATGCTTCAGGCAGTTTTGGAGACGGCCAGGAATTTGGAAAGTCTTGGTTACAGGATGTGAATTAATAGATGCACGCAGCAGGGATAAGTGCAAAGTGTTGAACATAAAATGAGCAGGGATCAACAGTGTGGCAGTTTTCTGGAAAGGGGGGTGCAGATGGCGTAGATCACAAATCCAGTATGAGTCAGCAACATCATCTTGTTAAGGAAACTGCGCCCTGGCATTTAGGACCAGTACTGTATCTGGCAGTACAGGTAAAGTAATCCTCCTATTATGTTTTGTACCTGTGAGGTCTCAGCTGGAATAACACTTCACTTTTGTGCACTTCCAAAAAATGTAGACCTGCTTCAGACTGCAGTGTAGCCCATCAGGAATATTTGGGTGTTGGAGGGGAGGGCAGGGAGAGGGGGAAAAAAAAAAAAAAACAAAACCAAACACTATTTCTC
>WEKW01032820.1:63419-77630 GCA_013389905.1 Sula dactylatra | reverse complement strand
TTTTGGGGGGGAGGTGTCTGAAGGAAAAAAGAAGTGGCATGAGAGAGACTTAATATATAAAGGGGCTGTGCACGCAGGTATAAATTGGTCTGTCCTCCAGGAAGCAGTGGGTTTAAATTGTAGCAGATGTAAATTTGGACTTCAGAGGAAAAAAAAATTGTAAAGGTAGCTTGCCCCTGGAATACATTTTTAAGAATGTTGAGATTTCTGCTGTTGGGCTTAAAGCAAACAAACATATGGAACAACCTATCCAACATCTGTCAGAAATGGTTTAAGTTTAAATTGATTCTTACTTGAGGAAGAGGATGCAACTTTCATAGTCCCTTCATTTCCGTTTCCCTTGTACCAAAGAGGCTGAAGAACCTTTGGGTCTTCTCTGTCCTCATCTCTTCTGGCTCTGTGTGTGTGTGTGTCTGCGTCTGCATGTGCTCATGTATTTAAAAATGCAGCAATGGTGACTGCATTTTGTGCAGTAATTCATCCTCCTGTCATGCATTAAATGTGCCTACAGTCTAACTAACAGAGTATGCCCCTCAAGAGAGTAATGGAGAAGCACAAGGAGGGTGAACTTTGTGGGGTTTTAAACAACAAGTAAAAAGGTGGTGGCAGTTCTGGGCGTACTCCAGCAGACATCTGAACCCCTGAACCAGGTATGTTCCCTGTTGAGGCAGGGTCTCCCTGGACTCCCTGCATCATCAGTGAGAAAGTGAGACACTGTCAGATAGTGGTTCACCTGGAACTGGGTGTTTCACCTAGAGTTGATGGTTGCTTTTCTTCAGCTACACAGAGCAGTATTTTTAAAAGTAGATCCATGATGAAACTAAGCCTTAGTGAACCAATTAAAAACATAAACACTTTCGGGCTATTTTGGGGTTTTTTTCTCTTTCAGTTCTAAGGCAATACCAAATTTTCACTAATAGGTGTTCATTGAGCTCTCAGGGTTTTGTATCAGCCCTTTTATCACATTTGGTTTTGCTGAGCCGCTTTTTGAACTCTGGTTTCAGTCTTCTGTGGCAGCCAAGGCACCATACAAACTTACTGCTCACCATAAACTGCAGAATGGATATTGTCAAATGGGAGAGAATATTAACAAAAAGAAAAAAAAATTTTTTTGAACATAAAGTTCAAGTGGTTTGATGTTTTGAAACAGACGTTATGTATATACTTAGTATTTTACTAGTTTTGCAACTTCTGTGCTTGATGATACGGTATTTTAAATGGCAAAATTTTCTAGTGAGCTGTCTGAGCAATGAGTTGTTTAACTCAGTAATAGATCTAAGTATATGCTCTTTGTTGCGATTTTTCCTCCCTGTGCTCATGCCAGTGAACTGTGACAACAATTTTTCTACTTGCCTCTTATCAACAAACTGTTCAGCTAGCTTCTTTCTACCCAGATAGACATCAAATCGAGAGTTGTTGTTTTTTTTAGAAATTCTCAATTGAGTGACCTGATATATCAGTGGAAATTTATATTTCCACAGAGGTCATTTTTGCCTTCTCTCCTGAGATCAAGATCATACAGGATGCTGTGCTGACAGCTCTGACAGTTCTAATTGGTTTGCTCTGATGCTGTGATAACCCACTTTTTTTTTCCCTCTCCTTTTTTTTCCCCTCCAAATGCAAACTTAAAGTGCAGTGCGCTCACCGTGACTCAGGATCAAGATTTAAAGGTTTTCAGCCATTGGATTTTCTAGTTTGTCCCAGTAAGCTGTTAGACATACATCTGGTGCACAGAAAATTCAGTGATCAAAGTGGTATATATACGGCTGTGCAACTATGTAAGTGAAAGCTAGATCTCTTCATGGTGAATACCTGATGTATTTTCTTTTGGCAGCTTTCCTGCTAGGCAGGTAAATATCCTGTAGCCTCTCTGATCTTTGTTCAGTTCTCTGGATAGGTTTAGTTGAAGATTATGTATTGTTGCAAGTCTTCAACTGGTGCTGTAGTTGCCGTGTGGCTTGTTTCAGTGACTGCTCAGAGGGTGGACAGTAACCACACCAGACTAGTACTCCCACAAAGAGTTTGGTGTATAAATAGTTGCAACTGCTTGACTAGTTATGCTGCTGCAAATACCTTGATTAATTGTTATCATGGCCACCTAAGAATGACATCATGGGTTTATAGTTGCTTCTTGCAGGCTGCATAGCAAGCATATAACTTTCTCAGGAAGAGTGTTGCTTTTAACTTAATTTTACTGTAGTTTATTTTGGAAGACTACAATATCCTTTCTGCATGTGATTATGCTGACTAGTACTGGTATTAACCATTTTATTCCTACAGTCTTTGTAGGAGTGTTAAAATAGATGTTAAAAGCTGCGTGGGGTATTAATTGGATATACAACATGAATGTATGAAACACAGTAAGCAACATGATATCATTGCTGTTAAGCTCATGTTCTTTTTCTGCATTACTCCACTTACGGCTTGTTTGCATTTCTACATTGGATTTGTACTATTGGATTGCTGTGGTTTTGCTTGGAGAATGGGGAGAGGCAATTTGTGTGTGTGCGTGGGGTTTGTTGTTTTGTGGTGTGTGCCACCCTCCTGTGTCATGTTAGCAAATGGGAGTTAGGATGTTAGTGAAAATGAGCCCAACAGGAGCGGATCTGTGGAGAAAAACGCATGGTGCCAAGGTCCCCATGGAGTTCAGAAGGTTCTGCTTTGAACAGGCTGCAGCCTGGCCTTGCGGGCTGCATTCCTCATCAGTGGAATACTGATGGGGCCAGGGGTGTGGTGTCGTGTGTGTGTTCCTGCTTGGTTTTGTCTAGAAGTCCAGTTCAAGGGTCCCAGTATCACCCAACAGTATGAACAACAGCAGATTGAGTTCAGACGACTGGGAGATGATCTTCAAAAAGGCACTCCTGATCCAAATGGAAGAAGCTTATCTATACACCTTCACTGGACATTTCAATTCTAGACGATATCAGTTTTCCCTGTTTTCTTAGCGAATAGTTGAGAAAGGGGCGTCCTCTCAAAGGGTTTGTCTCCCTGCTGCGTTACTGTGGGGATGAAAGCAATGAGAATGTTGGTAGTGTTGGAGACTCATTTGGTCTGTGCTGCCACTGTTGTACATGAAAAGCGTGCTGGTAGACCTCTGCATTTGCAAACCACTGCTCCACTGCTATGTTGTTTTTGGGTTTGGTGGGTTGGGGTTTTTTTGGGTTTGTTTATTTGTTTGGGTTTTTTGGCCTTTCAAGACTCTGCTGAAAAGATACCAGATATCTTTTCTGCTAAAATTGTACGGGATTGAACTGCACTTGCCGACTGGTTCTGGTGTGACCAGTCCCTTCTTTGCTTCTCTGCCCAAATCCCAGACTTCTGGGGAAGCCTCTGGGATAAGCAGGTAAGGTACTGGAGAGGAAGGTAAACCCTGATTCCATCAGAAAAGGTCAGAGATGGTTGAAGGATCTCATTCCTCTACCTCAATGCATACCTGCATGTAGCTCAGATCGGTAATACTGCTTACTTCTCCAGAACTCTGTGGCTCACTGTTACAGCTGCTCTGGAAGCGCATCTTGAAGAAGTTACTTTTATTGGCTGTATTTTTCCATAATTGTCACAGTATGTTGGCCTGCTTTCTCTTTCCATTAGTTTAATTTTTGTTAAATACCCTCTTTGCAATTCAGCTTATGACATGTACATTTGTTAGGAAGATGTTTAAGGCAATTTTAATGAAATGTTCTCTAATATATTTCCTCCTCTTTCACCCCAGACCAGAAATACGTAATTTCTTTTTCCTGCCTTGAAAACTTACAAAGTGAAATAAGGAATGTGTTTTAAGTGCAATTTTTATAAATGTAATAAGCATGGGCATTTTTTTCTTATTTTTAAACACTGGATAATTGAATGGAAGGCATTTTCCAGAAATTGTCAAAATGTTTAGGACATTTCATTTTTTAACTAATTTTTCCATCTCTTTGCAGATGTATTTGTCAGGCCTTACATCAGAAGATCTCTGTTTTGGTCACTCACCAGTTGCAGTATCTCCGTGCTGCAAATCAGATTCTAATTTTGAAAGATGTAAGTGATTTCAGTGTCTATACTTTTATATATCAACTGCTTTCTTATTATCCTTTTCAATATAAGAATAAAAAAAAAAACAGTTAAAGATTTTTATTTTTGGTTTGTAGATGTATTTTCTGTCTACTAATGACCAGATATGTTTTTAAAGATTTATAACTGTTGATGAACTAAATTGATTTTTTTCTTAGAATACCTTCCTTTAGAAATCTGTGTCTGAATGTTATCGTGCATATACGTAATCTTACATATTGATTTTTATCTTACATATGTATAATATACTGTGAGAGAATTACATATTTTGAGACTGTTTTAATGCTTTGCTTTTATTCTTGTTTCTTACACTTTTGTGTGAATTAAGAACTATGTTGATTTTGCAACCAGTCCCTTTTTTAAATCAAGGCTGAGAAATAGTCATGGATACCTTTGAGAACAAGCAGGCTTCAGCGAGACTGGTTTCTTCCAAACTTTGTTGTACCAGATATTCACGGGTAGAGGTGAAATGCAAGAACTTCAGCTGCCTTTTTTTTTTTTTTAACAGTTGGGTGGTCAATACTTCAAATTACTCTTGATGCATCACAAAGTTGCAAAAAAAGGACACTAGCTGTCTTTTTCCTCCCATTCAGATGTCTTTAAAAGTTTCAGTAGCTTTCTAGAACCAAGTTTGTGATAGAGCTGTAAGAAATGTGGAAATGGCCTTTTTTGCTCCTTGTAGAGATCTGTGAGGACCAGAAAATTAAGCTGCTGTTTACCCCTAGCCTGGAGTAATATAAAAAGACTGATGGCCATGTATGTAGTTCAGCAACTTGTCCTAAAGCTGCATGGCTGTCTCCTGCAGCTTCTCCAAGGAGGTAATTCTCACCTGGCTGTAACTGGGACTGTTCTTATCCTGTTTGTATGCTCCTTGGCCTGGTTAGCTGCTGGGAAGGGACTGGTTAGAGGGCGAAGAGCTTGTCTGTGCTCCTCTAAATGGGGAATTGATAGTTAGAGGCTTAAGCTCAGTTACTGCAGTGGGATGTGTGCTCAGCAACTGCAGAACCCCAGAGGCAGCAGGGATAGACAGGAAAATTGTCCTTTACAGAAAGTGTATAATGAAGATAATCAAAGCTTATATTAATTGTAGGGTAAAATGGTGGGGAAAGGTACCTATTCAGAGTTCCTGAGGTCTGGCATCGACTTTGCTTCCCTTTTGAAAAAAGATGAGGAGGTAGAACAGCTGTCGGTTCCAGGAACCCCCAACCTGAAGTCTGCCCGGAGCCGAACCTTCTCGGAGTCCTCTGTCTGGTCCCAGGATTCTTCTGTCCACTCACAGAAAGATGGAGCAGTGGAACAACCACCTGTGAGTGCTCAAAGGATAAACGCGTCTCAGTTCTTGTCTGGCTGTTTTTTAACTTCAACTGCGATAAGGGCTTTCCCTGCTGCCTTTGAATTTCAGGGATGGTTGGATTGCATTAGCAGGTGAGAGCTCGCCCACGGTGGGTCTGCCTAGCACTGTGCTTGGCTGGCAGTCCTGCCGCCTGGGCTGCAGAGGGCAGGCATCCCACAGCTCTGCGCTGTTCTGTTCAAACCCAGCAGGGTGAGTTTGTTCAGGTTCAGCATCAGGTCCGCAGGATGCGGGAAGCATTCCTATAGGTGTCCAAAGACACCGCACTGTGCTTCCTTCATCCTGTCCTCTGATGGCAGTGCTTTAAAGGGCCAATAGCTCTGTATTGGGTGCGTTCTGTCTGTGCAGTGCTGACCTCAAACTAATGCTTTCCCTGAAATCCTGAGCTCTGGGAAGTGCATGCGGGAGCAGTGGCTTTATACAAAGTTTACATTTGCATGGCTGGTTAACTTACCCACATGACCTTGAGCTGGCCCTGAGGGGATAACCTTGGCACACCACTGCATTGGTCTCGCCAGCCCTTCTGTTGGTGGAAACAGAATGCTTTGTATGGTACCAGCTTGACTTCCAGGTGCCTTGTTATCTCTTGGTCTGCACAGTGCAAACGCAGCCGTAAGGTTTCTGTACCAGGGGTGGCCTTCTGCTGGTGTGCTTGCATTCATGCAATACAGCACAGGGGCCCGGTAACCCTGCTGGGCTTATTGCTAGCACTGCATCCGTGGAACACATGGAACAAGTAATCCCTCTGTGTTCCTGTTGATTGTCACCTTTATGTTATGGGTATACATTATTTCTTTTTCTTTTCTATAATAAAAAGCAGTGAGACTAAAAAGAAAAAAGAATACTACAGTCTTCTGTTTCTTCATACCTTTTTGGAGGAATGTTTTTATGCCCAAAAGCAGTAAATCAGTAAATTTATCTGATATGTCTGGTATTATTGATGTCCCAGTAGTGACGCCACTATTAAATCCAGAAAGGTTAGCCAAACTTTTGAGCAGCATTAGGGTTGTCGAATGGGGGAGGGGACGGGGGCAGGGCTGGGGAAAGGAAAAAACCAAGGTAGTCTTCTCTTCCTTTATAGGCGAGTAGGTGGGTTTTCTCCTTTCACACCAGAGACAGGTCTGTTGATTCCACTGCTCTTGTACAGCCATGTCTGCTGACAACAAAATCAAGTGTTATGTGTCCACTGAACTGGTGCTAGTTTTTCTATCAGATATACTGTAAAAAAAAATAAAAATTAGAATTTTGTTCATTTGAATAGTTCTTTTACCATCTCTGTGCCTGTCTCATTTTTCCCTTTTCTGTCTTTCGGTGTCCCCCATCCATTGCTTGCTTAATATGATTTCTCATTTGCCATTTAATTTGTTTTCCCTATTAACAGATGCTTTGTTGGTACTTTCAGGGAGGTGATTAGAACTTTATGGGTAATTTGTTACTCTGGGCATATGTTGATTGATTTCGGTGCATACATGTGGAAGACTTTACTTTAAATACCTTTCCTGAAAAGGAAAGGTTACATACACTTGCATTCTGAAAACAGAATCTTTCCCAAGTCGAGGCCTTAGTTTCTAGAGCTATTATGACTGAAAGTACTATATAAGAAAAGAAAAACCTGGTTTAGCGGACAGTTAGAGTAAATATTTCTGGCTGTCAATGAAGTCATGTTACATTCTGTGATGCAATGCAAAATAAAATCCTCACAGTGTCATTTTGCAGACTAGATTTTTCAGTATAACTACACTGAGACTATTTTTTATTTTGTCAAAGCTATACTTCCAATATTTAAAGTTTTTATATGTGTAATGACTTTATCTCCTTATTTAATTGTTTGCTAATTCTGAACGATGACTTTCAAGTGGCTTAGTCTGAATCGGTAACTGCAAGGTTGATGTTTTTTATTCTGGGGTTGGTTTGTTTTTTTTTTTTTGTTCCAGGCTGAAAATGCACTGGCTGCAGTGCCAGAGGAGAGTCGCTCTGAGGGAAAAATAAACTTTAAGGTTTACAGAAAATATTTCACTGCAGGAGCAAATTACTTTGTTATTTTTATACTTCTATTATTCAATATTTCGGCACAGGTGAGTTGTTGGGAGCCACAAATAATATTGAATATATTTTGGGTTCGTCTTTTTTTTTTTTTTTTTTTTTTTTTTTTTTTTTTTTTTTTTTTTTTTTTTTTTTTGGTTTTTTTTTTGTTTTTTTTTTCTTTTTCTTTTTTTTTTTTTTTTTCTTTTTAACATAGTGTATGGTTGTTACTGTGATGTTTCATCTAAAATGTTTGGAGGCATGGTGTTCTTTAATAATTTTGTAGTACACTCAATCAAACTTTATATATCAGCATGGAGTTTTGGTACAGCATTGAGAGGTCTTGCACTGATCCTTATTTCAACAGTTTTAATACTTCAATAAAAATAATTATTTTACTGGCAGCATAAGCTAGTCTAATTTTTGGAGGTACAAAACAAAATCATAGGGTGTATAAAGTAGTGTTTAACAAACCTGAACAGTCAGTATGTTTCCAGTTGAGGAGGATAGAGAGATTTACTGGGTATAGGAGGACCGAGTCTGACAGAAGTGTCAAAAGAAAAGTTTGTCTGCTGATAACTGCAGCTTATGAGAAGGGCTAGGAGGAGGGTCACTGTTTAGCAGAATAAGAAAGCAAGGAAGAGGACAGGCAAATACTGTGTGTAATGCAGACTGTAGCAGGTATGCAAAAGAATTTTTAAACAAGGAAAATTATTTTGAAACTTACTGAAAGAAATGGTGAGCTGAGGAAACTGCATGAAGATAGCTTATTGCCTTTTTCTCTGTTTCCTGCTGAGAAAGCTTAAATTCATTTCTTGGAAATGTTTGGTCTTGGCTGTAAAAAATAGTCTGTATATTTAGACATGTTACTTCCTTTTTGCTTGTCCATGAATTGAGTCTGTTGGAAAGATAGCTAAGCAAGATCAAATCTCTGTGTTAGACTGCCCAGAACTTTCAATTCACGTGAACAGAGGTGTATTTTGAGATAAATAACCGTGTTACAAGTTTGTGGTCACCTCTTGGCACAGAAGGAAGGTGGCAGTATGAGTTTTTCCCTCCCTCTCTTCTCTCATCCTCCTTCAACCCTGTTTCTGGTAATTATCTCCCGTAAACACAAATTTCTGGACTGGTAACATCAGAAAGTTTGTTAATCAAAAAGCATTTTGGAATATCTCTAGTAGCAAACTTAAGAACTGAAAGAGAGTTCTTTAATGTGCAATTAACATACATTAGGAAGAGCTACTGTATTTTGTTTGCTTAGGTGTATTGCTTTCCTTTAGTTTGCTATCATGTAAGGTAATTTAAGGTAACTTCTTTCTTTGTAGAGGGTTCTAATGCACCTTCTAATGTGCTTTGCAAATTGCTGCTGGTCTTGAAAGACTGGATGGCATACTTGCCTGAATATGTGATGTTTTCCCAGAGAACATGAAAGAATACCAAGGAAATTTAATTTTCTAATGTTTTTTTTCATTTTGTAAGATCATTCTTGTATTTGCCTCTTTTACTCAAGGTGGCATATGTGCTCCAGGACTGGTGGCTTTCTTACTGGTAAGTTGATGATAATAACTGGTCAGTCATTTCTGCCTTCTCCGTCAAGTGCTGTTTGTCTAATAGAAATCAGTGTTGTATAGGTAGGTGGTGGTAGGGGGGAAACCTGTTCTAGGAAATTTCAGAGTATGCTTGACCTTTTTCTGATTTCCACTCGTTTTGTGTGGGAAATTAAACTGTATGCTGAAGTGTAGCCTGTGATCGCTTCTACTCATGGTGTGATGCATGACAACATCAGTACATGGGATCTTTTGAACTAAACGTTTCAACAGAGCTGAATCTAGAAACGGTTAAATGTACTCATGAATATGTGCAGAATGGGATTTGATGATCTTTATCTTCTGTATGCATTTCCACAGGGCAAATCATCAAGAAAAGTTGAATGTCACAACAAATGGAAATAATGGAGCAAATGAGACTCAACATCTAGACCTTAACTTTTATTTGGGAATTTATGCAGGTAATTATACATGCACATGTGTGTGTCTAAAGAACTATTTATTATCTGATCTATCGTAATAGTTTTGAGAGGTGTGAAGCAACAGCATGTGGGGAAATGTGATTTCTAGCAGTAACTGAATAATGTCTTAACAGATTAGGAGCCTGAGTCTTGGTTCCTGACTAAATTAATTGGAATAAATAAAATAATAAAAAACATCTAACGGAAGAAATAGGTTGAATGCAGACTGTTAATTTGCTTTGCCTGGATTTTGGAAAGTAAACTAGGAATTGAGTATTCAAAAAGTCAGTCACCGTAAGGTTGTGGTTATTGTCTATACTAATAGGTCATTGAGCTAAATCTTTAGTCATTATATGGATGGGCAAGAGGGATTAGAAATGGTTCTTCCTTCTGTGCTGTTCTAAAACTTGGCATGGCTACATTCCTTCTGAAGTGCCATAGGAAAAGAACCAGTTTTTAAAAAGCATCCTAGATGGGTATGCAAAGCAGGATGTTAAAAAACATTTAAATAGGTAGCCATATGCTTCTGAATATCCCGAAAAGGGCATTGATCCTTGTATTCAGGCATCCAATTGTCTTGAAATACTGCTCTGAAATGTAGTAAAAATTGGCATGGAAAAATCACATGTAGAAATATGCTCTCAGACTCTGCTCTTTAGTACTTTTAGTGATGTACATTTTTGTATGGCATGGTAATTTCTTCATGGAGGTGTAAATGATAGGTCTGAGAAAACAGGTGGAATACCAGAAGAATATGCATTGAATGTGTTCAGAAACATCTCTCATGGGTGAGAGGATAGGGGGATTTTTTTCGTTTGGTTTTTTTGGGGGGGAAATCCACGTGATCTAAGTGCTTGACAGAAAACATTGTGCGTGGCCTGGGAAGCCAGATAAACTTGGCTTTTATTTTCTCTGTGTAATGTCTTATTTCATGAGCCGTTCCAGTGGACTGCACAGTATGATTAAGTGTGGCAAACCTGCTTTTCTCTGACCACATAACCTAAACCACGTTACAGAAAATTTTATCCTTTAAGGCGAATTTTGTTCCAGATAGCAGAACAGCAAAAGTTACCTTTATGTTGAAATGTTCAGATGGCTTAGTGAGATATTTGCAATAGTTGAACAGATGGCATTGACTTACCTACACAAAATTGTAAGTGGAGTTGAAAAAGTTATAACAAGATAGTACGTTTCATTTGAAGTACATAATAATCTAACTTACCTTTCCTATAACCTCTGAAACTGTATAAAATAATATAACATTTTTATTTCTGATTCTCAATGTCTGGAAAAAGAAAAAAATCACCATGGTAGTTCCTTCCTAGTCCTTGTTGTTTCAATGAGACAAAGATTTAGAAGAGTAAAGTTTCTGTTCATCGGAAACCCCGTTGGCCAGAACTTGAGGTACCAATTCCACACCTTTTCTATAAAGTGAGCATGCAAGGAGTCCTTGTCTCTCTCATACTGAGGTGGTAAGCTTGTAAACAGGGAAAGCAAAAATCTTCTTTGTGAGACAGACTGGATGAAAGACTTGAAAGTAAGTCTTGTTCCTCCCCCTTCTCCCTAGCTGTTAGGTCTTTTCAGGTGATTCGTTTGGTGAGGGTCATGCCAGCAGCTTCTAGTGGCTTCCAAGCCTGAATGAAGTTGTACAGAAATGTGGGGTTCCCAGGACGTGCTCCCTTTCCTCCCATCTCTCCCACAGACTGCTGTTAGGCATGGGCTCTGCCATAGCCTCCTGCTTGGTACCTCTTCTGCTCCCTTTTCACATGACGCAGCTTTCCTGTTTGGTACGTGCAGTAAAAGTTGGAAAAGTTAGTTTTCTTTTACCTGGGCTGGAATACATCAGTCAGGACAAGGAACACAAGCTCTCGTCCCAGCCACCTGCTTTCTTCTTAAAAACAGCACCGTGCAGAACATGGGCAATAAACTGCGAGCAGACAAGTGAAATAGCTATACGTTTCCTTGCATCCTGGGAGGATACAGCAGTAAGCAGGACGGAATAATTGATTGACTTAACCACATCATATAATTTAAAACCTTGCTCTTCCCTACTGTTACTATAGCTGTAACTGAATAGTGTCCATTTTTAACCTGTCCTTAGTATAGGCAATGTTTTATGTTGATAGTCAGGGTCTACCTTAAGGGTGCCCTCAAGGCCTGAGCATCCGGGTCTGGTGGTAGCTATGCTTAGTTTCTGGAGCAGATCACCTGGAGCCTGGAAGCACTGCCAAATGTAAGGTTAACACCTTCATTGTTCACCTTCATCAACTGCGAATTTGGGCAGCCACACTAGAGGTAACACATAGCAAACAGAGCAGCAGCAATCTCATCATTCTTTGTTTCCATCTTTTGCCCTGTAGCATCCCTGTCTTGTAAGTGGAGATGTGCCCAGAAGAAAGACAGTCTGCAGACCAGTTCCCTAGAAGGGCTCTATTTCACATGGCATAAGGGATGCATCTTATTCTGTGTTAAAGAAATACACATAATTTAAATGATTTGATGTGGTTTACAAGGGGAAGAATGGCATGAGTGGTTTGGGCTGATTGAGAATAACTCAAGGTTGTCTCTAAATAGCCATGTATATATTACTTGGTTAATACCTGCTGGCAAATGTTGAATCTTCACAGTGACCTCTGCAAACCACAATTATACACGGCACTGTGAAATGAATTTCTTAGCAGAGCTGTTATGCAGAAGGTTTTAATACAGATTTATTTCATGGATTAACAGATATTTCCTACATTTCTATAAAGTACTAATTCTTTCAAACCAAAAAAGAAATTGTTTAAATTGATGATTTGATAGGAACTGAAGCTAGTGGCAAATATAAGATATCACTGTTCTGTGCTCAGTCTGAGTCCCTGGGCTTAAGTTTGGATTCTTGCTGTATACAGAAGTCAACCAAATTTGTTTTTAATTCAGTTTTATTTTTAAATTCTTTTCCTTGTGATAGATCCATATCTACATGCATGCTCTTTCCATGTTTTTTTAATTTCAGGTTTAACGGTGGCTACAATACTGTTTGGCATAATAAGAAGTCTTCTGGTGTTTCAAGTTCTTGTTAATTCTGGTCAGACTTTGCACAACAAAATGTTTCAATCCATTTTGAAAGCTCCTGTCTTGTTTTTTGACAGAAATCCTATAGGTAAGTTTAACAGTAAAAAACCCCTTAACATTTAATGTACCTCATTGATTATTTTAACTATACTGTTTCTGGGCAATTACTGTTTTATGGTATTTTTACACATTTGGGGGGGGGTTTTCTTATTTTACTTAAAATTTAACTGTGTGGTCTTTTGAAATTTAAAAGTCAGAATGTTGACTGCTTATTGATGGCTGATCTTACTCTCTTCAAATGCATTTTACAGAAAAATTAATTACCTGTGGCTTTGGTGTTGTACATTGAGCTGCTAGGTGCGTTGCTGTTCTGATTCGGTTACACAGAGGTGTCTTCCATATGCTGAATATATATGCATGCATTTTGTGGGGATGCCTTTTTTGTGCTTTTCTTTGAAAGCTTAACCCCAACAACTGGCCTTTTAAAAAATAATTTTAAGCATGTGTGCTAATTCACAGTTTTGAGAAACTGTGTAGCTTACTGTCCTTCCAGAATGCACAAAAGTGTAAAGCATACAATTTAAAACTGTAATCCAGATCCTTATGTTCCTCAGAAGAAATGAGACAGAAGCTGGAGCAGAGTGAAGAGAGTGGGGAGGTAGGGTGGTACTGATTTATTAGCCAGTCTTACATGAGAAACAGAAATCTGATGGTCTTCATTCTCTTGAAGAAAAGGAACATAGGCTTGTTCTCATAGTTCCAGAAGCCATTTAATGATTGTAATGGTATATAGGGATGGCTTTATTGTTTCAGAGAAATGAGTAATATTTTCAGGAAAAAAATACTCATGGAGAAAAGGTTCATGTCCATAATATGATGAATGAAACATGTACAATTTTGCCTTTAAAAAAAAATAATCTACAACTGTAGTCTGTGGTAGTGTAAATTCAAGGCCACTGCAAAGGATTAGAAGTGAAGCCATAAGCTCAGGAGACAGGTTAGTGGAGAGCTAGTGAGAGCACATACATCAGTAGAAATCATAGAATCATAGTACTGATAGGGTTTGTTGTCAGATAAGCAGGGATTTTCCTTCTCCTCCCCCCCTTTTTTTTTGTTTGTGCACAGCATATTGCAGTAACTGTATTTTTGAGAGAATACATAATCAACTTGTAACAATGCCCGTAAACCTGGCTCATCATAACAAACTAAGTACTACAGAGTAAACATCAGGGACAATCTACAGTAATAAATAATGGTTTGCTTTGTAACATACTGTGAAGCTCAATTTATCAGTGCTTTGTAAAAGTGACATTCATAAAACCTGCCTATCGCTGGTATTCACACTGTCGTGACTTACAGATACGTGTTTCTGTTTATCAGCAGATATTTTATAATAGGAGATTAACTTCAGTGTGCATATATTTCTTTCCCTTTATCTTTCTTTTGGTCATGGTAGCATGCAAAGGTACTGCTGTTCTGATCTGTACATCTTTTGAAAAGGAAAAAAGAAAAGGGAAGAGATGACATGCGAGATGATGCTCTTGTTCACAACTGCAGCATGGAGCAGTTCTGAAATTCTGTTTTGAACATCTGTGTTTCATTGCCTGATTTATGTGGTTTTTTTACTGTATATTTATCTTTTAGGACTTCAGATGCCATTTTTTTGCATTGGGGTGAGATTTGTTTAAGTAGAAGTCTTTATTTTTTTCTTTTTTTTTTT
>WEKW01032820.1:11052-54742 GCA_013389905.1 Sula dactylatra | reverse complement strand
AAAATAAAACCAAATTTGAGAGAAAAAAGTGCCTTGAGGTTTTTATAAAGCTGACAAATTTTAATATTCCAAATATGTAGTGACAATGATCTTTTTTCATAATTAAGCTACGAATATGGTTCATATTGAATTCAAAGCCATTCACTAAATGCCGCTTATTTAAACCCCCAAAAATCCCCAGTAGAAAAAAAAGGAAAAAATCCCAGCTTTTTTTTTTAATTGAGATAAGAAAAAATAAACTCTGTTGCACCTCAATTTAATAACCAGTGTTGCTCAGCTACTACCAAAGGCTTAAGAAACTGTGTTTAGAAGTGATTGTTCGGAAATAAGTGTTTCTCTAAGATTATGTGGGCTTATACAGATGATTTTGTTCACCTGCTGAGTGTTTGAGAGTAGAAATGTCCAATCTGACACTTTCCAGAAATGTTTGTTTGCTTAAAAAATAGAAACATTCCTGTGGAAAAATAGGTTTTCATTAATTGTTTTCCCATCTTAGCCATGCAATAGAGCAATATTATTATGTACTTTTAATTGAGAGACACAAACATTTTGTGAAATGCAAAATCCCAAGTTTCTGAAATGATGTGAGATGTTTTCAGCTTAAAACGTATGAGCACCGCTTAATTTGTTAATACCTTTGTGCTCTTCTTCTGTTGTTTGTGCTTCTCATGAGATGCAAGATGTTCAAGTGCTTATAGACTGATTTTTATTAATTGTAAAGTAGGTATGGAGGTGTTTTGAATAGAAATCTGATGTATTTTTCAATTAAATGGGCAGAAGGAGAACAAGTTAGTATTCTGGTCCTTGGAAAACCAGAATATATTCATTCTTTGACTCCATGAGGAGGAGATGCAAGAATATTATCTCAGCTAGTGACATCCAGCACTAGAATAGAACAGAATAGAATAGAATAATTTGCAAACTTCTTTGGGTTGTATCTGAATTATTACAAAGTAAATGTGATGGCTTTCAGCACGGAAGAAAAAGGCTTAAAAGGCCCTTCACACCCTTAGATTTGGTGTACAGCAGTGATTTGTACTTGTTTTTCATCTCATCTTCAAAGGGATGGTGGTTCTTCATAATGGGGCTTGACCAGCAGGATAGACAAAGCATGCTGTTGGTGTAAGAGGAAGTGTGATGGGTATAATGCTTGCTCCTTAGACCAAATTTGCCTCTTGCTGTATGCCTTTCTGCTGTCATACCAAAGCAATTCAGAAAGGGAACAGAGCAAAGAATTCAATTATTTTAATTAGTGAATTCTAGACTAGCCTCAAAGGCTCTGATACTTCGATCTAATTCAGTCTTCTGATTTTCTGTTGATTCTTCCAAATGCTTCAGACTTATTCAGACAAAAGCCTCTTTCTTCACAATTGTCAAATTTCATTGAATCTCAAGTCTTGGTGATAGAGCTTAATTGTCAGCAAAATAAGTCTTGGTTTCTGTAAATTGTTTGATCCTCAGTTGGTTTAGAAGTGACAATATACTTTCTTTTACAGGGTTTAGATATTGTTTCCATGTGGCATATGGAGCAAAGTTGGACCAACTAAAGAAATTATTTCAGTTGTTTTCTGTCAGGAAGGCTTAGACAAAGAGCTTAGTCTCAGATCCTTTAAAGTTCAAGCATCTGCCACTAGGGGCAAAAATTGTTTTCCTGTAGGCATTCATCTTTTATTGTAGATTTACTGTGCTGCTTCACTTGGTTGATAATCTAATTTAAACCTCAGAAATGAGTCATACCTCCTCAATGGGATTCACAGCTAGTTTAAATTCTCTGATGTCAGAACCTTTCAGTTCTTCCAGGATCTCTTTTCTGAACATAATGGTCCTTTGGGTGTCTGAATGCACTGAGAAGGAAAGAACGTGACCCATGCAAATGGTAACACTTCAGTGATGTTTTACAACACACCTCAGGATTTGTTTTCAATATTTATATGGGTTTCTAGTTCAGGTAATTTCTGATGTCTTGACTTAATTTAGGTCTTAATGGTGCCAAGTGGTCCATTGTGGATGGAATTCTGCAGGTACAAGGGTGGTACCCCGCTGAAGTAAGGAACCTTCTGGAAGGTGGAATAGACCTCACCACTTGGATCATGTGCTGTACTAGCGACTTTTGTTTCATAGAACCAGCATTTTCTATACCACCTGTGATATGACAGTTTTACAGAAAAACACTGGATTACTGAAAGGGTACCTTTATGTCAAGAGACATTTCAACCTCCTTTCTTTGGAAAAACAAAACAAACAAACAAAACCCCAGTTATCCAGAAGGTCCTAAAAGGTTTCAGAGCAATCCAATCACTTAAACTTGTTCGTGACCTCTTCCTGAAAGCGTGACCAATGTATATTCGACCACTAAGAACTTTAGGAATTGAATGTTCATATTTGGAATGTGAATTGCTATTTAAGGACTTCCTCTCTAGAGTCAGTCAAGGACAAAATAGACATTCAGAAAGTTAAGAGGCATTGTAAATACCATTCAGCTGTGATGAAAAGTTTATTGGATGCTTTTCATATGTATTCTAAAGTTAAGCTACATTTTGAAAACCATCAGAGCCAACATTTGTTCTCTAAATATTGTAATTAAATATCTACAATGCTAAGTTGCTACTAATTAATACTCTGCAATATTAATAGTGGTTGGGTTATTGACACAATTTTGCTTTCCGTGTTTTTTTTGCTTGAAGTTATACTTTTGTTTCATATGTTTTAATGATGTATCCACAAATTGATCCAGAATCAAGTTCTGTGCTCATGCTGTTTTGTGAAGAGGGAAGGAAAAACACAAGATATTTTTTTGTCATTTGATTTCATTATTATATGTGTATTTTTCCATTTTAATCCTGTGTTATCAGAGATTTGGTTAATGCCTTTTTTTAACACAGAATAATGGCAAAGCAGTTGTTTTAAAACAGCCTTTCAAAAAATGCCTGGGATCAGATTATGGTCAGCGATTGTTTGCAAAATTTGTAGTGTTTATTCCGAAATATAACTTGTGCTTTAGATCCATGAGAGGATTTTGTAGTGTTTTATATATTGGATATGGATACCTGAAAGATAGGTATTTTTGTCATAATCTTTGCATTGCTCCTCTAGCTGTCCAGTTGCTTGCAGTCCTGGAACTTCTTGTATCCTAATGTGTCTGATACAGTTTCAGCAGAGAAGCTGCTGGTTTAAAAAAAAAAAAATTGCGGTGAAAATGGATGTCAGAGAAACAAAATGAATGCATAAATAAGTGAACTGTTAAGACCCAAAGACAGACATATTTATTTTGAAGGAAGAAAGAAAACTTTTACTGAGAATTCCTCTACCTGAAATCTTAATTGGTCTTGTGAAATCTTAAGACCCCACGTGCACAAAATTAATCAAACTAATTAGGGTATACTCTAAACGCTAACTTGAGACACAACAGGCAGTTCTGTAGTTAGCAGAGTGAAATATGTTCCTGTAAGAGCAGGTTAAAGCAAGAAGTAACCAAAATCCTCTGAATTGTCTTCTAAAGGCACCTCTCTCAATAGATAGCGAGTCTTGCCTCATCTGTCTAAGTATAACCTTATGAATAGTCTGTATGATCAAATGCTTATGGTTATGCAGTATGTTCTGGATGCATTTTGCCATCTCCCTTCAGGTGACAGAGGCCTTTTGGCTTGTACGGTTTTACTTTGGGAACTGTTTCAGAACCTGATCTCTCACTTGCTGTAAAGATTTCCCATGTTTTTCAGTGTAAAACACCCTTCCTGTTGCCTTCATGGCTCGTGTAGTTGTTGTAGTTCCCCTATCTGTCTCTTTTTGACACTCTGTGTTTCCAAAACATTAATTCAGGCACTCTTCAAGTGTTGCAGCCACCTTCTGTTCACCTTCTGTTCTCACTTGCTTTGTCCCAAACTCTTCCATGCTTCCTAGCCTGTGCCTCGCTGTGTCAGGCTTCATGCCTTCGTTGTGCATGGGATGACATTCTCTCCTCTTTCTCGAGCGTGTTTATTTGTATCCAGAACGTGTAACATTCCATGGTGAAGGGGAATGGAAGAAGCAATGTTGAAGGAAGAGGGAGGAGAGGAAACGGGGAGCGGATATGCAGTGAATGAAGCAGAGGGTGAAGGAGAGGGCACGTGCAAACAGCCAGTCTGCACAGGGCAAAAATTCAAGTCAATATGTACAAAGCTCTCTCGATATCCAAACATCCCAAGTTCGGCAACTTCTGTGACTGTTACTACCAGTTAGTCTTTTGACAGTTCTGTCTTGCAGCTCCTCCCCAGGGCCAGATGGAGAAAAGGCTTTTTCTTGATCTTACGGCCCCGGTGTACTTTGAGGGAGTCTACCAGGAGGTGTAGAAAGGAGTGTGGCTTCATTTGAGTATTAGCCCTCTTCCCATGCGAAGTTTTTACTATTTCTGCACCTGGTAGCTGTAACTGTTGGCACATACCTGTGTTTTTTCCTCCCTCCATCATCATTTTGCCTGCTTATCTTTCATGCTTACATCTTTGTAGCTTCCTGCTCTCTGTGCAATAAAGTTCATCCACAGGCTGGCTGTTCTTCATCTTAAAATGATCTCTTAAGATACACCAGTATCATTGTAACCACAGTATAACTATACATGGACAGTAGTTAAATACATGGGTGGAGAAACTCATTAATTCCCTGACNAACAAAAAAAAAAAAAAAAAAAAAAAAAAAGCACACATCTTGTCCTGCAACTTTCTGCTCCAGCTTACTGCTACACCTTCCCTTTGCTTGTTGTTCCTTTTATAGTCAATTGTGTCGGTTTCTCTTAACTGACACAACAAACTCTTCAGGGCAGGGCATGCTGCTGCTGGCTACATGATGGTCCAGCATGCATCCTAGTGAGGCTCTGCCTTCCCACTTCAGATATATTAATCCTCTTTTGGGTGTTTCTGTCATGCAGATAACAAATGGCAGTGTTCTCAGGAGTCCTTTATTGTGGGCAGCACTCTTCTATTTTTGCCTATTTATTTATTCAGGAGTTCATAGTGCTGGACAGGTGTAAATCAGAGCTTCACAGTGAAGCCTGTCTTTGAATTGAACAAAGACAAAATAGATTGTAAATTGTATTTGCTTTTGCTTGAATGACTGTTCAGTGAAGCCATTTTTTTCTCCTTGATGTGTGTGAATTTTTTGCTCTGTTTATAGAAAAGTGAAGAAATGGTGCTGTTAACATATTTATGATTCTAAGTTTCTTTCTTGGTATTTAAAAGCCATGAAAAAAAAGAAAATTATAGGGCTATGTTAATTTCTCTTTAATTTTAAGTGATGTATATCTAAGCATATGTTTTTAAAATAATTTAACCTCTAGCATTCAGCTGTCAAAAAATCAAGGGGGTTGAATTTAAGGTATATATCTACATGAACTTGGTTTTGATTTATACACTCCTAGTGTTTTAGTATGGTCAGCAGCTTCTTACTCCTCATTTGCAGCTACTTACTCCTAGTATGTTTTTCTTTTTTGTTTTTTGAGGTGAAGCTTTCTAATAGAGGCTCTGCAGAGGGATCTGGACAGGCCGAATCGATGGGCCAAGGTCAATTGTCTGAGGTTTAACAAGGCCAAGTGCCGGGTCCTGCGCTTCGGTCACAACAACGCCATGCAACGCTACAGGCTTGGGGAAGAGTGGCTGGAGAGCTGCCTGGTGGAGAAGGACCTGGGGGTGTTGGTTGTCAGTGCTGAACATGAGCCAGCGTGTGCCCAGGTGGCCAAGGTGGCCAACAGCATCCTGGCTTGTATCAGCAATAGTGTGGCCAGCAGGAGTAGGGAAGTGATCGTGCCCCTGTACTCGGCACTGGTGAGGCTGTGCCTTGAATACTGTGTTCGGTTTTGGGCCCCTCACTACAAGACAGACATTGAGGTGCTGGAGCGTGTCCAAAGAAGGGCAATGAAGCTGGTGAAGGGTCTAGAGAACATGTCTTACGAGAAGAGATTGAGGGAATAGGGGTTGCTGAGTCTGGAGAAGAGGAGGCTGAGGAGAGACTGTGTGTAGTGAGGTGAGTGTTGGTCTCTTCTCCCAAGTTACTAGTGATAGGACGAGAGGAAATGGCCTCAAGTTGTGCCAGGGGAGGTTTAGATTGGATATTAGGAAAAATTTCTTTACTGAAAGAGTGGTCAAGCATTGGAACAGGCTGCCCAGAGAGGTGGTGGAGTCACCATCTCTGGAGGAGTTAAAAAAACGTGTAGATGTGGCACTTTGGGACATGGTTTAGGAGACACGGTGGTGGGTTGATGGTTGGACTTGATGATCCTAGAGGTCTTTTCCAATGTTAATGATTCTATGATTCTAATAGTTGCCCAGTGGAGGGGGTACAGTAAAATCATATGCAGTGCAGTATAACTTTTCACAATGCTTAGCATTTAATCATTTAATTATTAAAATGTCTTTAATGTAATGAATATAATATACAGTAGAGAAGAGGTCATATTTTGGTTTTTTCCTATCTGAATGTATATTATACCCCACATTTCAATTTCAGTGTTGTTAATTATAGTTCAGGCTGTAAAAAAGTTTACATTGTAATGATATTTTTTCCCCAGAAGCTAATGGCCCACAGAAATGCATTGTCAGACTATATCTAGATTCCTTTGGACAGTACTCCTTGCTTGAAGAAAACGCTTCGGTTGTGGTTGCCTTCAGCTTTTCTGAGCCAAAAGATTTTTGGTTTTTTCTCAGGCGAGATTTGCAAGTTGAATTTGGTGCCAATCACAAAACCAAAGAGGAGGTGAAGTCATCCCTTCTTATACCCTTCAGCCCGCTCGCTCTGTAGGAAAGGATCCATTCTGTGCCCTAAATAAGGAGAGGGGGAAAAAAAAAAAAAAAAAAAGATTTGAATCCAGCTTTAGTCCCTCCCATGCTGATTGCCCGTAGCCTTCAGGCATGCACTCATTTGTCTTCTTCCGGTGCCATACTTATTTACTGATTCATCCAAAAGGAGAACAGCTTCAAGAGCAGAGACTGAAGGAGGCCTACCGCAGAATTGCCTCTAGTAGAGCAATTATTAACACGCTCGCTGGAGAGGTGGGCGACCCACATTCAGTACACGCTCCGTGACTGGTAAAAATAACACATTTCCTTGCATCTCTGCCCATCCTTCACCTCTCATGTAAGTGTCCTGACCCCTGGGCTTGGCTGTACCTTTATAAACGGGATGACAGGTTTCCCAATATCTTCTTCCTTTGTGGTTTTGTGAATGGTACCTAAGTTTTGAATCTAGTTGTTTCCAAATTTTCTGTGGCTTTGCTCTAACATGTGGTTTAAAATGTCCTAAATTGAAACAAAAATTTTAATTTTATGGGGAGTGTGTCTTCTTTAACACATAGCAAATTTTCCAAGCAAATGCTTTGATTATTTGCACAGCCAACTAAAAGAGACACCGTTCTAATTTTCTGATAGTTATACCAGAATTTCTCTTGAGTTCAGTAGTAATCACATTTCATGTGAGACAGGGAAAAAGCCCACTGAAAATTATCCAGTGCCATCCATCGTGAAGTCTGGATAGCCAAACCCATGTTGTTGCCATGGCTTTTTTTTATAGTATAAGTAGTTAAAAAGGAAAAGGTATTTCAGGAATCATTACACGGGTATGTAATGAATGAACTTGAGAGACAATCTCTCCTTGCCAAACAATTCACGTTTTCCAGAAGAGAAGAGAAATAAAAAGAAACTGAAGCTAAAGAAAAATGAATCATTGAACCAAAGGAACGTGCCAAGCAGATGACGAGGGTTTACAAAGTTGGATGAAGACATGAAATGCCTCTGCTTTTTGAGCTGCCCAAAGGCTTTGTCCTCAAAATGGATCAGCTAGGTAGAGGTCAGAAGTCTTGGCTTGGCTTTCACAGCAGCAGTCCATATAGAATTACCTTCCGTGGTTTCAAAAAGGTGAGAAAATGGATGGACTACATCAGAATCATTCTCTTCAGTGTGTGGGAGGGGATCTGAATATATGAGATTATATATATATACAGGATAATATTTGTTTTCTGAATGATAACTGTGTCAGCCAGATAGCAGTTTCAGCTGAAGATTTCAGGAGGCAAAAGCTTTATATTCAGTAATGTCCCACTTGGTTATTGTCATCTTAGACTGGAGTGATGATTGAGCCCTTCTAACTTCTACACAAAAGGGAAGAAAAACATTAAAAAGAAGCAAATTAAGATTCTTATTCAGTGAATTATCTTTAGGAGATGGAATGGTAAGAATATCAGGAAATATGAGCAGATTTGCAAGAGCTATGTGAGATTCCACCCCTACCAATATTTTCAGAAATACAGTATTTAAAGCCTATTCTGAATGTAGTCTTGATAGTATAAATAGCATAGGAAAACTCCTTTTCGTTGTTGGAAAAACCTTACCAGAAAGGTGACATATATTTCCATTTTTGTTTTAATCCTCGTATTGATGTATATTTATATATAACCCCCCAATCTGAAATTAGCTCTAAATGCTGGTTTTCTCCTCTCCTGTAAAAATTCCAGCCGCAGAATGCTCTTCAGATATTTCAGTCCAGCCTGATTTGTAGTGCCCAGTTTAATTTATTGTAAGTCCTGCCCCTCCCCCAGCAAAACAGCACTTGGGACATACTTTCATACTTTAAATCCAAACTGGATTTATAGCAGAAAGAACTAGACTACACAAGTACTTTTTCAGAAGCGGGTGTGTTTGTGGTTAACTAGTTTAGCAAAGAATTAAATTCATAATCTTGCTAGTAAAAAGCCAATATAGGACTCTATTTCATGTATTCTAGTCCAGGTTTCTGTTATAGTGGTGTTTTGTGTTGTGGTGAGAAGTTGAAGTAGGTAACTTTACATCTGGAATAGAACAAGAAAGTGGTGCAAATCAACAGAAAATTCTGTAGATAGTGTTCAACTTGACATCTTTTTAAAGGCCAGTTGATAAGAACTTGCGAGTGGTTACCGTTTTTTTAATTTTTTTTTTTTCCCCTTCAGGAGTGGGAAGGAGGCCAGTGTCAACTCTTCCTGTACCCTCTCCTCTGTATAAATGCTTTTTTTTTTGGTAGTTGTTTCAGCTGGACTCCCGTGCCTTAAAAATATCTTGTTGCTTATGTTGTAGTATAGAGCAGAAATTAAGTTGTGCTGTATTTTGGCAGTACGTTAGTGTTGGTGGCTTGGTTTTAGTTTTTTATTTGTTTCGGTATGTTTAAATGTAGATTTTACTCATTAAACTCAGGATAACTTAAAATAACTCCAGTGAATAAAAATGAGTTTAAAAAGAAGCAGTAAGGAAATCCAGAGCTTAACTTCTGGAATTGTTAGAACTTTGTTCTGGCAATCTTCATCACAGAGTTACGTCTGAAAGGTTTAATATTACTCCAGGGATTGAGGGTTGGAGGGGAGAGGGGGCGGGCAGGTGTCTGCTTTCATTGTCATTCTAATTATGAAGCAGAGATGTAGCTTTGTACTCAGGTTATGGGATAAAACTTTCTTATATAGCCAGAAGTTTGTTCTTTTGAGTGATTCCGATACTTTCTTTCACAATAAATTACAAAAGAAAAAATCTGTGAATGTTAGTTATTGGGGTTGCGGGCATCCTTGCAGGGATCAGTAATTTGTAAGGTGCTAGTGAATGTATTATCCCAGATCTATCATGCTTTTGTAAAAGAGATAATTTCGTTAGCAAGTATAATACAACACCAAAGCTAAATTCTGTTTTGCAAATTCTGTTGCAGCTGAAATTGTAGCCAGCTTGGTTAATTGGTAATGATATAGAACGTGAAAGGCAGTTACAGTGCAGAAGGTATTTTGAGATTTCTCTTGAAAGGAATTTGAGAAAGAAGGAAAGTTATACTTCCTCCCCCAATCAAGAGGTTTTTCTTTGTGTGCTTCTGTTTTTAATGAAGATTTTATGTATTCTTTCTGCATTGTATCGTGAGGAGATAGACTTTGGCTGGTGATAACTGAAGTTAATACACTGGCTGTTCTGAGCACATCTGGGGAGAAAAGGCAAATCAACTGTACCGCATAATTTAGTAAAGGGATAAGTCAGCTTGGGTGGAGCATTGACCTATTTTGATTTTCTACAAGCTGGGTAATTCTAATCGGTAGGTATTAAAATAGTGTGTGTTTCTAGTGGGCTGGAAAGCTCAAGACACAACTGTACAGTTAGGATCAATGTTTTCATACTAGGTAATGTAGACATCTCTATCAGCAGTAAAAATAGAAATTCATTTCCAAAGAAGCCTGTTTTCCATTCTTATCTTCATTGTAGTTATCCTTCTTTCTTTAAATCCTACACTTAAAAATAAGATCAAACACAGTGTTCACGTTTTCTTCTCGTTTCCTAACTCTCTTCCTGTTTGACAGCATTCATGTAAAAAGTCCTTTTCAAGTAGTAAATTAATTTGGATAGAAGGCATCCTACCTGAATTCATTACATGCTGGCAGTTTAGATAAATGGATATTATGATCTCAGCATATTTTGGCCCAGCACCACTGTGCGCATTTGCAAATGTCTAAGAAAGTGATAATATTCCTGTCAGTTTCAGGCTGCTAAAGAAAAAAAATGGGGTAGAATTTCTTATTTATATTTATAGGATGCCTGTGGGGAAGACAGTAATGCTGTATATGGCAGTTTGTGTGGACATGTGGTGCTAAACGTATATTAAAAAAAGATAACAGACCTATTGACGTTTCTTTGTAGAAATATGGAAGAAAAGCCAGAGTAGATCAGTAATTGACAGCTATGCAGGAGATGCCTTTCCAGATTTCTTTCTGAAGAAATATTTCACAAACTTACAATTTCTTTCGAAGTCGGTAATCCATCTTTAATTATTTTGTTGATTTCATAGTTGTATTTTACAAGGTTGATGTAATGTCTGCTTCCTGCCAACATTTGATATGGACAATCCACTTTGTCACTGCTTTGATGAAATGGAAGTCTGCTTGTAGTTGCAGGACTTTTTTTTTTTTTCCTTTTTTTTCTTTTTCTGGCACATGTGTGTGAACTGAGCACGGGTGAAGACTTATCAGTCACTGAATGCCATAGATTAACAGCAAGATATGGGGGGAGCTGTTGGTTTATACCACTGACAACGGGAAACATGTTCAATGTAGTTAAATTGATGGGTGTTTAAACATACCCAGTTCTGTGCAGCTATTTCTTTTATTCCTACCTTTGAGTACGCTTTTATTACCACATACACGCTTCTAAGTTATTTTACTACCGTGCGTGCGTTTAAAATGACATTGGTTTTATAAGCTGTAATTTGGACTGTTAAAGTACATGATTTCTCTCCGTAGGGTAAGTTAACACCTCTACGTATACAAAACCTGCGGCGTGGCCTGCTGCAGCGCGTCTGCCTGGGACGGAGCACGGCGATGACACCCTGCCGTGGTGTCCACCCTCGTGCCGTCGCTCTGCCTCCCTCTCCCTCGTGCAGGTGGTGCCCCGGTGCAAGGTGTCAGCAGTGCGTGCTGCACAGCGGGCTTCTCCTCCTCGCTGAGCTCGCCGCAGGTGGTGGTGAAGCGCGCGCTTTCGACTGCCTAACGCCGGTCCCTCTAAATTAAAGTTGTCTTAGACTGGAAGAGCATCTCTGTGGCACGACTGCCTTCAAGCAAGTGTGCATTCCCAGTTGGGGTTGCTTGCATTTAGTTATACATGTATGACTAAGTACCTTTTCGAATCCGTTCCTAGCAGAACAAGTTGTTTTCAGACAGGTTTCTGCGAGTTTGCAGCGAGGAGTGGGAGACAATAGTGTTTAATTTGTTACTTTTTCTTCGTGGAGGCTGGGCAGTGGGGGAGCGATCCTGGCTTCACTGTTGCAGAGTGCATAAAGATATTTTGAAATTTTTTTTCCCCGGTAAATGTGTTGCACTTGTATGTGAAAATAGATGTTTAGGCCAATTCCCGTGAAGGAGTTTAGGTTGCTATACAAAGCAGTATTTATTAATAACATGTGCGTATTGAACTAAAGTGTGATGCAATTAAAATTCCCTGGACTGAGGGTTAGCCTGATCTCTGAGGGGAAGAAAATTCCGAGAGCATGCACCTGTGCATGCACATGCACGCACAAGTGGAAAAAGCTTTCTGTCCCTAAAAGGACTTTCTCTTAAAACCTTTTCCCTTTCCAAAGAGGCAAACCAGTGGACTAGAGAAGTAGCAACGAAGTATTTCTGCAATGTGTGATGAAGCAAGTGGGTATAAAGGCTTTGTAAACTCTTTGCAAGGTGTGTAAAATGAATCTGCCCACTCTGTTCTGTTATACAGAAGTATTTCAGTGAATGCACTGGCCAACAAAGTATACTACAAAAGCCAAATACATTTAGAAATGATGTACTGCTGCTCTTAGGGTCCTTGATACTTGGAATTTAGGTTGCACAACATTGAATGCTGTTGGTGGCATTTGGCTGTTCCAGTGGAAGATCCTGTTTTCTTGTTTAAAAAAAAAAAATCCTTTTCTTTTCTGGTGTTTACATCCTAAGTGTTGATTCACTTTGGGTTATATTTCTTTCATCGTGAAGTATGAATAAACATTTTAAATAGGTGTGGCACACTGTCAAGTGTTTTCATTATTTGGATGATAGGTTTGAACATCTATTCCAAAGTATCAGTAGGCACCTGCAGAAGCAAAGTGGGTATATAGCACCTGAACACATTCTGATTCATGCAATTAAAGCAGTTTACAGAGTGAGGAAGAAAAGAATATCACATACTGAGGTTTGATGTCTTTTTTTATGGAGAACAAAAGAGGTTTGATTCTTTCACTTCAAGTTTAGCCTAACCATTGTGTGGTGGAGTAGGTTTAATGAATCATTGTTTAACTTTGATACTGCCAAGTATTTGACCATTAAATAGGCTGAAATGTGTACATAGCACTTTGGTGACAGACCCTTATTTAACTGTGATTAATTGGCATTGAATAGTTATTTAATTACTTTGGAAGAAATCTAACAACAGTGTGTGTTCTGATTGAGTTATTTGATGTAAAAACAAACATAGGACTGTTGAAGAGAGCACGTTCCCTTTTGCAGCTTGCTACTGACGCTGCACACCACATGGAAGCCTGAGAATGATTAAAACAGCAGATACTATTCACAAATTTGGATGCTATTGTTAACATTGGCATACTTAGTTCTTGATTTCTTAAAAGACTTTTTTGTTAGTGGTTTCATGAAATTTCCTTTGCCTTACAAGTTTTAGATTTAGTATTTTCTTTTTGCTTTTGAAGCCCAGACAGAAACTCACTGGAATAAGTAAAGGATGCAAGTATTAAGTGAGCTTGAAAAGTTCTGTAAATTGAAAATACTAGACTAGATCTAAGAATTATTGTCTCATGGCATGTATCTATATCACAGAAGTGCTCACACAAAGAATTTGGGTTTTTTTGAAGTATGAAGTATTGTGGGAAGGTGATGTTGATAGTCTATAAGTTTGAGAGAGAAGGATGTTATACATTTTGGAGAGGAAAATAATTTTTTTTTTTTTTTTTTAGTGAGTTGTACAGGTCCTGCCCTTCTTGAATAGCAGGTGCAACAGTTTCTGTAATCTGAAGAGCCATCCGCTAAAGTTAGGTTTGCAAATGCTGGTAGAAACTGTAGTCATAACTGTAAGCATTTTGAGTCCTGACTCAAAATAGCTACTTTAAGTTTCATATCTAGAATGTTTTCTCTTGCATGCTTAATAATGCATAAGCAAGCCACTGATTTACTGTGCTTCCAGTAAGTGGAAACAGTTGTTTCTTCATACCTTGCGAAATAGACCTCATTTACTTGTAGACATCCTTATAAATGTAGCAATCACTCTGGATGCAATATCATGATGGCTATGGGGCATTTTGCAGATATTTCCAAAGCATAGCACTTCTGCTTGGAGGTGCATTGCTCTCCCTGGTATATGGTGATGGAACTTGCTTTAGTGCCTTACCATAGCTTGCTTCTGCATAGGATGTGCTGAATAAAATGCCAGTTCAGTTATAGCCATAAGAACAGGATTTGAAATACATCTCCGGGCCTGTGTTTTCTCTTATACAGTCACTGGGCTAATATCATTGAAAACCAGCATGAATAAAAATAGGGCTATGGCTTGTGGCTTTGTTGCTTGTTTTTAGCAGTAGAAAAGAATTAATGCTTACTGGATTAACATTATGAGAGAGAGATGTGGAGCTCCTAGCAAGAAGCGAGGTATTTTCCTAGGCTTAATGACTTCAGGTGTCGTTTTCCAGTATTACTGTGTGCAAACACTAAATAGATCATAAATTACTTCAGTAACTTGAAAATTCCAAAAAATGAAGTTCTGCTACCAGAGATGCACCTGAATGTTTGTCTGGGAAATGGCTGTTTCAT
The DNA here is from genome assembly GCA_013389905.1 of Sula dactylatra. NCBI lineage: Eukaryota > Metazoa > Chordata > Aves > Suliformes > Sulidae > Sula > Sula dactylatra. Next base: position 40,446 of record WEKW01032820.1, on the reverse strand, counting down.
GTCCACACTGTTTAAATTGCTTTAGTTGTATCAGGTGGACTGTAAAAGGTTCCAGTTTTCAGGTTTTGTCTTTTTGATATACCATTTCTTTTGCTTACTCATATTTTTGTCCATGTCATTTTACAGAATTAGTGTATTTACATTTTAAAGAGGATTAGGCAGATTAAAAGATGTTTTCATGTTTTATTGATAACGTCAGATTAATTTCCACTTTCCTAGTGGCAGCTTGCAGCTCTATCAAAACACAGTCTGTAGAAACACTGTTATACTTAACAGTTTCATAAAGCGATTGTCAAAGTTACAGTTTTGGCAATTAGCAGCTTGGTTACCAACGGGAACTGGAGTAGTTGGTGGTTAGTGGGTATATGGGAGAGAGAGTAAGACTGAGGACTAGCGAGGCCGGCTCAAGTGAGCTAAGTTTTCCTTCATGACAGTGTTCCTCTAAGAACTTCACTGGAAGAGATGTTACTGTGGAGGAGAACGTTACCACAGTCACTCTCTGTGTGCAGGATGAAGGCAAGTGTTCTGCAGCTCTCATTTATATCTATGCCGGCTAATTACCCCCGAAAGCACCAGAACACATCTGTATTGTGCTTGTAGCCTAAAGCTCTCCTTGTCGCAACACTGAAACCTTCTCAGAAAATGGCTGGAGATTGTCACAGCCTCCAAACAATGGCCAAAAACCCCCAAACCCCAGACTCTAAATCTGCAGAATTTCTTCTTGAGCAACTTTAATGGGTCATTCTTCAGTAGAAATGAGAACTGAACTCTAAGATGCTGTTGGAATGGAAACTAAAATAATTTTCAACGGTGAGCATTTTGTAATGGCTTCTCTCCTCTAGCCCTTAAGGCCTCATCCTTACCATACAAAATGAGAGTAAGCAGAGTGCTTTTCCAGGAACAAGTTTGGATGTGCTCTTCTGCTTCTGGGATGAGGGAGATAGCAAAGGGATTGCTTGATTCCTGGAGGTGCTGGCATTGAGCTGACCTGCGCTATGGCCATGGAGAGTAGCCAGCCTGAGTGACCTTGCTGCCTCCCGGCAGTGTCGCATGGGATGGCCTTTGCACAACAGCTTCTTGTATCAGTCTGAAACCACTACAAATAAAACTTATTTCTGGTTAAAAGGCAAAGGGGGATTCTAAGGCTGACTCAAGGTGGGGTTTGCTCGCTATGAGAATAATCTTTTGCCCTTGCGTACAGCTTGTCATCTGTGGGTCTCAGTGTTTCACAGAGGGGCTCGGCACTGTCGCCTCCCCTTGCTCTACTCTTCAGTCTGTAAAATAAAGTGAAGTCACTCAGGAGGCAAATGACAAAGCTGGGAACAGATTGCTGATACCCTGAGCCCATTATGCCATCTTGTTTCCCTCATCTGCCCCTCCTGGACAGACCCTGTCAGAAGGAAGCATTTAAACTCCTTGAATTATTTTCTTTTCACCAGTGAAGTCTTGGTTCATTTGAAAATAACCTTAATATCCCCCTAAATATCACATTCCAGAAGTCTTAGCTACAACACGCATGCAACATGCACTAGGTCACTCTTCCATGGCCAGTCTCCATGTAAGGAAATCACAGAAGAAGGAAACTTTAAAAAAATTGCCTTGGTGTTCCTTCTGATGTATCTACACCAACATGAAATAAGTGAAAGGGAACATCCCCAGCTGCCATTCCCAGTAGAAACAGATGAACAAGATTTTGCTGAGTCTTGTGCTGCTGTATACCCTTCCTCTCTGTGTGGAAAGCCTAAAAATAGGATGAATTCTACTGTTGTCTGCCTTAAGTTGCCTTAAGAAATAATAATAAAAAAAAGAATATTTCTAAGAATAAGAATATTTCTAAGAACAGTAAAAAAGGCAGTTGCCTTTGGTAGTAAAGTACTGTAGAACAAGGTGTTCGCCACCACTATCTCTCTGTGGAGTTGTGTCCCGGGCCAGAGGAGAGGATGTTTTGCCTATTGCTTGGTGTGGAACAGAAATCCCCTTAAAAAAAGAAATCAATGTTATGCAACAAAATTCATAATTCCAAGACAGCCATGAACAGAAAACTGGAATGATGGCTGCTACAGAAGTTACTTCAGTGTCTCTTATCTCTGAATTATGTCTTCAACGCACTCCATGGAAACTTTAAACTTAACTACTTTCAGTTTAATGAGCTCCTTTGGGGGGGGGGGGGGAAGTCTTTTGTTGCCAGTGCAGTGAATGTGTTTGTACCAGTTAGGAGTAATAATTGAATCAAGATATATGTAGATAAAAAAGCAATGTGAATGCATGTACGGGCATTACACACCTTAGAAAAGGCCAGATTCCCATCCTTAGTTTCTTTCCTGGTGAGTAGAGATATCGATAATAGAGAAAGATACAAATCCATTTATGGGAGGCAACATTGTGACTTTAATTATTAAAGAACTCTTGCTATAACTGATTTTTTCAGTCAGGTAGAACTTGGGAAAATAGAGAAGTGTAAATGCTTCATTGACAGCAGATTAAAAATTGTTTTATTAGCTTTAATAGAGATCAGTGTTGCCAAGGTTTTGAATGAGTATGAATGTAAGGCTGCACGAATGCATCTCTCAAATTTTATTTCAGAAACACCTGCAATTTGAATCCATGTATAATTGGGGAGGGCTGGGAACAGAAACACTGAAAAGGATCAGTTAGATCAGCTGTGATCAGTCTGCGACATGGATGCACTAGTGAGTTTCAGTCAAGGATAGGAGCAGATTCTGGCTGATGTTACTTGATGAAACTTGCGTTAAGTTGTCTGAACTCTAAACCTTTACCTGCACACGTTGGGCATATAAAGTGTTTCACCTGTTAAATTCTGTTGAACTATTATCTTCAAAGCCCATTTTAATTTTTTCTTAGCAGTTTAAGTAAAGTTTTTATATTCAGGTGAAAGGCATTTGTAAAAAAGTATTCTTCAAAATATTGCAGTGGTTTCCCTTTGTGGTGGTTTCAAAAAATATCTTTTTATCTTTAGATTCTAGCCGTTCCCTTTTTACTGTTAGTAAAATGGGAAAATATGATGTAAGATATTTTGATCTTTTAAGGAATTATATTTACTTCTTTTTTCTTTTTGTTCTCCAACCCTCTTTCTATAGGAAGAATCTTAAATCGTTTCTCCAAAGATATTGGCCACCTGGATGACTTGCTTCCATTGACATTTTTGGACTTCATGCAGGTAATTCAGTTGCTACTGTCAAAGACTTCTGTACTGCATTCTGAATTTAGATTCCTGTATACTCTGTTGAAGATCAGCTATTTGTCACAGATGTAGCTGAGTTAAATGAAAGTGCTTGTTTGTGAAAGAAAGGTGTGGTTGAAATTTAATGTGTCAGTAAAAAGCTAACATGAGTAATAACTGGCAGGTAGGAGTGGCTATACACAGCTTGCTATTATGTCAAGATTTCAGTTCATAGTAGCTACATGCTTGGTAAATTGCTCCTGATTTGCCTCCAAGCAATCTGGCAAGCTTATCGCTGTTATAAGAAATATGTCCATAGTAAAGAAACAATCAACTCACATGAAAAGATAGCACAGATTAACCTAATTACGTGTCTGCTTCCACAAAGAATCAAATGCTTACCACACCATTTTGGATTAAAATAGGTGCGGCTATTTACAAAGAAAAGATTAGTAGTAATAGGGTGAATATAATAGCCTTAATAGGAACAAGTGAAATAAGTTGCTGTAGACAAGAAAGATGGACAAAGCACTGAGATTTTGATGATGATGAAAGGATAAAGGATTACATATGACATCAAGGTAACTTTTCTGTTGCAGTTGCTATTAATCCTCCTTGTAAAGAATTGCAGAAGGATAAAGCTGCAAAAAAATTGATTGTACTGTATCAAAATAACATGAATCACAGAATACAATGAATCATGGAGGCTAGAGAAAGAAATGACTTAGTGGATCATCTGCATCCACTTAGTGGAGCACACCTGTCATGCTCAAGTCAGAAATGTTTCGTAAGGTGCTAATGCTAACTTTGCTTTTGTCTCTTAGAGACAGCTTATTCAGGATCTAAACCTTGTTTTGACTTTAAAAATAAACCAAAGACATTTCGGGTTCAGCAGTTTAATCATGTTGTTGATGCTGAACTCTTGAAAATAGAAAAAAATACTTAGTCCAAGGAGATAGTAAAGACACTTCTTAAAGGTCTTTTCCCTAGTTTAGTGAAGTTGTTAAAGTTGAGGTGTGTGTTTGTTTTTCAAAGCATTACAGTGCCACATGTCATTTTGGGGAAAAAAGGAAGGTGATGTATTTTACCTATCAATTAAAGCAATTGGGTGTTTTTGTGAGTTAGGGAGTTGCTTATAGTGAATATTAAGGTTTTGAATTCATGGGCACTTAAGGCTCTGACAAATTCTTTCCTGAAAGTGCAACATCTTTCTATAATATACTCTTCATTTTCTACAGTTTATACAGATTCCAAATTTTCTTTTTTAACTGTCTTATTAGACAGAATATCTTACTTTATTTCAGTTCTCCTGGGACAATACATATCTGCCTTTCTTTCTGGCTGGGAGCTCAGGCTGTCCTGCAATCCTTATTCTCTTCTCTTAGCATAGGATTTACATCCATGAAGTCAAAACCGTCTCTTCTGCATAGTGTTCCTTGGCCATTAGGCCAAGCAATGCAGAGGGGTTTGTATTTGCATAGGTTTGTCCCTTTTATGGCAGACTGCACTGTGTATATTCATACTACATAATACTCATGGCCAGAGCATCCTTTGGGTCTTGTGATCTTGAGATAAAATGATTAACCCTTTTCCTTAGTTTCATGCATTTACAATAATGTGAGAGTTGTGTTGCAGCCCACTTGCATGGTGCTTTTGTAGCAAGAAACTGCGTGGGTGTTTTGCATGCCCTGGCATGTGGTTTAAAGGCATGTGGGGTTGTCTGAGGATGCAAAATTTGCTGGGAAAATGTTAGAGAAGTCTGTGTAAGCGGAGAGAGCCAAAATTGGTGTGGTCTTGTCCATACTTCCTTTTGAGAGCAGACCCTGAAGCAAACTGTCTTGAGAATTACACTCTCTTTTTTTATTTTTTTTTCCTGAGGAAACCGACTGGTTTGCTCCAAAAGAAAGCTAAGGAGGGAGGTAACCTGTATGCTTGGCACATACAGAGGACTGAATCATCTACTAGTGAATTGGAGAACCAAGTTATTTGACCAGTGTGTAGATACTTTAGACAGTATATGCTTACCAAAACTTAACTGGTCGGGGATAAAACAATGAAGGCTGTTGCTCCAGATGTGAGTGTTTTCTTCTTTCAAGATCCTACTGTAAACCGCATTTCATAAACATTTCCCCTCATGTTGATTACTTTGTGCATTTCTTTTAAATTAGCTATTGAATAATTTGTCAAATTCTGAAGTTTGTATTTTAAGTGAAAAGTTTTCGGTTTCAAAAAATGAAGTAGATGTTACATGTACAGAACACTATTAAAATGGTACTATGTTTCAAAGCTTGCCTGTTCTATTTGGCATAGGAAAAAGAAAATTTAGGAACTTACTGTTGATTAATAATGCACTGCTATCCATAAGACAAAAGCACTTCCTCTGGGCAGGTTTTCTCAAACTTACTATTCTTGATCGGCAGGCTTGTTGGCCTTTTGAAATTCAATAGCAAAGAGATGATATTTGTTTCTGAAGAAGCACAGATTTTTACAAAGGATAAGTGTTATCAATTATGATAGAGATCTTTTGTCGTTTGTTTTGTTTGCAGGTGTCTTCCTATAATCCCTTCAGGAAGAAATATTTTTCTCCTTTCTAAAAACAGTATTAGCTAAATATAAAAGCTCTGATCCCAGCCATTGTTGTGGATTCTTTGAGAGACATTTCCCAACATTCATTGTTTAAATGGTTGTCAGGAGGAATCAAGTGAAACTTAATAAACAATGCAGTAACTGGTTCATCTTACTTTGTGTGTAGAAGCTTTTCTTGAGCGGATTTGCATTGAAGAAGTGGTCCTTTTTCTGAGTTATTGCTAGGTTCACTGTGAAGCATTCCACCCTTTTACTATATTGGCAAGTGAGTGTATAATTTCTGCACAAATAAACACAACGTGATGGGACACCTAAAAACTACAATATGAACCCATTTAAATACCTATAAATAAATAAATAGCATCTACTGGTTTCAAGAATTTTGTAAGTACACTGAGTACAGATTTTAAGGCAATGCTAAAAATTTATAATGTTCTTTCTAGAGTCCCTAATAAGATTTATACACTGCGCTACAGTCATAATGAACATGATTAGTCTAGACAGCTATACTGGATGAAAATTAATTCCTTGAACTAAAAGAGTTGAGTTTTTTACATCTTCCATTGAGTCAATGAAGAAGAAATAGTCAGTTCTCTTCAAGACAGTGGATAGTTACTGTACCCTTATCTGTTAAAGCAAAAATAAAAGTTATGTGGCAGCACAAAATTGCATTATAGACCTTGTATATTATTCTGAAAACTTGGCTAGATTTTGCAAACTGTTGCTTTGCAATAGCTCCCAAAGCAGCAACTCTCACTATGTTTAAAGTCTCCTGCCATCCTTTCTTTCTTTGGTCTTAAGTGCACCAATATATAGCACACCTGACTTTGGAGAGATTGGGGGCAGTCCTCACTAAAAGGAGGCAGTCATTTTTTCTTCTTAACTTATGAAACTTAACAGCATATAAGACATGTCATGTTAGTGCAGTGGACTATCTTTTTGTAGAAAATGTTGCTGTATCCACAAGATCTATAAATAAAAAATAAGTCTCTTGTGAGAACACATTTGTGGCTATGTTAAACTATGTAGCTGTTGAGCAGTACTCTGTGGGTAGATGTGAAGTATAGAAACTGAAAAGAAAGCAAAGGTTAACTTCAACTGAGATATCTTTAATTGTACGTTTACAGTCCAGTTCAAAGCTCATTAAAGTAAAAAATACAGTCTGCAGTCTAAGCCTGGGCCTTATCTTCTGTAATGGATTCTGGCTGGCCATAAGGTTCTACACCAGCTCTTCTGAAAAATAAAATAAAAAGCAATTCTTTGTTCACTATAACACTTGTTATTTCTACTAAATATGGCACTAAATGAGGTAGTAGTTAATGTTTGTAGATTGATTCAGATAGTCAGAAATCTGAATGAAGTTGTTTAGTGGAGATGGTTTTGGGTTTTTTTTTTTCTGATCCCACATATTTTTAATCACGTGCCTTAGTACTGTTAGCATCCTTAGTCTCAGTTCTGCAACTCTTTCTTTTTCCTGAGTTACATATTGTTTAGCAGGTGTTTTCCAACTAAGTTACTATGTCCTCAGGAAATGGACTACTTGTGTGAATGCCATTACAGTGCTTTAAAACTCTCTAAGGGGATTTAAACATCTACTTAATTTAGATATATATGCTTTATATATGTATTCATTAGTTTAATCAGAGGGCAGGCCTACACAGCAGCCTCAAAGAGCTACCAAACACAAATAATTGCAGAAATGCTTTCTTTATTTGGTACGAACTTGTTCATCCTATAAATACGTCACAGAATCACAGAACGTTAGGGGTTGCAAGGGACCCCTGGAGATCATCTCGTCGAACCCCGCCTGCTTGAGCAGGTACACCTAGAGCAGGGGGCACAGGACTGTGTCCAGGCGGGTTTTGAATATTTCCAGAGAAAGAGATTCCACAGCCTGTCTGGGCAGCCTGTTCCAGTGCTCTGGCATCCTCAAAGGAAAGAAGTTTTCCCACATATTCAGGTGGAACTTCCTGTGTCCCAACTTGTGCCCATTGCCCCTTGTCCTGTCATTGGGTGCCACTGAAAAGGGTCTGGCCCCACCCTTTAGATATTTATAAGCATTGATAAGATCCCCCCTCAGTCTTCTCTTCTCCAGGCTGAACAAACCCAGGTCTCTCAGCCTTTCCTCAGAAGAGAGATGCTCCAGTCCCCTGATCATCTTCATAGCTCTCCGCTGGACTCTCTCCAGCAGTTCCCTGTCCTTCTTGAACTGGGGAGCCCACAACTGGACACAGTACTCCAGATGTGGCCTCACTAGGGCGGAGCAGAGGGGGAGGATAACCTCCCTCGACCTGCTGGCCACACTCCTTTTAATGCACCCCAGGATACTGTTGGCCTTCTTGCCCACAAGGGCACATTGCTGGCTCATGGTTAGATTGCTGTCCATCAGCACTCCCAGGTCCTTCCAGCACTTTCCAGCAGGTCAGCCCCCAAGCAGTACTGGTGCATGGGGTTGTTCCTCCCCAGGTGCAGGACCTTACACTTGCTCTTGTTGAATTTCATGAGGTTCCCCTCGGCCCAGCTCTCCAGCCTGTCCAGGTCTCGCTGAATGGCATCACAGCCTTCTGGTGTATCAGCCACTCCTCCCAGTTTGGTACCATCAGCAAACTTGCTGAGGGGACACTCTGTCCCTTCGTCCAGGTCATTGATGAATATGTTGAACAGGACTGGACCCAGCACAGACCCCTGGGGAACACCGCTAGTGATGGGCCTCCAAACAGACTCTGCCCCATTGATTGTGACCCTCTGAGCTCTGCCGTTCAGCCAGTTCTCAACCCACCCCACTGTCCACTCATCTAACCCACACTTCCTAAGCTTACCTATGAGGATGAATCCAAAAGGACTTAGGAAGTCAGGTGCCAGTTAAGATGACTGGGATTCTGTTACTTAATTTTCTTAGGCTCTTCTGAAAATACCATCTGATTTACTCAGTGTTGTAACCAAGTGTTGTTCGTCCACCTGTCTTAAGCTCTGTGGGAGTACAAGGTTCTGTTGATGTAGACTTCGCTGGGAGGTGTGGGCTTGTAGTTTAAAATGTGGTTAAAATGCATAGCAATCTCTAGCTCAATACAGCACTAATGAAACACACTATATTAATTTGGGAAAAGGTCAGACAAGGAATAGAATAACAGAATTTAACGAAGTATTAGGAACTAAGAATCTAACATATTTAATAGTATTTTATGCACATTAGCCCAGATATTCCTAAGTGGCCAGTACTTTGGCTGCTGTATTTTTGAGAGCTCATCAAGGGCTTGTTTTTAGTACCTAAATCTCACTTTGACTTCAGATAGATCTGCAGAGGCTTAACATCTTTAAACTGTGGTCTTAGGTGATGCAGGATGCGTACCCAAACTGAGAAACTGCTGGTTGAGAATTGTGTCTGTAAACTGATTGAATACATAGGATGGTGAAATATATTTCAGACTTTTGGTTTGTTTTGTTAATTATCAGGATAAACTTTAATGGGTGGGTTTTTCCTGTAGTTTCTTGCCCTTTTAATTCTTCAGTGATCTCATTACCTGTTAACAGAGTTGATTTTCTGCTTTAGTTTCTAGTGAATTCGAGTAACTTACTGTGATGGCCCCTTCATTTTGATTTCTTCCCCTGTGTTGGACTGGGAGGAAAAAAAAATCATTATCTGTTTTGTTTCTGGAGAACACTGTGAACACGTTAACTATCTGCAGCTGCCCTTGGAAAAGGGCAGTGATTTAGTGAGGAAAACTGAATTGCAAAACCTTTTTCCTCCCCAAAATCAACAGCTTGACTGAGTTTAAATAACTGACTTTTCATATCCTTTCATCACACACAAAGACCTAATCCTGAGACTACTTGAACCACCAATGTAGGCTGTGGCTGAGACCACCACTGAATGTGCCGTTCCCTTCTCACCACACACAAAACACATTGACTGCAGCTTTATGAAGTGAAAATGCTGAAGAAAAGGAAAATGTGAAGGAGGTGTCCGCAGTCATTTCTTTGGAGGAGGAAAAAAAAAAGAAAGAAAGAAAAAAAAAAAAAGCTGCTGCATCTGGATATTAGGAACAAAAAGTGCCTCAGACTGGAATAATAGCTTGGGTCACTTGCTTTCGTATGTGCACAAGAGTGGAACTGCCGTTCCTTGTTTCAGTACCACTGACCCCTGCATTTTATTGTGTGAAGATGTCAGGGAAAGTGTGTAGAAGGAATTCCAGGGTCTTTTAGTTTAACAATGACGTTGTTATTTTGTGATTTCTGTGAGAGGTGGGGTTCTGGGTGGTTTGTTGTTGTTTTTTTCCAGTTTAGCCAGGTTTTGTACATATGCATGTGTGAATTTTAAGAGATATTTTTATTCATTAAAAAAATAGTTTTTTCTGTGTGTTTGCATGTGTGTGTTTAAAATATGATCGTAAATATGTTGTGAGAAAATAACCAGTGGTGAGATCTATGTTAAACATTAGCATATTCTCTTTAGCCTGGTACGTAGAGCAGACCTGTATCTTGGAGACACCTTTCGGTTTCCCTTCTGCTGAATCCTGGTAGTTTTGCTTGATGGTTAGATCACAAGATTCTGCAGCTGTGTTGAGGTTTAAATGAAGAATAAATAAATTTAAAAATCCAGTTGCCTGGTGGCACTTGACTACTAAAATCTCACTGAAATTTTTCTCTGTGGAACTGATGTTCTGACTGTACATTCCCAAGATGCATACTACAGTGCATCTTGCTAGTGCATAAAGAAAGACCAATTCAAGCTTAAAGAAAAATAATAGGGGTATATATTTTTTCATTGATTACTTTTGAGCTCTAATTTCAGAACAGGTTAAAATGATCATTGTGATAAAAACTGAATGTTTGGTATAGTCATCTGATATTCGTATGTGCTCTCAGTTTTGCTATTTTCTTTGAAATAAAAAGGGGTTATACACTGTGTTGCTAAAAACAAACAAAAATCTGTCCATCCTGCCTGCCTGGTCATCATCATCCAATCCTCCTCCTCCCCACCACCAAAAAAAGAGGGGTGGGAGGTTGAGGAGGAAGAGGAGGCTTGGGTTGTACTTTTGTCTCCAAGACCAACACGCAGGATCTGTGAGTTTAGCACATACACTTGTCTAAGTAATGCAGTTCTTTACTGATCTTTCATTCCTCTGTCCTTGAATGCCTTGATTGTTGAATCCTGGTAGCCAGTTAGTCGTGTTGATGGTGACCAGCAGTGGAGATAATCTATGCCAAAGCTATTGCTGGTCTTTACTCTACTGTCATCACATTCCTCTGAATGTAAAGATGAGTGTCTTGCATCATATGGACTGCGTTATTTACTCAGATTGATGGTATGTGTATAGGATAAAACGTGTGAAGTTTGGAGCCACTGCTAATAGGTGGATTCCTGTTTATACATGGACCTCAGTTTTCTAGGGAAGGCTAAAGGTCTGTTCTCACTGTAGCAGTCATATGTAATCCAGTCCAATCCTTTCCCTCACCCCATTTGTTTTTTCCTGTTTACATTAGTGTGTAGAATTTTTATAAGAATGGGTATGCACGTCATTCTCCATATTAGCGTCAAGGCAACAGATATCATTGCAGTAACAAAACTAATTTGTGTGGGAACATAATGTAATTTAAAAAATATTTTAGAGTTTGTGTTTACTTAGTATTATTAAGACTTGAAGATGTAACCTCTTATCTAACATGGGAAGGAAACTAAAATAATACTGAAAAATATGTTTTCATTACCTTTGTGTCACCTTGTTTCCTTGTGTTTCCTTTACCACTTTTCCGCTTCTCTTGTTCTTCTTAACTCTTCTCCTTTTAGTTTTTATACTTCTCTATTTATACGGTAAATGTAGACAATACTTTTGTTACTGGGCTGTTCCTTCCATTTTCTCAATGAAACGTGGAATGCTGGTGTTTTGACTATAGTACTTGGAACAACAACTTAGTGTTGTTTCACTAATTCACTTAGTGGAATTCTGTCTTCTCTATTTCTTTTTCTAGAGCATATGAACATTGTGAGATGGCATCTTCCTCTTCATTTTTTCTAACATTTTGAGCAGATTGTGCCTTAGGGGCAGGAAGACAAAAATGTAGTTGTTCTTGCAGTATTTTGGTATGTTGGACTGAAACCTGTAAATACAAAATTTCCATCAGATTTAAGTCGGCTCTCCTACAAATTGGCTCCTCTGTTTTCTTTATCAGATTACTCTCAATACATTTTCAGCTACTGGAAAGCAGGATAGTTGTATGGAAGTCCAGTGATGTGCCCCCATTCTGTGTGGTTTGGAACTTTCCCCCCTTTTGGTTAAGGTGGAATTTGTAAAAGTTCCAGAGAGAGATTCCGTTCATCTGGGGCTCTTTATGTCTGTTGGAAGGTATTTTCTTGTTTGTTTTTCTTACTGTGAAAGAGTGCAAAGAAATATCTGATGTAAGTGAACTTATGTTCTGCAGTTTTCTCCTTTTCTTTTTGGTCTGTCTTTCTATATATACTACTACTCTTTTTGGGACTTTTTATTATTTGTAGGTATTTACCTGACTTTTTAAGCATTATTGCAGCCTTTCACATGTGTAGCTCAAACTGATGATTATTTTTAAGACTTCTGAAGATCATTAACATTTTGAACACTTCACAGTAGCTAGAAATCTTTTAATTCTGCTGTCAGTCATAGAGTGTAACAATCCTGTTCCAAATGGTGATAAGTACAAATCTTGTAGATTGCCTTAAACTACTGATATACTATAGATAGGATAACGTGTGCTTACAAATGAATTAGGATTTCACTGTTCGGCAAAAGGACTGGATATTACACTTTTGATTCAGGAAGGAAGGAGAAACTTGGAGGTAATTTGAATTACTAAACCATATAGCTGGTGCGTGTGTGTGTGTTAAATCATTATGTATATTTATGCCCAAAACAAACATGTGGGACAAGGAATTATCTTTAGAAAAAAAAAAAAAAAGACTGCATCTCATAGAAATGAGCTGCCAGGGTTATGTGTGCATCTCATGCAGAACATAAGAACTTTTTTCTTGCTGAAGCTGATACCGTGGCTGCCTGGTGAACTCTGCAGCTGATTTGAAAATTCCAAACCAGTTTGTTCTTCAAAAGGTAGAGGCTGCAGTGTGGGCTGTTTTATTCAGCAAAAGATGAGAGTTCACCTGGGAACTGAATGTCACATGTCTTTGGGAAGCTTACACCTCTTTGTGTTACATCTATGTTACAGGGTAGTTTTGTATCATTTAAAAAAAATTGATTCATTTGGACTACACTCTTGAAATAGTAAAAATTTGTGCATTAAGAAAGGCTCTTTCAAGGGCTTGATAACAGCTATTCCGGCACTATGGAAGAATAGGGTGCTGAGTGATTGCATTTTCTTCCACACTCACGTCCCGAAATCTTTTTTTTTTCTTTCTGTTTTTCTTATTAGGTTTTGAAATCAGTCTAATTTAAACAAGCACAGCTCTCTTATTATGAAAGTCCCTTGTATGTTAAAATAATGGGTTTAGATCTTCCCTTCTAAAACTGAAAACGTGCTGACTTTGGTACCCAATTCAGTAGTCCATCCTTCCGCTAAACATAATGTAATACTGAGAAAATAATGTGATATTGAGAAAAATAATTTTTCATTTTTCTCACTGATAGAAAGTCTGGAGTTTGGGGTCAGACCAGGTATCAGTTACTTACTTTGGTAAGTTTGTCTTTGTTAATGGTTTGTGATAAATAAACTGAAAAGTCTTGCTGATGGTCTTGGAGCATATTTGTAACAAATTATGAAAGAGCATGCGCTTACCACTGTAAATAATACGTGTTCTCTGCCAAGGAAGTTTCTGTTTACTACTTTAGATGCCACTGGGTTCTGTACCTGCAGACAATGGGTGAAACCTGATGGTGGTGGTGAGAGGCTGGTGCTGGTTTTAGTTCAAATATGGTTGCTGAAAGCATTAGGCCACTGTTAAGTTTCCTGGAGCTGAGTGATCGCTGAACAGAATATAGTGCTGAAAAAGTCAAGAGTTTATTTTGAATAGGAAAGTAGTGTTTTATAGACCTATCAGAGTGGCAAAGCTCTGAGGAGGTTAGAGAAAAAAAACGAGAGACAGGCTAAAAAGCATTTTTTGCATATATGCTGTGAAAGAGTGTGACCAGAAAAGACAGAAGGTAGTTTTATTTCTTAGGATAGCTGATGCTGTAGTCCTTAATATTTTTCATAGTTGTCATTTAACTGGGGCAGGGGGCCGCTGTGGAACTTACAGAAATATGAGTAGTACCTCATTTCACCTAAAAATAAATATCTGAATAGTGTATTTTAAATAGCAAGAACAAACAGTAAAATGCTTAAAAGCTTGTAATTGCTGTAATGCTGAAGAGCTGTGTTACGGAAGAACTGATACTCTTTTTAAGAGAAAAGCCCACAGTTCAAATGTAGCACAAAGCTTTTAAAGTTGCTGAAAGACCCAGAATTGACTTCTGGCAAAACAATTAGACTTGGCTGAGCAGAAAAGGTCATGCAGTTGAAAATGAGGTATTCTTGGGGAGGGCACGGGGCTGCTCTGGCATTATGGCCATGAGGGACAAGAGGCCTGAGACAGGAAAGTTCATTTAGCTCAAAGACAGAATTTGCAAAACTGCAACATATGGGGCAGCAGTATCTGTGGTAAGCAAAATTTTACCAGACATTTGGAAGAAGTGGGGAAAAATGTGCACAGCATGGATGAAAAGGTTATGATGACATCATCATCAGCTCAGAGGGATTCCTCACAGGAACAGTGGACAGTATTTTAGCAAATAAGTTAATAGACTAAACCATAAGGACGTGCCATGCAGGGTCACAGCAGTGGTCCATCTAGGTCAGTGGTCTTTCTCCAGCAGTAGCGATAGGAGATGCTGTCTGGGGAGAGCATGAGAACCCGTCTGCTTTCTGTGGTCCATTCCCTGTTTAGTACCCCAGCATTCACAGTTTTGTACTGGGGGTGTCAAAAGGCCTATCCCTTCCCAGTCCTTTTACTATCCATTTTTTTTGCATCATTTTGTATCACCTTGTAAGATCTGCCTCCTGCAACCTAAGAGCCTGAAAGCAGTGAGATACTTACTGATTCTTTATTTTGTTCTATGTGTATGTGCCTTTTCTGTGGAAAGAAAGCAATAATTATCACGGAAAGAAAAACTGCTTTTAGAAAGGTTTTAAGTGGGTTAAGACCGAGGACAAATATTGGTAAATCAGCCTCTGCTGATAAAGTGCTGAACATATGAGCAAAGAACAAAGTAAGAAATATACCATCTGTAGTCGTTCTGAAGAGAAAAGTACCCATTGTTGAATCAAATGTTTTGATTTCATCAGGGTCTGTGCTCAGTGGGGCTGTGTTGGGCTTATATAGCTGGGGGAGAGTTTTACAAATGGCTGCGAAGAGGTAGGGGGGCAGCAGAAATTGTCAAGCCATTCTTTATTTTCCTTTAAAAATATCAGTAATTTGGCATCAGGGACTGACAGAGGAGATATAAAAATGCATTGCTCTGGGAAGCCAACAAAGTGACCACACTTGGCAATGGTGGGGAGTATTAGAGTCACAAAACCCCTAAATTAATATAATGGAAAGGGCTGCTTTCCGCTACCTGAGAAGAAGAGTAACTCTGGGAGGGGTTGGGTAGTGCCAGACATTTTTCTGTATTGTTTCAGGCAGGTTCTGGCAAGAGCTGTTAAGAAACCAAAGCATGTGCGTGTGCGTGTTCTACACTCTCTGATTAATGCTGCTTCCTCAAGCTACCATGTAAAATTGTGCTTGGCATCTGAGGTGTTCCATAGGAAAATATAACATATTTGTCATGGTACAAAGAGCACTGTAGTTTATGTGAATAGTTTTTGTGTGTGTGCCTTTTTTTCCTTGGGAAAAGAACAGTGCCAGAATATAGCCAAGGACTGTGGACATTTACAGGAGAAGACAACAAACTTAGCACTGCTGAACAACAAAACATATTAACTTTTTATATCATTTTTATAGGGAGATTAGAATAAAGTTATAACTATGACGTCAAGAATAGGACCTCTCACTTTTATATAGGTCCTCACTGCAAAGTTGTGCCTTGCTGCCCAAATCACTGAGAACGCTTTTGTGCAGAAGTACCTAGTGGGCACAAGGTGGAACACAAGAAAAGCATTTGAGAAAATCAAATTAAAGGTCCTCCTTGAGTTTTTACTGCTTGTAATTAGAAATATAAATTGTCCACAGACATTTACAAGAATGGGTGTTGGCACTGTCCTTTTTTGTGTTGACAGTGTTGGTTTCCATGTACAGTGGGTATGAACAGGAGCCGCATGTAAAGATGCATAAGTAGAGGCCATAGCTTTGGCTCTGATAAAAGCTTGTTTTTTCATGGAAAATCTGTATTAGCTGGAAGTAACTTATTACCATGGCCAAAGGGCCCTGGCAACTAGCTTCTTACATGAGTGAAGATAATTTATTATAAAAAGGGAAATAAACTCTATATGATGTAGGAATATAATGTGGAGTTTTAGAGGATGAGTATTTTGAGTGTCTGGTAGAATCACAAAGTCCAGAACTTGATTACGCATCTGTTTCTAAAGCGTCAATATCTGGAAGTCTCAGACAACGTATGGACTGTGATTTTTGAGAACTACTATTGGGATCGAGACTTGCATAAGATAGTTAAGCCTTTTGGCCCCGGGGTGCCCAGAAAGCCTTTTTCTAGCCCTTGTTGTAGGGCAAGAGATTATTGATGATAGGATGCTGTTTAAATACAACAGAATGGTGGCAGTGCCAATGTATTAAAGAAAGCACCCTTTTTATTATAAGGTCACTTGTTAAAGAACAATTGGACAGTTTCCCATGATCTCAAACAAATATTAAGGCTTCTCACTTAATGGCAAAATGCATGCCAAGTCAAATGAATGAGCACGTTGGTGGCACAGAAAACATCTGCCCTGAGGAGCTAAGTTTATGCTTACTCGCTTGGATAAACAATGATCCAGAAAGACTATCTTATAGAGACAAGAACAAATAGAAGGTACTAGCATTAAGAATGTGACTGGAAATTTTGAACACATTTCTGTGGTATATCTGACAAGAAGTATTTAGCCCATTTGCAGAGACGTATAGATTCAGTTAGGTAACCTCTTGTCAACTAATTGCAAATAGGATTCAGAGGAGGAGAAGGTGTCTCACAGAAGATAAGACGAGCTTGCTGGCTTTGAAGCTTTTAGAGCTGGCAGTATTTCGTTCTTACTTTTTTCTTTCACTCAGTTTATCTGAAATTACAATTTTCATTTCTTTCCTAGCTGTGTCTTTTTTTCCCCTTTCAGTGTATTGGTTGTCTTGTCTTTATATTCCCAATTTTCTTGTGGATGCACATTTTCCTAAAGCTGAATTAACGCTGACTGAGAGCTGTCATTCCTGTCAAAGATTGCTGTCACTGGTTGCTTCAGAAAAGGATGACGTCTGAGATGTCTTTTAAATATTGGAGTTATGTGCAACACTTTTTCTCCTGTACTCATAAGTCTTCATTGCTTTTTCTGTCAAGACAAATCTGTTTCTGACGGTTTGATGCAAGCAGTGGTATAAACAGCCATATGTACTTTTTTTAGTCAGTCCCAAAAGAAAACCCATACATTTTATTAAAAAGGTAAAGGCAAGACTACACGCCTCAACTCAGCCAGTTTAAGTGAGTAAAATGAAGCAGAGCTGTTTATGTGCTAGGATTACGGTACAAAGTGAAAGGGTTTCTATTTGAATGTTTCCTGGGTTTTTTTGTAATAAAGGAAGAAAAAAAATGAAAAAAAATCTATGATGTAGTTCAGTATGCTGCTCTGGATGCAGCTGGCCTAAGTGAAGTGTTACACTCTGATCTACTCATTGCAATGTCTTTTCCCCTGGGAAGCTTGTCCTCTGGTGTGTCAGCGTAACCAGCCACCTGTGCAGTTGTGCTTTAACATCGCTGCAGGACAGTCAGTCCAAACAGTCCAGTTTGAAAAAGCATGTTAAAAGAAAAAAAAAGTGTTCCAGGAAAAAGAAAATGTCAGAACTGGATTAGGGATTGATTGTGTGTGCAGTTATTTGGCAGAGCCAACGAGGAAATAATTTTCGTCAGGGGGAGGGGAGAAGGAGAAAGGGTGATGTCAAGCAAGTACGAACAGTGTTGGGTTTTGTAGTTTCTTGACCTGGCTTTACTTCAGACAGCACAGCCTGACAGAGAGTGCCCTAAGGTAATGCAGTTAAGGTTACAAACGTGAAATCCAGAATATGCAGGATATGCACTGTTGCTATTACTAAATTAGTGTGGCTTCACGGCAGTGTCCATGGGCTAATATAATCCTTGGGAGTGCATATTGGGGTCCAGGGAGTAGGAGTCTGGGGGGAGGTGTGTTTGACTTCTCGTAAATATTGGTGAAACCAGTCCTGGCCTGGAACACCACAGTTCTTGGATGGGCTTTGACTGCACGTTCAGTCGTCAAAATTTAGGTATCTGCTTGTTGATCTTTAGATGCTTACTTTGCTGTAGTCAGAGGTCATCTAGTCAATACAGTTAGTGGACTCTCCAGAAATATTTAACCATAGGGTAACTAGGTATCCACTTAAAGGTTAGCTGAATGACTTTCTAAATTCAGCCAAATAGGTCAGGAGCTTTGCTATGTAGGTCACATGTGGACGCCCCCATTCAGGTTTCTGAGCCTCAAATCCCATCCCTTGGGCTCCACTCGTTCATTAGAGATCCCAGGTCACCAGCTGCAAGTCCAGAACGGTGTGGTTCTTGCGGTAGCAGCTGCTATATCATAGCTGTCAAACCCAGCTTGGCATCACACATCACACTAGGCACTTACACAGACATACAACTGCATGGTACCCCTTATGTGTATATTTTATAAGAGATGCTGAAATAAATTTTAAGGTCCATTTAAAAAAAAAAAAAGCAAAATTTCTTTTTGAATAATGGAAGAAAATGGAAGACCTCAAAAGATCTGACTCTGTTAAGCGCATTAGAGAGAAGACAGAGGCGATTGATAGGTACTTTCAAAAGGAGATAAAGGACTCGAAGAAGTGAGGGTACCTACCCACTGCAACAAAGTATTGGCAGACCTGAGGGGTTCAAAATGTTTCTGCGTGAAGGCTGGGTGCCTCTTTCAAAGAAGTACTTGAGTGAAACATGAAATATTGACCTTAGGGTGTAACTGATATGGAATGGCAGTGATCTGTAGGATGGAAGGGTAGGTATTCTTAGGAGACATATTGAACTCTCTAAATTGTGCTTTTGCATTTTTGTCCTGTCAGCTTTATTAAATGACTTCAGATGGCTTAGAATCTATCATAAGACGTGTAACACTATGTAAATGGTATAGTTTCTTTAAGAAAGCTTATAGCTTGTGATTCATGTATGGCTTATATTGTGTAATTCACATATTTTTCCAGATTTTTATGGTTTTTTTCTTATTGTTTTTTTACTTAGCATTAAATGCTTTTCTGTTGTGTGGTTGTGGTACAGAAATACCTTGTTCTTCCTAGATCGAGACCTGTTTGAGATAGAAACTCCAGGATATCACTCTCAGCACCTACAAGAATTATGAATATGTAGGTTATCAGAAGATGAAGGGAAAGCACGTTTCACAAGTGAATGTGCTGATCAGAGCATTCACTTCCCCAGAGGGTTATAGGAAGATATGCTTGCTCTAGTGAGACAGTAAGACAGGAGATTTCTTGAGAAAAAATAAGCCACAGTGAAGGGAGTGGTTGACGAAAGCATGAGAGAAATCTCTCAGGACTCTTGCAAGCAAGAGAATGACTCTAACAGAAACAGCACATGCTTTTCTGTACTCCAGGGATAGAGTACGTGCAGTTTGTGAGTGGGAGATTCTTCTATCTTCAGGAAAATTGAAACAAATTTGAAGGTGGACGTTGGACAATATGGCTCCATTTGGAAGCAAATTAGATTTCTCCATCCAGGTGTTTTCAGTCCCGGTAGCCTGTGCATCTGTTGTCTTTTGTGTAAGGACCACCTTGTTTCCAATACTGTGCAATTGCTATAAAATGTATTTAATCAGCTCCTATGTTTTTTGAATTTGGCTATTGTTTTCTGCATGGTCATTACAGAAGACTTTTAAATGCTAAAATTAAGAAATACGGTAAAAGATGCTGATTTCGTAGGCAATATTTCTTTATGTAGGGAAATCTTGCATGCTTACAATTTTCAGTTGTAAGCTGATCCTGCTAGGCAAGGTCTAGATACCCAGTCCTTAGTGTTTCTTGCTGTGCAAACTGAATACCTAGCTCACTGCTTGTCTGAGAGGAGAGCAGTCAGACTGCTCATGTTATCATTATCATCAGCCTACTGATTATCTCGGGTCCTCCTGCTTGCACGCAGTGAATCTACTAGAAGTTGGGGCAGTCTTCCGCTGAAGAGGTTAGTTGTCTCTTGTGAAACTTGGGAACTAAAACCTTTGCCTTACCTCACGTAGTAACTACATGATTACAGTCTGCAAATGGTTGTGTCTGGCTTTCAGACTACTTCATTAAGAGTTAATTTATATGCAAGTTTGGTTTTCCAAAAAAACAACACACATGACTGATCCACCCTATCATAAATTTTTATAATGATAAGGTGGTGCAGGCTCATCTAAAATTCCTTCCAAAGGCGGTGTCAGATTTTTACTTTAGTCATCTTAACCATCTTTTCCTTCCCTGTATTTTCGCCGTAGCAAGGCTTTGTTTACATGAGCTGGATCCTAATAGTTCTACTCCCACTCCCACCCCCACCGGCACTTTGCAACATATTGTAGATTATCATCACTAAAACTTTGGTTTGGCTTTTTTTATTTTTTATTGAGAAATGTTTTATTTTCCTCAGAATTCTTTTCCTTGAAGCAGCTTTCCTCAGTGCTTCACTTCAAGTTTGCAGCTGATGGTATGAGGAGGCAGAAGTACTTCACTTGCTTTTTCGTGACTGCCTAGGAGGTGGTGGAGGGAGAAGGGGAAGGCAGCAGGTATATAAAGCAGATTTGAGAGTGAGTTGTCAGAAGGAAGGAACAGACTTCGATCTCCATTTGCCATTGAGGATGGAGGTGAGGGAGCCTTTAGAAATTAGCTAGCATGTGGATGGCTGACAGTCTTGGCAGAGGCAATGAGCAGTACTGGGAAAAACAGTCATTTAGACAGGAGAAAATTTGGAAGAGGTCAGGAATCTTTATTTCCCTTCTCATCCCACTATAAAAATGAAATACGCTTACAGGGTTTTAAAGAACGCTGGAGAAGCAGAAGGTAGAGAAGGGCTGACAGCAGCGCTGGTGAGGAGTCAGGGTGCTTTGTTTTCCTTTGTGCTGACATAACCGTGTGCATAATTGATCCAAGTGAAATACTGTGCACTCTTGCTGCCACCTTACCTCCTCCTGATGAAATCTAGGTAAAATGTTTGCAATCTACTCTGTGTATCTAGAAGGTCAAACAACATGATGCCGTCAACACCTTAACCCACAGATGAGCAGTGTAGTGGTAATGCAGCTTCCTTCAGAGCTCCTACCCCATACCTACCCTATAGCTATTTTCCTTAATAGATTTATGAGACCCTATAATGTGCTTTTAGGATCTGCGAGTTGCAAGGCTGTTACGCTGATAAATCTATCATGAGCTAAGATCTTGCCTAGAGCCGAAGACTGAATTGTGCTGACTCACGCAGTTGTAATGCATAAGGTGTGTGGGTTTGCTGTTTGGTCAGGTGAAATTATGGTAAAGTCAGAGAAGCCTCAAGAAAAAACAGATGTAGGGGAAAAGGTTTTGGCTTTAGAGCATGTGTGTGTGGGCTACCAGAAGCACAACAGGAAATGCAGTGTTTCATAGGCACTTCCATTGAAAGTGTTTGAAAATCCAGGTAGCTCTCTGGTATCTGACCTTAGCTGACATGTTGCTTAACTTTTCCAGCTCAATGCACAGATAAAGGGACAGAAGCCTTTTTGCTGTAAGACACATTCTCAGGACCCAGCGGTCACTAATGCATTTTTGGCATCCAAAAATCAGGCAGCCACAAAGTTCAGCTGGAATCTACTTGTGCGTCATATTGTGATGATGATGATGAAGGTGGCTCCTCTACAGTCCATAAAATGGAGACATTTTAGAAAATATTGTCATTTCTAAGGAATTTGTTAAAGAAAATAATACAGGAATTTAGTGTTGAGCTGGAGTTTCAGTTGTCTGGGTTTTGTACAGGGTGGCTTTCTTTTTGTGTGTGTGTGTGGGGGGGTGTCTGTTTTTTAAAGAGCAAATGGACACACCCTGATTTCAGTATGCCAGTACTCCTGGCATGCATACGTACATACACAGCTGGTGTTCTGAAAGAAATTTGTGTGCAGATACTGCTTTTCATAGTGTATTCAACCTGAAAGTTTGATGTGAAGGATGTGAAGTGGTCTGCAGGAATTGTGAGATTTAATTCAGAAAGTTGGGCTGGGATACACTGTCCTAAGCCACAAAGCTTCATTCCACATTACATCTAGTTCTCTAAGAGTAAATTCAGGTTTAGCCCAGCTGTTCATCTCATACTCTTAAGTAAACCAGGTAAAATGAGCCTCTTGTGACACTTCTCCTTGTTGTGTTTGATGTTTTTGTCTTATTTGTAACTTTCCCAATGCAGTCCTTTGGGAAGAGAAAGCTCACTTTCTCTGACACAGGGTTTTCTTTTTAAATGGGACAAAGTTGTTTTTAGGAAAAAAGTTGCAAGTCTGTGTTGAAAGTCGGTCTTCCAGCTGTCAAGTCTTGCAGCTGAAAGTCAATCTTTCACCAGTTTCTTTTTACCTGGAGTCTAAAAATGTAACCCTGATTCATCATATAGCTTGGATCCATTAAAGATTAGTTGTCCGTTTCATTAATCATCTATTATTTTGTTACATCAGTCACAGAATAGTCCACAAAGTAAGGCACTAATGTTCAGTCAACCAGTTTTGTAGAGACATTTCTTAAAGACAAATAATGCAGAAGAAAACCATAAACTGCACAATTAGTCAAATTAGGTATTACTGTGATTTCTTAAAGTTGCTTAAAAATAGATGTCGCTTATAAGTTACACAATGCATCTGCTCTTAAATTTGGTAGTTATGTTTAAATATTTAAGTGTTTCAATAGTATTAAATAGCTTTATATTTGTTCTAAATTAAATTCTTCTGGCAAAGAGTTTTTTATTTTGTTTCTATTGTGTTGCAGACTCTCCTACAGATTTTTGGTGTGGTGGCTGTGGCTGTGGCAGTGATTCCTTGGATACTCATCCCCTTAATTCCACTATTTATTCTTTTCATTTTTCTTCGACGATACTTTTTAGACACTTCAAGAGATATTAAACGTCTAGAATCCACAAGTATGTAGTTTGGCTGGACTTAATGTTAGTTTGAACCCTGCTTATTATTATGTAAAATGCTTGTTTTTTATAGACAATCCATCAAAGATTTTTTTCTTCTGCTATGCAAATAACTTCCTTATTGCCTTGGTTCTCAACTAGTGAATTACATGCTCAACTCCTGTTTTGCGTAATGATAAACCTTAGGTATGTCAGTTTAACTATCTGTAAGTAAAGCTAGTTAAGAACATGCCAAGTTGCTGGTCTTTGGGACCTTGCATGTACATCGTAATGGTGTTTCTAACCTAATCTGACTCTTGTGCCTGACTTTAGCTTGACTATGATATGAAATATTAAGCATTATGAATAACAAACATGGGTGCCTCATGTCATTAATAAAGCTCAAAGAATTTCTTCAGTGACAGTTATTGTTAAAAATGTAAGACATTTTTGTATAAATTAATCTGCCTGGCTGTCCGACTGATTCTAATTGAGTAAGAGGACTTTGGTTAAAGATACCGCATATTTATTCTAAAAGGATGCAGTACAGTAACTTGTATGGTTAAATATGAAGTAGTAGGAGTAAAGGTGAGTGTGGTACAAAAAGAATTAAATGTAGTCCTTCACCTATTGCTAAGTTACTCTTATTTCCCTTTGTAGCTCGAAGTCCAGTGTTCTCCCACCTGTCGTCATCTCTCCAGGGACTTTGGACTATTCGGGCTTTGAAAGCAGAGGAAAGATTTCAAAAACTATTTGATGCACACCAAGACCTCCACTCAGGTTTGTGATGAACTGATGTGAAAAGTCAAATACTTTGCTGTGTAGGAGGGAAATATCTTACGCCCTCAGTGACACATATATAAAGTACATTAAAATCAGTAGGAGCTGTGCATTTGTCTCTTTAAGGGTAAAATTTCTATATTAGAACAAAGAAGTTATTATCTGTCTAGATTTTGAGAGTTTACTTTGGACTGTAATATAATGTAAGATATCCACGCATATGTTTTAACAGTGTCTAAGATAAACATTTTAAAGTATGCCTGATAAGAATGTTTAAAGAATAATTTTTGACATCTTCCTGGATTCCATCTTTAAAAAGAGAGAGAGGGAAACAAGCTATATTATGACATTTAATATTAAGTACCATGCTAGGAGTAGGCAGAGATGATTAATATAAATCATCTTGGAAAAGTTTCATAATTCTCACTTCCTTTTTACTTTGAGCAGCTTTCAGAGCTCAAATCTAATATATGGTATTAACATAACCAGAAGGTATAAAATATTAGTACTCTGCAAGCATAAGTAATATAATTCAGGTTCGCGCTGTGATTCTTCTGTCAATTAGATGGTCTCTATTACAATGTTTTCCAAGACGCAGCAGAATGCAACTTTGCAATTTTGTGTTTGTTAGGTAAGATCTTGAATTTTCTCTTGTCATAAGACGTACAAGTATATTCTATGGCTTTTTATAATTTATAGACTTCTAAGGTTTCAGGCTAGACCAGCTAATCTTTTCTGGAGTACAGTTTATCACAGGCTGTAGAATCGTGCACACTGACCTCTGTGTTAAGCCCAGTAACTTCTGACTGGGGAAACATATCTTCCAGGGAGGCACCTGTAGCTCTGAATTCCCCATTTCTTAATATTTTCAAGTTGCTAGCTGTCTGACCAAATCAATTTTACAGTAGCTGATGGCAAGGGAATACAGAGTTGGTTTTTAGCTTTGTATTAAAAGACATCTTTAGTCAATAAACCGCATATAAAAGTTTCACTATACAAAGAGGACCACAGCCTTTAAAGGAAATATTTTTGTGTATTTTAAGGTCAGATCTAAGGAACACAAACACACTATTTTCTAGTCCATTTTATGCATCTCTCTAACAAAACTGTCAGTACACCCCTCCTGGGCAGTTTAGGAAACTGCTTTTGAGATCAAGCTTCAGTGCTTATAGTCACACTCTTTTGTGTACCTGCATGCTTTGTCTTGGTGTCTTTCCCACAAGAGTATTTGGGGTACACCAACTTGCATATTGTGTGTGTGGTTTTTAGTCCTCGGAGGGAATATGAGCCAGCAGTGTGCCTGGGCAGAAAAGGCAGCCAACAACATCTGGGCTGTATTAACAGGAGCACAGCCAGTGGAAGGAGGGAAGTGATTATCCCCCTCAGCACTTGTTAGCCCACATCTGGAGTACTGCATCCAGTTTTGGACCCTAGATACAGGAAACAGTCTAACAAACTGGAGTGAGGTCAGTGGAGGGGCCACTAAGACGGCCAGGGAACTAACAGGAGAGATCTCCCTGTGAGGAGGGGCTGAGGAAACTGGGCTTGTTCAACTCGCAGAAGAGAAGGCTTACAGAGGATTTAATAGCTGCCTTCCAGTACCTGCAAGGATGTTACCAAAAAGATAGTCAGGCTCTTCACAGTGGTACATAGTTTGAGGAGCAAGAAAATGCGTATAAAGTTGAAACAGGAGAGGTTTAACCTGGGTGCAAGGAAAAACTTTTTCACCATGAGGACAGTCAAGCAGAGGGACAGGTTGCCCAGAAATGTTGTGCAGGCTACATCCATGGAGATTTTCAAGACTTGAACTGCATAAAGCATGGAACAACATGGTCTGACCTCAGAGCTGACCGTGCTTTGAGCAGGAGGTTGAACTAGAGACCTCCTGAGGTTGCTTCCACCCTGAATGGTTCTTTGTTACTAAATGTGTGCAAGCAATAGCTGATAGAAGAGGATACCTTTCATACTAACTCACAGAGTTGGAGTCCTGGATTCTTAAGTCTCCCAAAGAATTTTAAATTCTTTCCTGCATTGCAGAAAGTTCTCCCAGCCAGCAATGGATTTGTTTAGTGCTTTTGGCTGGAGTGGTATCTTTGTCTCTATTTAGGGCTGAGCCTGGGAAACAAGACACTCACTTTGAACCCTCTTTCAGGGATGCCTATGAATTTGATATTAAATAATGTTTAGATTAAAAACATCTAAAAGGCATGCAGAGGTTTGACCAAACCTAGGTTTCCTTCATGTCAATGCAACGTCTCTGTAAGCAAGCTCATGAGTCATCAGAAGTTACACCATGATGAGTCTTTGTTAGTCCCCATGATTGCCATATTTGTTCCTCCATGCACAGTGACCCCGGTTACATAGGGAGGTTGCAGAATGACCCATGTCAAGCTGGCAGTTTAGTGCACCTTCCTGGACAACGCGCTCAATGGAGCAAAACCTTGGAGCTGAAAAATCTACAACCCAACTGTCCCATTTCCTGGTCTTACAGTACAAGTACACTATTACACCAAAAATGACCCTTCATGTTACCAGGAAGCTGCCATAGACTGTTTCCAGGGACACTCGGCTCCTGGGTTTCAAAGAGGTACCTAAATTATCACGGTGAATTCAATTTCTGGAACTAGGTTTGTGACTTGATCCGGCACTCTTCTGCGTATGTCATTCCATGTGCCTGGGTGTATGGCTGTCCATTGGACCATATCAAATGTCTTGTTGAATGAAACCAGCTGCTAAATGTGTGGTCAGGCATATGTAGTTAGAGTTGATGTAAATGGGTCTAAGAGGTTACCAGCTCCGGACCTTACCTGGCTGCCTCTTGCCATTCTTGCTCTTTCCCTCTGCTGCCCTCCAGTAGTTACATGGAGTTCTGTTGGCTGAATTGTTGATTTGATCACTTTGTAATCTGGCTATCTGAAAGGATCTGGCTTAAAACCCGACTTACCTCCTCCCTTTTTTTAGTTTGAATCTTTCCCAGCACTGCGTTAAGGAACAGTGAAACAGTTGAAACAGCGCTGATCTTTAGCATGGAGTAATGACAAGCAATGCAGAAAGGGTTGGAATGGTAACCTTCTGCTCTGACTTGTTAGCAGCTGGAACAATTCATCTGATTGCAGTCTAAGCAATAAATAATGCCATACTTTGTTATGGCTACTTGAATTCTGGTTTTGGCCCTGAATTCAAACGCTTTGCCTTCTGTATTGCAATGTCTTTTCCTGTTGTCTCCTGTATCTTGTACTGTAGTGTATCTGTCTGGGGTGGAATTTAGCACCAAACTGTGGACACCTGGATGTGAGTGCCTAGTGGAGATGTCCACTATGAGTTTCTCCAAAAGTAGATACGTGCTTTTAGTCAACTGAATAGCTCTGTAGCTCCACTGGCTGTAACGAGTAGCTCTTAAGGGAGCTTAACCAGCTGCAGCTGCCTTCTAAAGACTTAGCTCTGACAGTTGCGTTGTGATAAGTTCTAGCTAAAAGCCTGTAGACAGTAGTGCAGCTACAGCAAATGTAGTTGTACTTCTGCTTTCTGTATAAGACTCCTGAGTCCACCAGAGTTAAAAAAAGGCTTCCATTTTAAATAAATGGATCATGCTTCAGGCCTTGACTGTTTTCCTTTTTCTTCCTGTTACTGTTTGTTATGCTAGCTATGGTCGCTATTAGTGTGAAAACTAGTGTGGGACCGTTTCAGGAAAAATGGACAATATACTCATCATCATCAGTCCATACAGATGTGCACTTGAAGATGGCAATGGGTTGTTTTTTTTTTTAAAATTTATCATATCAACACAAATTGTTTTAATAATAACTACAGCTTAGTTTTCTAATAATCCACTGTTCTTATGTCTTTGTAAAATACACTTTAGAGGCCTGGTTTCTATTTCTGACGACCTCGAGGTGGTTTGCTGTGCGTCTGGATGCCATCTGTGCCATTTTTGTTATAGTGGTTGCTTTTGGTTCCTTGCTTCTTGCCAAGAGTAAGTACAGATGTTAGAAAAAGTTCACCCAGTAATTACCATGTATAGTAATGTCTAATTCTTTTTCATAGTTTGCTGTTTCTAATTGTTTAAGGACTGTAATTAAGTTAAATGTTTCTAGATCATGATCTCTTCCTCAGTCTAGGGCATTGGGGCTGTATCTGCTTTCCTGCAAATACTGGAGGCAGTTCAGACATCTTCCGGGCTTAGGCATGCATCTACCATCATCCCCAAATGTGCAAATAGACTTACAGATCTGTAGACTCCACTTTTGAGATTCTGGCTTTCAGAGCAATAACAACAAATAAATCTTTTTCCCCACCTTTGCCTTTCTTTTTTGGGCCTACAGGGCTTTGCTTTTCATACTGAAACACCCACAGAGCTGCTTCTTAACAACTTTTTTCCTTTCTACACATGGCACAGTAGGCCAAAAGGCAAGGTAAAATTCCTAGGGATACTCTTCTAATATCTTGGATCAGCAGGATAGGCCAGTTCCGGAAAGAAAATCGCCTTGTAATAATACATTTTATGTTCACTGTCACTCATGAACTGTCATTAGTGTATGCATCATCCAGAATGTAATTGGGTTAGATGTACTAGGAGAAGATAGTCATCTAAAATATGAAGGAAGAAGTAATTATCTTGGACATGAAAATTAGTGCTAATTTGCTGGTTTTGTTTCTTTTCTTTTTCCTTTGGATAAGTTCTGTATATGCATGTGTGTTTAAAATTTGAACACTCTGTGCTGCTCAACGCTGAAAATTTTGAGTTAGGTTTGATGTTAGTAGAATGCAAAAAGACAAGTCAAAACAATAGTCCTGAATCTTTCCTTGCCTCTGGATAAGGAGTAGCTCTCTTGAAGTCAATAGAGCTATGCTAGGATAAAGTTCAAATAAGTCAGAGGACAATCATGCATTGGGGCAGACTGAATTCCTTTGTTTTGTGAGAGCAGACCCACTGAACACGATAAACGCTTATATGAACAGGGGAAGAAATGTTCTGGGATCACTTACAAGAGTACAAAGTTGATGTAAATGTTCGTAACTTATTTTGAAATCATTTTACACTCATTTTTTGCTTAGGTTTAGGGACCGATCTAAGTCCCTTCAAAAAAAATGAGAAGTTACTAATGCTCAGCCAGATAGGGACGACCCTAACAAGTCTTGAGACTGAACCTCAGTTTTTAGATAAAATGCCAGGCCAAGGAGAATCGGGATTATCTTTTCAAATATGCCGACAATTTCCAAAACGTACCAAAAAAAAATGCACCAAGTAGCTGTTCTGCCTTGAGCTACTCATTGCACAGATGGCAAGTACAGTGTAACCAAACAAAATTCTGGCTGTGATGCTTCCATCATGTAAGTAACCTCATGAAAGGGAAGTTAACTAGAATTCTGTGTAATTACCAGTGTACCTATTTGATTCTCTTTTTCCTTTGTTCTGCAGCTTTGAATGCGGGACAGGTTGGTTTGGCACTATCCTACGCAATCACCCTCATGGGAACATTCCAGTGGGGTGTTAGACAAAGTGCTGAAGTTGAAAACCTGGTAACGTTTATTTCTTCCTTTTCACCTCTTGGTTCCTTT
>WEKW01032819.1:40818-67067 GCA_013389905.1 Sula dactylatra | reverse complement strand
TTTCCTCAGAGCTGTGACAACTTCTGATATCAAGAAGTATAGACAAATTGTGAAATAATGAGTGTCTTCAGTGGCTAGCTTTCTAGCTTAACGTCTCACAGAGTGCAGTGAAGGCAAACAACAAGATGCTGTGCATAGGTCCAATTTTGTTTTCTGAGTTTTCAAGTTTGTAAATGGCAGGAGATGTACAATGGAGTCTTTGGAATCAAGAGGATCAAGACAATGCCAAGCACATAGGAGGTTACTAGAGAAAGAACCATCTTTACCTACACAAAAATCATATGGGAGCACATTATTCACTTCCATGAGATAGACTTCTTTGTAGTAATAACATCAAAGAAAGCTGAGGGTGAATATCTCCTTCCAGACAGATATGGATTGTAAGCAAGCAAAATACAACAGAAGGCACAATGAATTCAAATTAAACAAACTTAATCGATTTTTAGGCAAGAGACTGAAAGATGGTATCTTAGCTAGGATATAGTTTAATATGTACCTGTGCTTTCATCTTTCCTTAAGCCACAGTGGGATCACTGGTAGCCATGAGCAAAGCAGCCACATGGACAAGGAAAAGACAGACAAAGTAAATTGACAGTATCACAAACTGTTCAACCTGCATAATCAACAGGGGGAGGCAGGTATGCAGGTGGGAGGGGAGCAGAGAGGAGAGAGAGAGGAGGACCAACAGACCTTATGGAACAGTTCATTGATCTGCTTCCCTTTATTTTAAACGTTAGCTTTCTAAAGCAAACTTATTCCATAAGGAAAAACATATTCTGTTTAGACTGGTGTAAGGTAAAAAGATGATCTAATGTCATCTGGAGAATGGCCAATTTCATAAGAGACTAAGAAATATTCTCTGCCTTTTCTGGTAGAGGATTTTATTTAAAACTACAACATCATGCAGTGTGGCATTATGTAATTGCCTAACAAAAACTATCAGATATGGGCACTCTGTTATTTTTATATACATATATCTACCACTAAGTTTCACAATCAGTATAAACATATGTGTGGCACTGGTCTTTTTCTTTCTTCCCCTTCCCATGTACAACTGCCCTAACAGGCATTATACTGGTGCACTGTCAGCTGCTCATTTGGAATTGGGGGAAAAGTTAGCAGGATTATTGCAACGATAAAGAATCATTCTCAAACCACAGCAGAATTGCCTCCGCAACATCCTCTTATTTCATTCTCCTTATCTTAGCTCTCACTTCTGTTTTTTCAGGTTTTGTGCTGTATTTCCAAGGTTGCACTAAGTGTGTTTGCAATGGAGTTCTCTTACACTTTGCATTTAGCTATGATTGTGACAGAGGCACAATTCATATTAAAAACCACAAAATAACACGAATTAATTCAATAATGGGATTCTAAAGACTTACACCAGTCTAGGTTTAATCATATCACTCAGAAAATTTAACATGTAGCTTTACCACAGCAATCCACTGGGGTTTCACCTTTAAGTGGAGAGAAAGTGAAGTTAATTCAAACCTGTCCGTTTCAGATCTTGAAGTTATTGCAAAGGAAGGCTGCCATCTTCCTGTTCATGTTAACCAACTTTATCTTCTTGAAGAGCTGCTTATTCAATAAAGTCCATAATGGCTCTGTGGCACACCTGGAACAAGAAACCAATCCCTGACTACATGGCAGGATTTCCCCCCCTTAAGAAACAGAACTCTGAGATGATATGGGTTATTTCGACTCCCGGCACAAGTCAAAGGATACTTTGGGACCAGTGAGGTATATGAGAGAACAGAACCAAATCTGACTGCCAAACAGAGAGTTTTAACCACCATAGCAAATATTCCAATGAAGTTTTCTGGTCCTGAGTGTTTTCATGCTACAAGCTTAAGTACTGAGATGTCGTTAGTTGAGAGGAGCAACAAATCTTTCCGAGGTATCAAGTCAGAAGGAGACTGTGGTGTTAAGGCATTCTTGGGATCTGTTCCAGGAATTTTATTCTACTGGGAGATGTCTCTGCCTTGGAGCAGGAGGTCTTTGTCCACAGAGAATGGTCTCTTGGAGAAATGTGGTGCCACATTCCAAGTTGGGAGAGTCTTCTGAAAAACAACAAACACTAGGTCCAAGGAATGATTCCCCCACTAGCAGCACACTCCTGGAGATCACCTACAGCAACCTGCAGCCTTCCCTGCTTCAAGATCCAGAGGGACCCACACTCCTCAAAGAGGGTGTGAGTGCCCATCGTGAATAAGAACACCTACCTCATAAGAAGACTGAGTGTAAGTTACGGTGTTTGAAATCTGTCATGTCTTGCATGAAAAGGAAACTCCTGGAACTGAAGAGACTTTTCTGTCCGGAAGCAAAAGTATTCAATCTGTTTGTTAAAGGATAAGCTGCAGCCCAAGCATTCACACACCATTCACAGAGTCGCACACATACCACCAAAGACTTTAACTGCTAGGACCAGAGCCCCTTCGCAGTGGGCAGCTCCACAGAGCTGACGGGTCCCCCTTTTCGACTCCTTGATCGCACACACTCACTCTCAGGCACTTTCTCTCCCCTCAGGCTCAACCCTAGGGTTTCCTGAAGCAGAGTGTCAACACGACATATGCTAGACAGATTTATTGAGTGGTTCAACAGTAAGGAACAGCTTGACCTGGGTGCCTCCAGAAAGGGACCCCAAACAAAGAAATACCTGGGTAATTATACCCTTACAATCTAAGTTCCCCTCCCCTCACATGATGGTTCAGTTCAATAGCGATATTTGGTTCTGGGTTCTTCCTGCTCCCTACTGGGTCCTTTACTGTCCAGGCAGGACATTCCTCTTCTTATCTTAATGGATGCAGCTTCTGCTGATTGTGATGGCTACCTTATCTGTCTGGTTTGCATGGTTTTGGGGCCTTCCTTCCTGTAGCTAAGTAAAAGTCCAGTATACAGTCAGCGTATCTGTGTGAAAGTTCACAGCTTGCGGCCTAAGGCTTTAGCAAGCCTTGCTACTAATGTCGTGTACTGGATTCTCTTTGAGTTAGAAAGTGACTTCTACAACATGTTTACCTCTAGCTGTATAATTAATGACTGATCAAGGTTGAGTGCGCTGTATGCTGTAATTAAAAAAAAAAAAGCTCACTGAATGTGTTGGTTTTGTTCTTGCAGCCTGGGCAGCAAGAAAGACTTGCAGAGTCATTTCCACTTTCCTCTGATTTCTGTACGGAGGGACATGGAAAGTGGTGACCTAGTTTCAAAGAACAGTGTTATCTCAAATGACTCCTGCCTCATCTATACAAGACATGACTGCATCAGAAAGAAAAGATACTTGGACAAGCATTCACAAAAGAGCGAGCTGTGTCACACATCCAAATAAATAACAAGCAGAGATATCAGCAAGAAAAAAACTCATTACAAGAAAAGTGGTTCAGCTTCCCAGGGTAAGAAAATAGTCTTCCTACAGCAGTCCAGACACCTTCAGTTTTAGAAAGTCAAGATTTAAAGAGGACTAACTGGATGCCTCAGTGAAGCTCACAAGGATGAGGAAGAATAAAATACATACTTAATGTGGAGGATTAAAGTCTACTAGGTAGGCAGCAATAGAGATGCACAAGGACCACTGCCAGGCACTTTAATAGAGATAATTCATAAATTTACTTTAATAAAATGTGAAGAAAGAAGAACTTTGGCCAGGCACAAAAACTTTCACAACAAAATCAGTCAGGAACAGAAAATGGCAACACACTGATCACATTCCCATCTTCAGTCTGAATTGATTCATAAACCCATTTCCTATTGCAGCGACATTTTGGTCCACATTTCTTTGAATTGCATTTGGGGCAAGGATAGAAGCAACCCAGGCAGCTTTTTTGCAGGCAATCACACAAATCGATGTTATTACAAAGCAGCCTGCCCTGATTNCTCAATAAAAATTTCTTGTAACATGCATGCTTGCTTTTTCAGCTCTCTGGTTTTAGGATTGAAGTCAGCTAACTGAGGTCCTGGATTTCGGAAAGCTAAGTTTTGTAATTGCTTCTCAACTCTTTGCTATCAATAAAAACCAGAAAGTTTAGAGTTAGTGCAATTGGAACAGATATTTAGTAGCTGCCAAATGTCCTCACAGGCTTTCAAATGACATTAAAATTAATATTCTTGATAACTTAAAACAAGACAGGTAGGAAAACAAAGCAAAACTCAACCTAAATTAAGATCACATTGTTTAAAATGTTTGCTTTTCTAACTGTTAATTGAGTATTCCTTTGACCGACTATGCATCCTGACAGGAGAGGGAACAACTATAACTCTGAATACGTGACTCTGGTACACTGGCATGGAGTTTGAAAGTTGTCTTGTGGGAGGCAGAATCGTGTATTTTTTTCCTCAACTTTATCCATAATGTAAAAACAAGTACTGTGATTATAAGCACCTCAGCTGTGTTCACACTTATCTTCACTATTCCCTCAGATGCCTAGGACCTATCTTTGTCCAAACAATGTGAGAGCAAGAGAAATGTCTGGAGGAGCAACTAGTGCAGGAAAGAAGCATTTGCACAAGTGAGGAGTATGAAAAAAGCACAGACAAAAATAAAGAAGCTAAACTGAGCACAGTTTTCGAAAATAGGAGGGAGCATTTACTTGGCTATTTTATGGAATTCATGTTTGCAATTAGCTAAAACTGCTGAATAGTGTTGGAGGTTAAAACATCCACTCTGTGTATTGCCATTCCACATTAGCCCATGTATGTTGACAGTCACGTCTAAAGCCAATGAAAACAAACATGGGCATTGTGTCAAACAATTTCTCTTTGGACAATGACTGTGGACAATAAATATACACTTGTCATTCATTATGCAAAGGCACAAATGTACATACAAATTTATCGTTTCTCTTCTTAGGTAAATGGAGCTGACTTGCCACCCCTCAGCTTCCATGGAGGGTGTCATTCCTTTCAGAGTCCACAGTGATTTTTCACAAGCAGGTGCCTTCTTTGCTTGTCACAGGGAAAGCAGTGGAAGTTCAGTCCAATCTGCTGATACAGTGATTTAGAAATACCCATGCACTTAAATGCACTTATTTACACCAAGGTGGTTGATGCTGTGCATCTTCAGTTGCTTCCTCCTGAAAACATATAGGGCAATCTCATGCACCTACATTATTCAGACGTTTCTGCTTTGGAGTCTGGGGTAGATTTTCAGTGCAGAAAACATGCTTCAGCATCATCATTATCCACAATCATAAATCATGCAATTTCAAGTTGGAAACAAGTAATAAGCTATATAGATAGTCCTTCCTCTAAGAGTACTCTCTTCCCTAGAGTACACTACTTCCCTACTTACTATTTCATTTGAGCTCAAAAGTGCTCTTAGCCCTCTAAGTGACTGCACTGCAAACTTGGCTTATTTCACTGTTGTTATTATTGGTATTTCCCTATTGACTCCAGCTTTTTATTTTTGTAATTATGGAAGAAATGGAAGGCAATGGTAAGTGTCTTGATATTAAAATGGTACTGGAGAAGTCATACCAATTGTTTTGGTTTTACTGAGCAGTCCTTAGCAGGAGAGACTTTTCCTTCTGCAGATGTTTCCTTGGCAGAATTGCTTTCCTTGCCGTTTTCTTCCACGTGGTCACTCATTTCAGCACTCTTGTGAAATACATACATACGTATGTGTTAGACATATACAGAAGTATGAGAACTACAGACTTTTTAAGGTGAGCTGGTGATATCCAGACTTTTATGTATTCTCAACCAACAGCAAAAGCAGAACAAAATGTGGCTCAGTATCAGCCTCAATTTTAAAACTGTATTAAAGTAATACAGTAATAAAGTAATATAACTAACATAAACAAAAGCCACTCTATTATTCATTAAGCAAACTTCGGAAAATCTCTAGCGTTTAAATAACACAGAAATTGAAAGAAATGCTGTCATCTCTGAATCTGTTACTGACACCGCTTCACCGCATTGTCACCTATAATGTAAGGGTGAGAAAAGGTATTCGCACACAACACATGAAAGCAGTCGGCGGTGTGCGGTGGAAATTAAGACAGCGCGCAGGAGCAGGCATTTCACTTACCAGCAGGTGGCACTGTTGACCTAGCTGTGGTACCTATTACAAGGCTCCAAAAAGGAGCGGCCGCGGGGGGCGGCGGGGGGTCGGGAGGGGCCTGGACACATTGTCTGACATTATTCATAGGCATCCGAAGCATGTGTCACAGCTGTGTCCGTAACAACCAGACTATTCCCTGCAGATTCAGTTTTCTTCCTGAAGACTTCAACCAACAGACTGGAAGTAAACTTCTTGGCTTTTAAATCTCAGTCCTTAGCTTTGTGAAAGATTCTGTGTATAAATAGAATGTGTAACTTTTTGCTTTAATAGGAAAAAAGTGTATCGCTTGCTCTGCTAACAAAGCACCCAGAGAGGACTACGGGTTCTGTGAGTCTGTCCTACAAATGCCACCCATCACCTCTCTCCCATCACACAGAAATGGTGGTGGCAACTGTTCAGGGTAAGTGTTATCTACTACTTACCTGTCTTGTGAAGCTATTTAGTTAAAACTTTTTATGCAATATATGCAGTTCCAGTGCCTCAGACTTTAGCCCCAAACACCACCAGAAATACTTAAGCTTTTTTGGTGTTCCTCCAACCCTTCCCCAGGAGCTGCCCAGTCTCTCCCATTGCCTCTGAAAGGGAGTGCAGTGGTCTCTGCCAGGTTACCCTGCACTTTAGGGATGTTGCCCAAACCCTGCCCCAGAGATGATCTTTATTTCACCGCTGCCAAAGGGCCAGCACCTCTCTGAAAGAAGCAGGGGTGGAGTCCGGCCTTTAGTTCCCTCTGTTGCAGCCCCTTCATGCAGGGTGACAAAGTGGGAATAGCCATGAGAAGGAAGAGACCTTGTAGTAGCAGGAGGGAACACTTTTTTGACAGATGAAAAGAGCAGCCCTCAGCCTGTTTAGGAGAGGGTTTCCCTTTCTTCTCTTCAGTGACCTGAAGAATGACTGAGATTGTGACACAACAGGATGCTCTACAGCAACAGCTTTAGTCCTGGGACTTGAGCATCTTTTTAGGTTTTGAAAAGGAAAGCTATTACCAGGCAATTAATATTTGCTGTATGAGGGAGATTGCTTTCCTACTGGAAATTTGCTAGGGTCCCACAAATAAAACAAGAATGAAGGCCACTGCTCCAGAGAAAGTGAGTATTGCTTTTTATTTACACTCCAGTTGGAGTCCTGCTAAGGATTTGCTTCCTACGTCTCCTCTTGTGTCCAGCCATGCATCCAGCATTGTTAAAGCACTTTATGAGTATGCATGACCATCATCCATGCCTGTTTTATTACTGTGTGCAGGGTTCAGGAGCAGAACAGCCATCAGCAGCTACCCGTGTAAGCATGCAGAATTCCCGCGTGTCCTCTGGTGGTGTAAATAATTTGACTCCTTTGGAAACTAGGTCCTAGCAGTTATCTGGAGCCAAACACCCAAAATCAGAAGCCACTTCTTAAATACTGGCAGAAAGGGAACAAGCATTTTGTTCCACCACCTCAGTGAAAATATCCTGCACAGAAAACGCAGCACATTTCTGTCTCCATACATATTGTAAAGCTAAAGTGTTAAATTCTAATCTCCAGGAAAGATACTAAAAAATGAGGCAGAGTGTGACTAGGAAACTGCAAGATTCAGAAATTGGTGAGACTCACAGGACTGATTATCCACCATAGCATGTTCTGAAGGAGGATAGGGAATTGAGGGAGATTGTGAGATTGAGATATCCACTCTCAAGTATGCAGAACCTAATTATTGAAAGTATTCTTTATCCTGAAGCAGAGTTTTCTCATCTACTGTTTTTGGTCTGGCTATCTGGATTATATAGTGATAATCCAGGAGCAACGCATTGAGCACTAGTCTTTTCCATAAAAATTTCAGCCTTGAGGACAACCATCAATTGCGCTTTTCCTCCACGAAAACCTGTGATCTCCCACATCTTTTGAATACAGCAAGCACTTCGTAGAAGTGATCATCCACATCTCAACATGCCACTGTGGCCGTAATGTATCACTAAGAACTGGCAATTTCAGCACAGACACTTGGCATAACTGACAAGGCTAAAAGCAGGTTAAGGGAGGAAGAAAATCAGAGGCTGTGCTATATTAAAAGAGACTTGGTCTTGTCCAAAAGACATGCTTCTGCTCAGAGAACAGTTTCAGAAGATGGGATTTGGAAAGAACTGCATTTGTTTATGATTTTCATAAGATAAATATTTCCCTGTATCTGCTTTTTCAAGAATTTAATATTCCTATTTATGATCCTTGCAGATTGCACTGCTTAATATTTCAGCTGATGTGAAATGTGGTGACCGGCATTCCAGATACTTCAGGCTGCTTGGTCTCAGCAGCCTAAAGCTAGTACCTATGGAGGGCGTGCCAGAGTGAATGTACATTATTTTCAAGTTGTAGTTGTTCATGCCATTGGAGACTTTCTGGCTGAGATCTGTAAGCATGTTCACCACCTTCCCCAGGTCAAAGCAAGATGTTGTCCGTATGGCTTTAATCCCCCTCTGCCCATAGACTGACCCACTGCAATAGTCCCATGTTCCTCATAACCTAGTTCTACAGAGACATCTGTGGGCTCAGAAACCAGCAGTCTGGTTTGTGGCACATTCAAGTACACATCTTGAAATCTCTATAGGACATCTGGTGCCAGCCAAATTAAGAATGAAAATAAATTAATCTTCTTCAGGGTCAACTATGGAGTGAGCTGTAAAGATGTGGAAAGGCCACTTATCAGCTAGTTCGTGCCTTCTCTCAGAGCCCCAAATGGGCATGTGTGTTCAGAAGACAGCCTCAAAGCCAGCCGGGAAACATGGACGAGATGAAGAAATGAGTCTTGTAACTCAGCTGGTTTCCCAGAAAACTGATAAACATGGTGACAGAGCAATGGCCCATTCTGTGACAGGAGTCTGGAGGAACAAATCCCGTCCTCTCCCAGTAAAATAAAACAAATCCTCATGAGTTTTCCCTCCAAAACTCAGAGCCTTCCTGCTGTATCTGGAAGTGAGAGATCCTTTAGCTGAACTCTTAAGAAATCATTATAAAATCGTGTTCATCTTCTGGTTGTCACGCAATAGGCAGAAGATATCTGCCAGACTTACCCTCTGAAAATGTGCAGTTGTGAAGGGCCTATGTTCATTTTAGAGCAGACAGCAAGAGAGAAAAGAGGTTCTCCAGAATTTTAAATTGTACTTACCAAAGGAAGGAGCTGGCACAGTGGAGGTTTACTGCTGCACAATTCCTCTGATAGTGGAATTATGATATCAGCCCCAGAGTGACTGAAACAGAAGACAAATAATCAAAATAGGGCTCCCCAGAGAAGCAGGCTGTAGACAGTGCCAGGTAACTGTCTTAAAGGACCTCACACTTTCTGCCTCCTTAATTATGACTTTTAAATAGTACTTAGCACAAAGAGTGGAAATAGAGAAATTATATAAACTGGGATGGGAGTCCTCATTTATTACTTGCATCTGTGGTATGTTCACAGAAAAAAAGTATTTCTTAGAGCTTTTTTTCTTAAACATAAGTAAACAAAATATGGTAATAACTACTGCATTATACAAAAATTGAGGGGTTTTTTTAGGACATGGATGTAGTAAAGGAATATTTTACCACTTCAGACAAATCTTTCTGGATTCTGTTCACCACCTCCACGGTCAAAAGTCACCAAATAAATATGCTTCTCAATAGCTGAAGTGGCAATGCAACCTCACGGTTCAGCTTGCTGCCTTTCAGGAGTTTGTTGCACTAGTGGAGACAACTCAGGCTCCTCCTGATACCTCCCGATACCAAGTTCTAGCATGTTGCAATCACTTATGAGTTTCATTACTCTTCCCTAGAACACAGCTAAATCCTAATAAACATCTAAAACTGTCAAGTCTTATAAATTCTCCTGTTGTGCTTACACAAATAGACCAATGTGACTTTTTATCCTCACCAGCTGTATCCATCCATTCTCTGAAGTATTTCACAACCCAGTCTGAGGGCAAGTAAATTTATTATTTACCATACTATTTTCTTTCCCTCCAAACACTTTTAAAACCAAAAGCTGATGTAGTGTTCTAGCAGCAGACCTTAGTGAGACAATTTAAATGCTGCTACAGATACCTTCATTTTGTTCCACAGACTGTTTTCTTTGTCATGAAAAATAAAACAGAAATCCCTCAAGAGAAAAAAAAATCATAATCTCCACACTACTCCTACAACAGCAAGCCACAAACAAAAACCTACAACCTGTTTTATTCTCCTATATTTTTTCCAATGTTTTTCTGATTTCTTCATATTCTACGTAATGGAGAAAACAGGAATTATTAACTCTATAAATACAAAGTTTATAATTAAACTACCTTATGCTTACTATCTCCTTTTCTTCCATTTTCCTAACACTTATACACATTTATGTGAACTTCTGAATTGTTTATGCGTCAGTTATGGTATTTGTTTATCACAGCATATGTGATAACATGCAGCCTGCAATCTACTCAGAATAGTTTTTTCCTGAGTGGGTGTTAAACTACGAGTAAGGAGTAAGTGAGGATGTGTATGTAGATTAAAATCTTACGTGACAGAGAGATTGATTCTGGTGGTGAAACTCCTAATGGCTCCTGCAGGGACAAGTCTTCCTCGCCATGAGCAGATGACTGCAAATACACCTCGGGAGATATGATACAAATGTCCCTAGTATTTGTAGCGGCCCGGGGAGAGGAGAAAGAAAAGCAGAGGAATGGTTACAGATTTGTTAAATTTCTTTTAAGTGTTCTGGCCATTATCCAATGTCAACCTGATTGCCCCTTTTACATCTCAGTGCACTCTGCTTCGCAGTCTGTTCAGTAGCATCCTGCAGCCTGTACAAATGGGTCAGTTGAAGAGAAAAAAAATGCATTTTCCCTTGTTAAAAATTGATCTGTAATGTGCTTATCCCATTGGGAAACAGTTCCTTGGGGGTCCATGATTTCATTGTTAAAAGGTTAACACAGAGTGAGGTCTTAGTGGTGTTCATTCCATTTCATAATTCATTCTCCCCTCCTCCTTGTCCCCCACACCCATTTTTTACAAACTGCCAGGTTTATCAGGTGTTTCTGCCTCTTGTTTTCTCTTTTCTGGATATTCAAATCAGCAACAGTCATTGGGAAGGGGGCAGAACCGACAGGGAGAAAGCACATGAAAGGGAGAGAGATCATTTTAGTGGCTGAGATGCCACGGAGATAAGGCTGTGAAAGGCTTGTGTGAGGCATAAGGGGAGAACAAAACACCCATCTCCAGAGAAGACTGTAAATCCTGCCTGTCAACCAGCCTGGCATGGGCAAGTCTCAGCTGCACTCCAGCTGCTGACAGACCACCCCATGCCTTACTTCACGTGGGCAAAAGAGAGGCAGCAAAAGCAGCCACTTCCTTCTATCCACAGCTTTGTTACCAAGCCTGAAGCCAGAGATGTGGCATTATCATTTTCCTGAGTGGTTTCAGGAAGGCTGCCTCAGCAGTGGGGTTTGATCCCTCTTCCCCACACCCTCAAAGGCTTGGTGTTACTGCTGGAAGCTGGGCATCCCACAGGCAAGGTCCCTGTCTCCCTTCTCCTCGTCTTCCAGTCATGGGTGTCTGCTCACCCCCTACCTCCTGCACTCACCTTCCTTGCTATTCCTCCC
The DNA here is from genome assembly GCA_013389905.1 of Sula dactylatra. Classification (NCBI taxonomy): domain Eukaryota; kingdom Metazoa; phylum Chordata; class Aves; order Suliformes; family Sulidae; genus Sula; species Sula dactylatra. The sequence goes on along the minus strand of WEKW01032819.1, from coordinate 55,436 downwards.
TCTTCGTCCCTGCTGTCACTTATAGGTTGTAACAATAGTCCCTCTTCAAGCATCCTCACCCGCTCTGTGCCAGCTATGGCCTGGTGCTGGCAGCACGGGCTGTGCAAAGCTCTGCAGATGGAGGCCGGGGCAGCTGTGTGCTGGTCATGATGGTCCCATTCAGCTGCAGAATATGTCTGAGCACCTCGGACAAGCTGGCAGCAACTCTGGCGAAGATAAGGGAGGGCAAAAATGCCAGGCAAGTGGAGGAGTGACAGAAAAAAAAGCGCAAAGTGAAAAACAGCAGTGTGGGCACCAAGGTCAGTGAGGCAGGTGTGGGAGGAGGTGCTGCAGGTGCTAAAGCAGATGTTCCCCTGCAGCCTCTGGGGAGGAGCACAGTGGAGCAGGTGGATGTTCCCACACAGAACCACAGCCTGTGGGAAGGACCCCATGCCAGGGCAGGCAAACAGCATGAGGAGGAAGGAGCAGCAGAGCAGCCATTAGGGACAGGCCTCAACCCCCATTCCTCCTTCCCACTTGGCTGCTTGGGGCGGGGAGGTGGAAGAGTTGGGAGTGAGGATGAGCCTGGGAAAGAGAGAGGGTGGAGGAGGAGGGTGGTGGTTTAATTTTTGATGTTTCTCACTATACAAGTCTCTTTTCATTAGCAGTAAATCACATTAATTTCTCCAAGTCAAGTCCATTTTGCCTATGACAGTAGCTGGTAAGTGATCTCCCTGTCTTTATCTCAGCCCATGAGCTTTTTCACCTCATTTTCTCCCCACATCCTGTTGAGGAGTGGGAGAGCATCAGGATGGGCATCCTACAGCTGGCCAAGGTCAGCCCACCATCCCTGCTCAGGACCTCACCTCAGAGAACATCCTGCCACAAAGAATGACAGACAACAGCCACCAAGAAACCAGAGCCCCCTCTGTCACAGGGGAGATTTTGACTGCTTAAAGAACCAATGCCAGAGGTAGCAGCAACAGTGGGTCTATTGAAGGCCTAGACCTTTACTGCCATTGGAGCTTGAACCAAACTGCCACTAGTTTGGTCAAGGAGTCAGGTCCGTCTGTCACAGCCGGCTCTGGAGGAGGCTCTGCACCTCTGGGCCAGGGGATGCAGAGCTGACAGCTACTTTTGTCCCCTGTGAGGCACTGCACAACGGGAATGTGGTGAGGCCACATCACTGTTCATTTATGGCGCTTTAGCCCCTGTCCCCATTTCCTTACCACATACTCACCCTTCTGGGGCTTGCAACAGCCCTGAAAGCAGCAGGCGGCTCCACCTGCCTCATCCGTGTGTGCCATGGGGCTCGCACCTTGGCCACCCAGGCCCCACAATGAGCTGCTTTCTCCTCACCAGCCTGGGAGGCTCCTTGCGATGCCAGGGAGGAAAGGGGGCGCAAGCAGAGTGGGGCGGTGAGGCAGCTGTGCCAGGAGGTGCAGAGGAACAGTTGGCTGGTGCTCTTGGACTTGGTCTTAAACAGCTCTGAAGTCTTGCTTCCTACTGGGAACAGCTTGGGTCACAGTCATGAGAAACTGGCAGGGACAGTGCATAGCAGCAGGGGAACAAGTGGCAACACAGGGTTCCTTAGTGCCAGCCCTGGCATTTTGGAGGAAAGCTGGAAGCTGTGTGCTGTGGGACAGCTGGTGACGGTGGCTGCCACTATGGGACTGTATTGATTAGTACTGTCAGGGTTTAGGCAGCAGGGGCTGCTGGTGGGCAGGAACTGCCCTGTGCCCTAACAACTGCCTCCAGCCACCTCAGAAATGAAGAAAACCAGCCCATCACACACTCAAATTGCAGCCAGTCGGGAACACATGGCACCACTGCTCAAACATATTTAAGGAAGAGCAGTAGCGAGGCAGGAGAAAATGGAAGAAACAAACTGGAGGAGACACATGGAAGATGTTGGGGACACAGCTGGAGAAGCACACTTGGGAGAAGGTGCTTGATGCCAGAGGAAGGATGCCTCCAAGGCGACTAGTCTGTAGGCAATTTATGCCAGGGCAGGGACACTGGTGAGGAACTGCAGATGACCAGATGATGGGGCAGGGACACACCTGAGGGGATATCGGCCCTGCTCTGGATGAACAACACAAGATCCAAAAGAGTACAACATAATCCTTCAAAATACCTCAGGTCAAGTTTCTTTGGGGAAAGAAAGCAGGGCAAGCAATGCACTCAAGAGGAACCTGAACTTCTCTCTTTACTCCATTATACTCATTCCCCTTGGATCTTCCCTTGGTCCTGCAGCTTCCCTCGCTTGCTTTCTCATCCTGTCTCCTCTTTGGACCCCTGGTCCTCTCAACTCTTTTCATCCTCCCTTCCCATTTGTTCTGGCAGGTCTTAATTCTCCCACACTCCTTCCACTGCACAATCTCTTCCCCATCCTTGCCAGCTCCCAGGTCTCCTGCCCTGTCACACAGGCGTGCTGTAAAGGCAGAACAAGTGTAACTTTTTGACTTCCACACTCTCCAGGCAGAGAGCAGGACTTCAGGCAAAAAGCTGGTCTTTCCCATCATATCTACAATTTTTTTCCCCTCAAGGCCTACTAAATGCATCCTCTCTATCAATGACACCTCCTCCCACTGGAAATTGTCTCCACACACACACTCACATATCTTCACAATTACATTCCACACAACACCTACACAGTCTGTGTAAATACTGTAAAAGCTCATTTCCTAAAGTCCCATCCATGTCCTCATACTCATTTTCAGTGAACTTCCTTTCACCCCAACTCCCTTTGCAATAAAGCAGCTTTCCCAGCTTGCCCTGGATTCCTCCCATGCACCTCTCCTTCCTTTGCTGCATCTCCCATTTGCCTCTCTCCAAACCTCTGTGCTGAACTTGTACTCGACAGCAGCATGAACGGCCATTGTACGGCTGTTGAGATTACATGCCACCAAGTGCAAATGTGTGGACACTGGAAGCAAGAGCAACTCGGATCTGCTCCTACTCAGGCAGGTTGGCATCACCTTCACCATTTGCCTCTGCCATGAAAGCTGTGCTGCTATTCTGCAATACAGAATGTCACACATTAGTAAGGAGCCATTATTTGAAAATAATTTCTTATTTAAAATTGTTTTAGCAATTGTTTACGTATTGGCATTTCTAATTAAGATTTTTCTTCAGTAGAAGGATGAAAAAGATGACAAAAGAATAATAAGGAAGAGTGCTTAGAAAGGAAGAGTGGTCACTCATGGTTGGAATGAAATGGTTTGGACCTAATGGGCTTAGGGGTAAAATATTATGGGAAGTTTAGTCCATAAATCCTGCACAAATGACTTTCTAGAGTTTTGCTTAGCCCATCCAATAAGGCATCCAGAGCCAGTGATTAACTAGTGGGATTCACAGGAAATGCTGAAACAAAACCCCTCTAACTCATCATAGCCTCGATGACTTCCTCTGCTTTCTGAATCAGCGTGGTGAATACTGTAAAGAATGCACACAATTTTCTTTGGCACTACTCTTAACTGGATCAAATGCTAAAGATGTCAAACGATTCCAGCACAAACCTGGCTGTACCAGTTGGTAACTCCCATACACTGAAGGGATCCTCAGGTAGTCTCAAAATAGTTACAATTTTTCTTTGCAGCCATTGGGAGCAGAGGAGATTCATTGAAGCCAGCATGGCAATGTTTTCCTTAAATGTATTTAGAAGGTGCCAGTGAAAAATTCTTTGTATTAACAAGTGTGGGGTTTATTCCTTGTCTTCTCATAGTGTAGTACTCTAACTTCTTGGGTTTCCTGCATTCCCACATAACACTGTTTTCTATGTTAACCCGAGCATCAGTACAGTAATTTTGTCATAATACTGTTACTCTACAAATAAATAAATTGCATGGACTGAGGATCCCATACTTCTTCAACCACAAGCAATATGGTTTGCTAATTTGGTTTGCTAATACTAATGGACTGAATTCTGTCTGTCACCTCCAAAATGCTGTGGAAGCAAGATGATTAACCCTATGTCTACATCAGTGAGCAGCTCAGTGCCATAGGACACTTGGTGATGTTCCAGAGGCATTAGTTTAGACTAGTTGCATTCTAGCGCCATGGACATAATGACTGTCAGATGGTGCTGTCTATCAGTTGCACACCAGGACCTCATCATATCCTAGATAAATTTCATCCAAAAAGAATCCAGCTCACACACTCCAAGACTGTCCTGGGGGTTGAAGCACACTAAACAGAGACAACTGAGGGGGTGTCTTCAAAAGCACATTCCTAATCAAACACAAATGTGAGTATAGACACAGATCTCTGCTAAGGAAAAATAAAGTTTGAATGAGAAGACATTCATTTATTACAACCAAAATTCAAGGTTTCTTTAGTCCTTTCCTCCCTGCCGCTCTGAAGCCATTCTGAAGTTTATGTTTCATGGCACTGTTCTGAATTATTATCCTCTTTGCAATTTACAAACACAGAAGTGGAAACAGATTAAACGACTTGCCCAAGGTCACAGTACAAATCCTAAACAAAGCAGAATACAAAACTTTCCCAGCTCCTCATGTGTTTTTGCCATAAACTATTCAGAAAAAATAAAAGATTTGGGACTGTGTCTGTATGTTAGATTAATATTGGCAACACATCCCTACTAACAACTTATCCTGTAGTAAATCAATTTAGATATAATATGAAAATATATCTCTTATTTCTCTTGCTGAATCTTGCTTTTTTTGGTGAATTATTTTAGCCTGACTCTTCATTTGGGAAGACAACCACAGGACTCATAAAAATGTGCTTTATCTTTAATTACATCTTAAAATGAATACTAAAATGCTAGTGAATCACACTCTAAAATATACTGGAAATCATTTTCTAAGTCAATCATCTACATTTTTCTGTAACCAGTTGGCAACTTTGGTTAGCAATTTTCTCCTTTCCATATTTTCAAATTTTGCAAACTCCAGCAGTAGAGTAGTAGCCACTCTCTCATCCTCTTCTAATGTAGTATTATAAAAAACCTGCAACTGAAGAAATAAACACATGAGCTTAGTTCACATAACTTCACTTGCAGCAAGCAATTGTGTACCTGACAGATGCTTTAGACAGAAGTGAATAGAAAAGGGTGAGATAGCAGGGACTAAAGGGGGGATGGGGCAAGTCTACTGATTAATGCTAAGGTGGGAAAGCTTCTTGCACATCAGGAATGTGCCCTTTTGCCATCCCTCTCAAAATCATTTCAAATGCAGCCAACTTCACTAGTACTGGTGGTACCACACAGTGTCTCAGATTAGTTGGGTAGCAGAATCCTCTTGTGCTGCCTCTTCTACAATCACAGAACAAGAAGTATTTCCTATCAGTCTAATGAGCAGAAGACAAGAGAGGACTAAAGAATAGCAAAGAAATATATCTCCTATTTAGCAGGAGCAGGAAATGAGGAAGAAGAGGAATGAGATAGATGTCAGCATGACAACCAGCAACCTAAGATGCCAGCAGCCCATCTTTTGGTACATTTCCTGTAGACACCATAGCAAAGGTGATCTCTACAGACAGACTTTAAAGAGGAAAATGACACGGCTTTGATAATATTTACTGGGACTCAGTTCCAAACCTGAAGGCTAATTTAAAGGCTGGCACTGGCCTATTGCTTTTGCCATCCCAGGGAGTTAACTTGTCCCTAAAAAACAAAAGGTGAAAAACTTCATGAATGTTCAAGAGAGATTTCTTTGATTTTAGGAGCTAACTCTCTAAATTGCTCTCTTCATTAAGCATCTCTTCTCAGTTACTTCCTGTATGTATGCATCAATCAACAGCAAAAAACAGGAAGCAAAATTTTTCTTGTAATGACATACTAGCAGTTTGGGACTGGCACAGAGATGTGGATCACATGCAGACAGCACAGAAGCTGATCTGTTGAGAAAAGAAAATAATATTTTGGGAAAGAATCTAGGGAGACTTGGACTGGAGGTGAAAGAAAAAGAAAAGAGAATGAAACAAGCAGTGATAGTTATTAATTTGTCCCAGGCACTAACATGTGGATTACTGTGGGAAATAAAATAAGACAGCCTACAGCTACCTCCCAAAGATTTCCACCCTTCAGCAGGTTTTCCAAAACCCATTCTCTTTTTCCAGATGTACAGCAGCCCAGTTAGAAAGTATTGTCCACAGGCTGATCTGGGCTGCCATGCAATCAAAAGGAAAGAACTGTATCACATGTGCAGGCCATCTGTTCAGCGCACAGGCAGGCAACGTCTTACGCTGCAACCACACAGGGCAGGACAACATCCATCCCTGCACAAAGGCTCACTTTCATGCCACGCTTAACAACCAACTGCACACACGGACTGCAGAGCTGTGGGATGCATGTTCACATGTTTATTTTGCAGATGCAGAAATATAATTTTTCTCAATGTCTCAACACAGCAACATTATACAATACATTCTATTTTTTTAAAAAAAACAACAGATTTAAAAGCCTCTGTTTTCAAACTGCCAATAAAGTTGAAACTAACTGCTTTTTTGATTTACCTCTTGGATCTGTACATCTGTATTGACAAATCTTCCCATGACTTTTAATACATCCTGTAAAAATTCCTTCCCATACCTGTAAAATTGAGATAAAGGTCCTTGAAACAGCATGTTAGCAAATATACTAAATTTAATCTCATTTTAAAATACTCCCACTATTTATTTTTATTTACTATGTTGGAAATGCCAACTAAGCTGAAGTTTGCAATTGTGTACATTTTTTCCCCTTTTAAAGGACTGTCATTAACATTCAGTTTAGATATTTGAGCAAGGTGAAGCACACTAATTGCCCTTCATTTTCATTTCCCAGTAAGATGTGGTATTTCTACTTTGGTAACATGAATTCTTTACTTAAAACAGATAATCTTTGTGAGCCTATACAGCCAAACTGAGCTAGAAAGTCTAACCAATAATGATTCTAACAACTTGTTTTCTATTGGTATCTTGAGGATGGCATATAAATTAACTCACACACTCTTATTTTAGTTTGAAAATAACAGGTCACTTTCCCAGCAAATTTCTCATCAGTATGGAACACAGAAAAGCTCTGTAAGGGAACAGGATGGTGTGACACAAACCTGCTACAACTTGCCTTTTCTAGAGTTAGCAATACAAATACATATTTAAATGCTCCCACATGGCTGGTCTTGGCTAATGGCTCCCGATGGACTCCTCTGCCACCAAAGGCAGCAGGAAAGTACTCTGTCACAGCCCTGCTGCTTTTCACCATTGACAAGGAGAGAGGAAGTCTTAAAACAGACATCAAAATACTTGCTTTGCTTGAGACAGGTAGCCCAAGCTCACCCGCAGTTTACCTGCTTCAGTGCAGGTAGGCTAGAGATGGGTAAGGACTTAAGTTAGGGAATAATACTGTAGCTAGTCCTTGCCGTGCTTGTAAACCTATATGCTCCAATCCCCCATCTCTCCATACTCTCTCTGGAAAAGGCGTTACAATCTTAGTCCAGCATTTTACACCCGTGCTTGTGAAATGCTAGTGGGTAAACACATTTCTAGGATCAGATTTTCCAGGAAATTTAACACTTAAAAACACCACAACAGTCATGAACAGACTAATTTTTAAAACATTCTGTGTTTGACATGAAGTCTTCTTTGACATTAAGCCTCTGAAAACCCTGATCTGCATACTTAAGGAATTGCATCAATCATTACAAAAAAGCCATCTCTGGAGGGAAAATCTGCACCTGGATTTTACAGCTCAAACATAAAGATGGAGGAAGAAGCCAAAGAGCCACAGAAATAAAGGGAATCCAAAGCTGTTTGTTTACCATACCTTTCACTTAAAAGTGGCCAATTTTCCGTAACAAATTCCCAGGCTATACGGTGCCCAATATCCTTAGTCACCACATATAAAATGATGATTGAAGTACAATTGGAAGAAAATAACGTATCACTGAGTCCATATTGCAAGTATCTGTTAGGAAAGAAGGTAATAATTGTACCTATCCCTTGTTGTTTAATAGTGATGATCTGGAAATACCACCCAGTTTGGGAAAATTCTTGTCTCAACAAATACCAGAATGTGGAAGGTTATACCAAAGTTGGTGTCACTGAGCTGTGTATTCAGCCTGGTTTTTGTCCTCATGTTGGTGAAATCCCCTGTTCTTGCACACTGACTCTCCACTTCTCAGTAAAATGAGGGCATAGCACATCAGGTGGATATATTTGCTTTTCTTATCTGTGTTACAGAAAGACAACCACTCCTACCAGACAACCCGGTGGAGGACAAAATGCCTCTCAGTTTCTGGAGACTCATTTTGCTGTGACACAGGCAGAGCCTAGAGAGCTAGCCAGCAGTGAGACACTCATGCAAATGGGACCTGTTTATAGGTCCCCTATAACAAGACCCAATAACAAGGGTGCTCAGATGCTTTCATTGGGGCTGAGGCATGATTTCAGAAGTATTTGAGGAACTACCTGCCAACGATGTCAGTGACAGTGACTGCCTGAATGTCTTGAAAAAATAAGTAACTATTCTCTTTGTTGCCTCAGTGTATCACCTTCCATGCTCCTTCAAGGACTACTGTTACGCAGGCAGCTGCTTGATGGGTAGAGTAGATGAGCTGGGTTTCTCCCGTTTGCATGCCACCACCATGTTTAACAGAATGGACAAAATATACTGAGGGCCAGGAAAAGCCCAGCTTAACATTCCTCACCTCAAAAGACTTTCAGGGTGGCATTTCAAAAACTAGATTGGCTTATCAACTACTAAGGCACAGGGAAGAAAGAGGACATCACAACTCCCTGAGCTTGTCAGGGACCAGTGCTAGCCTGTGCCAATGACAAAGTCAATTAAGGAACATAGGTTAGGCAGAAAATCAGCATAGCTGACTGGGCATCTTTTCGCAACCCATCTTGCCGCCTTCTCAGACATATTTGTTCTGTCTTCTCAAAACACCACCATCACAAGAGCTGGTGGCTGGCAGGAGAAACATCTCTGCTACTTTCAGCATTTTAGACCCACTGAGTTTATGCCAATTCTTGGATAATTATGCTTGTGTCACCAGCAAATCTGTCCTTTGATGAATTCTTCAGGTAACGTGGACATGACAGATTAGAGAATTCAGCTTCAACACCTTTTTACTGATAAAGTGAGAAGATTTTATACAGATGCCAGTGAAAGATAATAAATATGGTATTCCAAACTGTGTTCAGGAAGAATTTGGGCAACACTCTTAGATATATGGCTTAACTTTTAGGTTGGCCCAAATGATGATCTTTGTGGATCCCTGCCAGTTCAGGATATTCTATGATTCTATGAAGCTGGAAATTAAAAAAAAATTACTTTTCAGTGTGAGTTTGCACTTCAAATGGAGAAAAGCTTGCTAGTAAGACTGTTTTCATTTTTGCCCTTAACCTGCGTGTGATTTGGCTTCCACACAGAGGCTAAATAGACTATGACACTTTAGTTTGGAAACAAAATAAGCGGGCGAGAAGGAGAATAGGAAAATTATATAAAATCATAAATGGTAGGGGAAAATGTCAGAGCAAATTATGATAATTACTGTTTCTTACAGTGCAGAGAATAGGGGCAGCTAATGGGTTCCAAGTTTAAAAACAACACAAAATATGTTTAAAACAAAACCAAAAGGAAGCATATTTTCAGACAACATGCAATTATATTATGGGATGTGTTGCCATAGTCTGCTATAAAGCTTGAAGGTATAATTTTAGTTCAAAAAGGTCACTAGATATATTGGCAGAAGACAGGCCCGATGCTAGGCATGACACACTAGTTACCAGCTCAGGAAATCCCTTTCTCAGTGACTACCAGCATGTCGGATGTTATAGCAGCAGAAGGATCATTTGTGTTTGCCCTGTTTATCATTATTCCCTCGTAAGAAAACTCTTAAGGTTTTTCCAGTGGTCTATAAGACACATGCTTCTGGAGCAGACAAACCTCCATCAGGTTTGCACAGTACAGTGTTTGTGTTCCTATGATTTACATCTATATACACAAATATATACTTTGATCAAGATCACCTGTAAAGTAACCATGACTCTTTGGCACAGCCCATGGCAGAGAGCAGGATGTCTTTATCTTCCTTTGTGGAGTCAGTATGGTTATACATTTCCCATGCAAAATTCCATTCTTTATCACTTCCCACTGCAACACCATAGCAGGAGACTGTTCTTCTAATTAAAAAGGGAATTCTGCAAAGGAAAATATGATTAAAAGGTTGTAAAGTCAAAATCAGCAGTTATCACATAATTGAAAACAAATGTTTATTTACAGTTAAAAGATGCACAAGAAAGGATCTAAAATAGCAATCTAAGTAAAGGTAGGAAATTTGATTGCTTTATTCATGATTTAAAAATTTAAAAAGCATGCAGTTTAAAGGCAAACCAAAAATGTTTTTCAGTGACAGTGTCAATGTCACTCTTTCAAATCACAGCCTAGGACATGGATCACACCATTAAAGAGTGTACGGCTGCATATAAGCGTCATCCCAGACAAACCTTTTCAAAGTTTCTTCAGTGAATGCATCCATTTGCAGCACAAATGGAAACAGAAGGGGCATTTCTCCATGCAACAGGCAGCCTCCTATTACTCCCACCCCAGGGGAGAGTTCTCAACATGGCGATAAATGAAAATGTTATAAGTGTGATACTCCACTTCATGTGCAAAGGCTGAACAGAAAATTTCTCCTGTGGCAATGATGTGTCCCTGACATCAAGACATTATCAATGCTCTCCAGTGATAGCATTGTATTCTACTATGCATGCTATCTGAAAACAGTGTAAATTAATGGTATGTTGGACTAATTCTCTGTAGGAGAATAGGTTCTCTTGCTACAAATGAAATGTTTAACTTTCCAATGGCATACTGTTAATCTGCTTAGCATTACATAAGACCAAGATTGTAAGTAGAGGTGTAAAAAAGATATTCCATTAGATCAGGAGATAGACTTGGAAAACCAGACAAGTTTGTGGTCACAAAAGCCATTCTTCAGGCCCAAAACTGGAAGCAGCAAATTCAAATTTAAACATAATTTGAGAAAAATTCCTCTGAGTTTCAGTAGACCATCCTAGAGAAAATGGGGACGACACCAGCAGAAAGAGAGACAACATTAGTCAGAAGGAAGACTATATGACAGCAATCTTCAAAGCCAAAGGTAGAGACAAGTAAGTTATAAACTCTGGAAACTAAGAAGGCCTAGTGGGAATGAGGGAGAGAGTCAGGTGTTTTGCATGACAGACATCACTTGTTAAGAAGTGAAAATGCAAGACAGTGATTTTTAAAGTCCTGCTATGGGTGAGGGATTTCACTGGCATAAAAACAGAAAGTGTGGGCACGTTTTATACTCACTGCAAAAAATAGTTTGGATTCATTTACCTGGATATGTGATGGAACATGAGGGATTTGCCACCAAGAATGATGCTTACTGAGATGGAGTGGTTATGTCAAGGTAAAGAATAGTCCTGCAAGGAATCCTTTTATGACAGATATTACCTGAGTTACAGGGTCCAGTAATTTTGTTTAATAATCATTTCATAATGTTGCAGAAAGAGGCCATGGTAGGGTGATAACAGGGTAAAGCTCCTTTGGCTAAAATATGGCTATTTATTTTGCTACTGCAGCTGTTCCAATAGTTTCAAGAAAACGTTGGTTACTGAGTGTAAAGTTGTGGGTGAAGTGCAAATAGACAAGCTCTGAGTATCATTTGGCTGCAGCTCTGATGTTCAGCATTCAAGGCAGGCTGTACAGGCAACCGACTATGGGACAATGGTCTACTGGCTGGTGACATATAGGGTGCCCCTGAAGTGGTTTTTGTTGTATAGTTCACAAAGGAAGTTCACTGTGGTCCAGGGGGACTTCGGAGCTTGAGGCTATATTACATGAGGGGTGGGGCTTATTAATATTGATATTTTTTCTGGGAGTGGTTGTGTGGTTTGATATTCCTGGCCTGCCAGGATTATCTTGTTTCTGGTTCTTGGGGAAGACAAAAAAAGTTGCTGGGAAGAAGGGTGGATTATTTTATGTCATTTTCCTGAAGCCAATGCAGAAGTGACATAGTGATTTCTTAACTTTTGAGGGCAACGGCAGTATATGTTTACCTTTAGTAAATAACTAGAAGGTACACAACATTGTCCCTCCCTGTAGACTCATTTCCTTCTTTCAAAGAAAGACAAGCCAGTAACAGCACCACAAAGAATACATTAATTTAGCTAGCTCCACTTCACTCCTATAAGCAACAAAGAGTAAAACGCAAAAACTGGTTGGGAATCTGTCATGGTTTTAGCTGGGATAGTTAATTTTCCTCACTGTAGCTAGTATAGTGCTGTGTTTTAGACTTAGTATGAAAATAATGTGATAACACACTGATGTTTTAGTTGTTGCTAGGTACTGCTTACGCTAGTCAAGGACTTTTCCAGCTTCCCATGCTCTGCCGGGTGCACAAGAAGCAGGGACAGCTGACCCCGACTGACCAAAGGGATATTCCACACCATATGACGTCATGCTCAGTATATAAAGCTGGGGGAAGAAGAAGGAAGGGGGGGACGTTTGAAGTGATGGTGTTTGTCTTCCCAAGTCACCATTACACGTGATGGAGCCCTGCTCTCCTGGAGATGGCTGAACACCTGCCTACTCATGGGAAGGAATGAATGAATTCCTGGTTTTTCTTTGCTTGCATGCACGGCTTTTGCTTTGCCTATTAAACTGTCTTTATCTCAACCCAGGAGTTTCCTCACTTTTACTCTTCTGATTCTCTCCCTCATCCTACCAGGGGGGAGTGAGCGAGCGGCTGTGCGGGCTTAGTTGCTGACTGGGGTTAAACCACGACAGAATCACAACTCTTGGATTGGCTATTTAAACTTTTCAGTTTAACGGGAAAGCACAATTTGTTTTTTATTAGGATGATCACTATGAAGCTATTTAAAAAAACACAAACATAAAAGTACAAATTCAGTTTGCTTAGCCAACTACATATATCAACAGAGACACAAGTAACACAAACTATTTATTAGAACTACAACAAATAAATGTAATAATAAACTTTAAATATTCACTCACCAGTGCCAATACTATTTGACTATTGCATAGAAAAACATCAAAAAAAAGAGGGAAGAAAAGAGAATAATAATTTCAATACTTCATAAATTTTCTTTAACAATGCAATACTCAAATACAGAAAAGTCTGATCCTGGTAGAGCCCAGATTCCATCCTCACAGACCAGAAACCTGATCACTAGGCTCCAATACCAGCATAAGAACTGACAGCTGTTCCCAGCACCTCTTCATGTGATACAGAACATGCAAGGCAATATAATGAGCTCATCATGGGCAGATACCTGTATCGTACAAACATAGTTTCACTCAATATTGCTAAGAGGAGCTTAGAAACTAAGCTGGTCTACATGATAACCCTAAGGCTGTACTACAGCAAGGGGACTGGACAATATGGGATATTAGCTCTAATTTGAGGTTCATCTGTTATGTGACTAAACAGATTTTGGTCTTCATGGCAAAAACCTGGATCTTCCCACATGCAAAGTCTATGCAAAAAGCAGTAATTACAACATCATCATAAAGCTGGGATTTGGGGAAGAGGAGGGGGTTGGGGCGGCACAGTCAGGCTTAAATTCTGTCATTCTGTCAAGAGAGAAAAGCAGCGTATAGGAGCATTTCTGACTCTGCCTCCCCCATTAAAGAGCCCTTTAACTTCCACTTCATCATGCATGCACACCTCTAAGAACGCATTATCATTCTTACTTGTACTCAGGGTTGTCCATCCACTTAGCATACAGTTCAGATGACAGGTTCAAACAGTCTTGGAGGCCCAACCAGCACGCAGTTGCCAAAAGTTTTTCCAAATACACTCTTGAAGGGAAGCCAAAATATCAAGAATAAAAGATATGTATTCCACATTTGGAGTACTTGAACTGTGCTTGACCAGCACAGTTTCAGCACATGATGCCGTTAACCCAGGAGAACCTCTGCTAGAAACAGTTGAGGTTTAATAAAAATAAAAAATTAAACTACGAATAATGGATTCCTGACATCAATATTCATGGATTTTAGTGAGGCTACCAACGTACTATAATTTTTCTTAGTTTTTTGTTTGTTTTATATCGCTCTCAGTAATTTTAAGAGACGAGCTGCATCTAGTCCAAAACATTCTGACATTCAAGACTGTGGCTTCAGTAGCCTTGCAAAATGAACTATTTTAAAGTTCTAGTGATTGATCCATAAATCACATCTGAAGTTTATTGCTGTCAGTTTTTCCCCAGCTAACAGCAGCCTGTTGAGCCTGTTCTCTCATAAACAAAAGCTACCACTGAGATCATTAAACTATCATCCTTTATGCTCACTAAAGAGACAGAAAATATCCTAAACTATCCTGATACTGCAGTTTCATTGGAAGTGTTATCATAAATAACACACACTTACAGGACAGTAAAAATAACAATTCAGTTACATTCAAATTGAAGCAGAATACTTACTGAGCAAAATAGTCATCTTCCAAAGCATCAACGTTTTGACGAATAAAACCTGCATAATAATGGTATATTGGCAACATTCTCTTTAAAAGGTATTTCTTTCAAAAGAAGGGAAAGAAAAGTTAATTTAGATGCCACTTTTCATTTTACTGTATTTTTCTTTACTTACTCAGATTTACCCTAAAAATTTACCACTG
>WEKW01032819.1:20557-34378 GCA_013389905.1 Sula dactylatra | reverse complement strand
CATTTTCTGGTATATCACAGCTGAGATCCTACCCATACTGAAAAGCTTTCATTAACACCAATGGGATCTGCTGGGGTAGGAATAGTACAGAAGTATGAAGAGCTAGGAGTTTGGATCTGTGTACAAAATGACAAAATCAAAGTTATTGTGGAAGTCTCTATTCATAATACATGTTCTACCATATTATTAGAAACATACGCTGANCTGGTTTTACAGATACCTATATGTGACAATGTTGGGTCACTTCACACAGCTGGTTTTAACCTTTTTCAGTCTTCATATCTACTACTTGAGCTTGATCATTTTCTGGTATATCACAGCTGAGATCCTACCCATACTGAAAAGCTTTCATTAACACCAATGGGATCTGCTGGGGTAGGAATAGTACAGAAGTATGAAGAGCTAGGAGTTTGGATCTGTGTACAAA
Organism: Sula dactylatra; assembly: GCA_013389905.1. NCBI lineage: Eukaryota > Metazoa > Chordata > Aves > Suliformes > Sulidae > Sula > Sula dactylatra. Next base: position 33,951 of record WEKW01032819.1, on the reverse strand, counting down.
ATGACAAAATCAAAGTTATTGTGGAAGTCTCTATTCATAATACATGTTCTACCATATTATTAGAAACATACGCTGAAGTGTGATGCAACATAGAAAAAACCAATATATTAACCTATCTGAAAATCTCTTGTTATTGTAACATAAAATCAACACCACAGATAAACATAGATGTATCTGTAATAAAGTTTTATCTCCCTATTGAATTCAAGTTCTGTTTATAGAAGTGCTAGGTGTGTTTTTATCAGCTGGTTTTAGCATATGTGAACAAATACATTACTTACTGCTGCTTTTATCTAGCCACATAAGGGGTTGTGATGATCCATTTCTCATCCAAGAAATAGGAATAATCCACGTGTTACTTAATAAAAAAAAGAGAATATAATTATTTCTTGTGCTTAAAAAAAACCACCAACTCTCTCAGCTGATGCTAAACTAGATTGCAGATGAGTCCCTTCTTACACGAATCTCCAACTGCCTTCTCTCCCCCCGATACACAAAACCTCATCAGATGGTGGTACTTTTGCTGGATCAGCACTTAGGTTCAGCAAAGATAAGCGAGTTTTGGCATGGATGTAAATAGGCACTCATATCTAGACTACTGTTCGATGCTTGGTATTTGAATACCACTGTATCTCTATACTCTGGCTTTCCTTCTTCAGGCAGTAGTTTTATTCTCCTCACTTATTACACTTCACCCTATTTCTGGAGAACGTAAAGCTCCTTTTCAGAAGGGTATCTACTAAAAAAGGCTCCAGGCAAGCAATACAACTGTAATTCTGACAAATGTAATTTCCTTTCTGAGGGAACATAAACCTCCTGGTAAAAACAGATTAAAGCTACAAAACCCTGAAGCTGCTCATGAAAATTAAAAGTTCTGTAATATGTGTCCTGGATTTGCTTAAATTCACATGCTGTTGCTTCTTGCTGAAACTACAGCAAAGGATTTAACATTTGTAACTTGGAACTCCTTATCTGAGCTAAGCAGAGACACTGAATGGACTAATCCTCTGCACTTCCTGGAGCTTGGAAGCAAACTCTGTGGTTCTCATCAAAATTTCTCTTTTGGCTGTTTGTATGACCAGCGATAGCAGCCAGGGAAAAACTGCTTTGGGCTTTGCCCTCCTTTATATTTTTTCCCCAGGTGAGAATTCATCCCATGGGCCCCATCCATGCATCCCAACACTCATGACAGCTGCTGAATTTCACGAAATTTCAAACTCTAGCCATGAGTTTCCAAAGTGGGTGACCAAAGGCAGCTCCTTCTATCACTGTTTTTAGGCATCTAATTAGGTAGCACAGCTTGCAAAAGCACCAGGGACTTGGCAATGCTCACTGACAAGAACTTCTGAGCTGCATGTCAGGTACTCAGCATTTTCTGAGAAAGGGATCATTTATATAAGTACTTAAATGCAACCCGTTTGCCCTTGCCAAGCAGAAGAGACTGAGAATATGTGCACTGGAAAGAACCTACAGCATGGTTCACCCAGGTGCCCAGTCCGTACAACTGAGGGACGAGGAAAAAAATTTCCCGGCAAAACTCCTGCCCTGCAACCTATTCATGGCCTGTGTCTGTCCTTAAAAAGCCATTATGTGGCTGGAAAAGTCACTACTCCAGAGGAAAGCAAACTTTTGGCAAAACAGGTGGCTTGCAGAACTATTGCAAACTTTACTCTCAAACAGATTTTACTTGACAGCTCATGACATGAAAAAACATAATTTTAAAAAATGAGGTGGTCAAAACATAGTGTCCTAACTGAAGAGTTTCCTGCAAAAAATAGGTTATAAACATATAATAAAACCCAAGCTAAACATACTTATAAGAATCAGTACTGTTTTCATTCCTTTTATTAAGAAATTGCTCCTGACTAATTGTGCCAGTGGTTAGATTTAATGTTAAAACTGGAAACCCATTTTGGCATGTCCAGGAATCCATTATTTGTTTTACAGATGCTGGCAACTGAACTTCATCCTGTGCATCTACAACCTGCAAGAGAAACAGGAATTATAATTATTTATAATAAACAGGTACTTGCTGATATTACTTCAGCAACATTCTAGGGGTTGTTCTAACATCTTAGAGAAAATGTAACTGCTTAGAAGCAGTTTGCTGGTCTTTGATTCATGCAAAAGTCTATGTAACAAAGTGAAAAGGACATTATTGACATTATTACAAAGACAGCATAAGCCTTTTTAGGAATTACAAATACTGAAGTGACATTTGTTATTCTTATAACCTGACTGCTAAACTTTCTCTTTAGTGTTAATATACTTACACCCTGTATGGCTATGACAGACTTAATTTGTTAATTTCACTCAACTAAAGCTGCCAGAACACAAAGATTTTTAAGTGACTACCTAATCAACAAATTGAATAGTAACAACAAATTGAAACAGATACTAAGGTGCAATCCCAACTAACATGAACTGGTACAGTCTCTGTTGGCTTAAAAGACGTGACAGCCTTGTATATCTGAAATTGTGGCACTCTTGTTCTTAAATTAAGACTAAGTCTGCAACACAATGGAAGCCTTCTTTAGAGGAACAGGAAAGTGGAATTTTTAAAAATAAACCTATTATTAGCACCTGTTTTCTTATTCATGTTTCTGCCAAAACCAGCAAAGGGCAAAATGCTGAGCTGTCCTGGTTATAGACTTTGCTGGATCTGTGACATATCAGAGTCTTGGCTCGTCAAGCCCAGAGCATCACACATGCTGCTCTGACAAAACTTAAGCTCCAGAAGAGCAAGCTATGCAATCTCATGTAGGCTTAGGCAATCTCCATAAAACCCAAAATTCCACCTGGCCCTGATTTCCCATCTCATCTCTCTACACTTTGTACTTAGCCCCACTGATCTCAGATGCAGTAAAGCAGCCAAATAAACACTTGTGAAGACATTAGCTGAAGGAGTCAGCAAACCAAATTTTATGCAAAGAAAAGACTGCACTAGGGATAGCCAAATTCCGGTGCGCTCTTCTACAAACAGTATATACCCTAAATTTGGACTGTGCCAAAGATCAGAGCAAGAATACTAGAGATAAAATAAGTACCATCTGTATGTGGGTCCAGAGATCATCTTGGTTAGCATTTGAGAAGGAAAATTCTTTCAGATATGACTGTACAGAAACAAACAGAACCATGAGAATTCATGAGGGTTCAATGACAAACATCAGCAAGACAAACAGTAATTTGTGCAACTGTAAACTTCAAGCTTACAAATCAAGATAAAGGTGTTAGTTTTTCAAACTTACAGTGAGTGCTCTGATAAACAACTTCTGAGTCAGGAAACCAGAAAGCATCCAGGTAATAGAAGCCCCCTGGAGCAGAAAAAAAAAACCTGTGAGAAAACATGAATTATTATTGCAATATTTTTTCAAACTATATTTCAGAGAACTTAGTCAGGCTATGCTTCATATTTCACAAAGGTTAAAAATGTTTTCACTGTTTCGTAGCCAAAGAGATTTGCAACATCCAATATATTCATATGGGCAGCAGAAACAAATAGTGAATGACAAAACTACCTACAAAAAGAATTGTAATTCAACAGAATACTTCACTGTTCCTTTCAAACCTACTTAGCTTAACCTACCATTAGTTTAGTATATACAAGAAATGGGAAGAATTTTATATTTTTTAACCTTGTTGTACGTGATGCTGTCAAACAGAGACATTAAAGAAAATGATCCTTTGATCTTGTCTTCACTCTCTGACAGTGATCGAACTCCTATTTCATTGTCTTCCCTTAAGACAGGTTGTACAACATGATCATAAAAGATTGTATCCTGCAAGAAAAAGACAAATCTAAGTGATCAGAAGAGAATATACTTATTCTCAGGAGCGAATGTAATTATGGGATTAGCACTAATAGAAATAGTCTGTCAATAAACAAGGAATGATGCTTCCCCCCCTCCCTTACTTTCCCATGAAGTAATAAGGACCTTACCCCTGATCCTAACATTTTCCACATGCAATATTGCTAATCAGGGCAGTGAAAATTTTACATCTCAGAAGACTGGGCTTGGGCTGGACAAAGACAATTACAGTGTCATTCTCAGGGAAAAATACGTCAACTATATTAAACAGCAAATGAACAAATACTGAAAACTGAGAACTTGTATCTCATTTACATCTGTATGTCACTAATATGGCAGCATTTTCCTCCTAAATTCTCTGTTTCTTCTGCTGCAACCCTGAGTAATAACCTAAAAACTTAGCTACTAAGGGTAGCAAGGCTTAACTATGCAGCATTTTTGCTGTCACCCAGTGAGAAATATGGAGGGAAAATGGATCCTTTGGTGCATATCAGTGAAGGTCTCTTTTTATCAAATGATGATTCATTCATTCAGTACAAAAACGATATTTTTTAAAAAAAAACTGAAGGCCCTTTTGAGCATTTCTACTTCTCAAGGAGAAGAACACAGGATTCCAATTAATGGTATGGAATTTGTTGACTGAGTTTTTTCTTTGTAAACACCCAGTAAATTTAATATTCAGGGTTCAGTTTGCAATTGGGTGGTGATCAGTGGCACAAAGTCTAGTCAGAGGCCAGTAACTAGCAGTGTACCCCAGGGTCCAGTCCTGTTCAACATCTGCATTAATGATTCGGATGACGGGACAGAGCACACGCTCAGCAGGTTTGCAGATGACACAAAACTGGGAGGAGTGGCTGATACAAAGGGTTGTGCTGCCACCCAGAGGGACCTCAACAAGCTGGAGAAGTGAACTGACAGGAACCTCGCGAAGTTCAACAATGGGAAGTGCAATTCCCCTGCATCTGGGGAAGAACAACCCCAGGAATCAGTACATGCTGGGGGCCACCCAGCTGGAAAGCAGCTTTGCAAAAAAGGACCTGGGGGTCCTGCTGGGCGCCAAGTTGAGCATGAGCCAACAACGTGCCCTTACAGCAAAGAAGGCTAATGGTATTTAGGGCTGCATTAGGAGTATTGCCAGCACGCTGAGGGAGGTGATCCTGCCCCTCTACTCAGCAGTAGCGAGGCCACACCTGGAGTACTGGCACTGGAGAGCCCAGAACTGGTAAAAGACATGGACTTACTGGACAGCGTCCAGCAAAAGGCCACAAAGATGATGAAAGGATTTGGAGCATCTCATATATGAGGAAAGCCTGAGAGAGCTGGGCCTGTTCAGCCTGGAGAAGAGAGGGCTCAGGGGGATCTTATCAATGTATAAAAATACCTGAAGGGAGGCTGCAAGGAGGACGGAGCCAGGCTCTTTTCAGTGGTGCCCAGGACCAGAGGCAATGGGCACACACTGTAACACTGGAGGCTCTCTCTTAACATCAGGAAACACTTTTGCACTTCGAGGGTGACTGAGCACTGGCACAGGTTGCCCAGAGAGGTGGTGGAGTCTCCTTGCTTTGAGATGTTCAAATGTCTGGATGTGGTCCTGGGCAACTGACACTAGGTGGCCCTGTCTGGGCAGAGAGGGTGGACCAGATGACCTCTAGAGATCGCTTCCAACTTCAACCATTTTGTGATTCTGTTGCTGACAATTATGACAACAGAACGGTCATATTCTTTTTACGTATCTAATATTGCTTCTGTAAGAGAAGTGAACAGTATAAATCATTACCTTATACACGGCCATGTAAAGAAGTACCTATACAGAGGGCACATTTATAAGGTTAATTGTTTTACGTGTTATAACCATACACACTTTGCAGAAAGTATTAATTGTAAACACATGTCTTTATAAAGAAATAAGTTAATATAAACACAAAATCAATCTAAAAACCTAAATTGCAAATCTAATCTAAGAAACTAGCACTCTGGTTTTTTCCAAGTTTTTTTTTTTCCAAGTTTTTTTTTCCCCCAGGATTCTAACTTTTTTTTAACTTTAATTCAAGATGTTGATGAACGTTTACAGCAAGTTGGCTACTATAACAGTATGTCACAAGTAAGAGAATATTTTGCCCACTATTTCTCAAGGTATAGAAAGATAATACAGCAAATATGTGCTGATACACTATTACTTACAGAATATAGACGGAAATAATGAAGGGATCGTGCAGTCATCTACTGCACTCAAAAGACATTACAAGGAGATTGATGAGATTATATGAAGATGGCAAGTTCTTCTTCCATAATTCCATAAAATTTTTAAAATATTTTACCTCTGTGTGCCTTGTTAGCAGAATAAATACTTTAATTAGAAATTAGTCCTGTGAATTAAGGCTCTGGGTTAAGGAAAAGTTTTCTTGAACTTCAAGTTTTTTACTCAAAGTCCACAGGATTAAGATGTTTTCAAAACAAACTGAGAAAATAAATTCAAGTTCACACTCAAATTACACCTCAGACTCTACACTCATACTCAANTGGATGTGGTCCTGGGCAACTGACACTAGGTGGCCCCGCTTGAGCAGGGCGTTGGACCAGATGATCTCCAGTGGTCACCTCCAACCTCAGCCAGTCTGTGATTCTGTGAATCGCTATGGCCCACAAAACTACGCTGTATTCTTGCGCCTGTGTAATTTACTCTGGATTTCCAAGGCAAAACACATAACTGCAATTTATCAAATGGAATTACTGCCCACTATTCAAATTTACTTTATGGAAATAAGTAAAATGGCAATTGTTGATTTTTTAGAAAGACAAGCTTCTAAATAAAAAGATTTAAAAGGCGACTTTTTTCCAATTTAAAATTTGGTGGCCTTTATACTTTTTAATGTTATTAAAATGCTGCTTTACAGAGAATAAAGTGATCTGTTGTTGAAGTTCAAAGCAGGGGGCTGGCATATCCCATGACCCTGACAGAATTTTACATGCCTGTGTTAGTTTCCAATTAAGCATGTAATCAAGTACTTTGGTGAATTAGAGAAGGAAAGTGACAAATGGTATTTCATCTGAGCCAAATAAAAAGCAGACTGGATGGACTGTAGTCTCCAGCCTGCCAAGACTAAAGGCTTCTCCTTTCTTCAGAAGCTGAGGGCACTGTGCACAGACATTTATGATTGCACAGGTGAGAGCGTTTCATCTCATGACTATAATTAGCAGCACCTATCCTCCTGTCTCAAACTTTAATGATGGATGGAGTTTTCTAATACACTGTGGGATTTATGCTTATTCCCATTTGGGTGGAACAGGAAGGAGTTTTACCCTGCTGTCAGATTAGCTATGTGCATTATATTTGCCTTATCCACAACCAGACATCCACGGACCCAGTGGCGTAAACAGACTCAAAATGGTCCAACTTACTCACTGCTCAGTAAAGGTACCCAGGTATGGGGGGCTTGGAAAAGAGCTTGGACAGGCAGGAAGTCAAACCATCAGCTACAGAACCCAGGAGAGAAAGCCAGGTTTGTTAAATGACAGATCTAGGGCAAAACACCAATTCCTTGTCACTGCAGAATCACAGCTGTCCAGCCTTCCTCTGCGCCAGCTGTAGAAGAGATGGGTTTCATGACAGCTCCCAGCAGATGGAAACCCCCCAGGGAAGAATCAAGACCAGGAAAGTTAAGTTACTAATGCCATGGCTTGATTAAATCTCATCTCCCGCACCTTCCTTGTCTTCCTACATGCTGAAACTTTGCTACTTTAGTTTACTTACTTCAGTAAGCATTAGTACTTACCAGTGAAAGCTTGGGTTCAACAAAGGTAGCTCCCAGGTACTCAAAGTAAGAGGCCAGTCCCTCATTAAGCCACAGATCATTCCACCAGTTCATTGTAACTAGATTTCCAAACCACTTAAATAGAAAGAAAAAATGTCTCAACATCTCTTTGGACTGCTATTTTTATTTTTGCAGGTTCAACACACATACCTATGCTGAAGTAACTTTATTTAAAGTGTACACGTTAATTGAATAAAACGCTGGATATTCCTTCAGATAGTGAAACTCAGTAGAAAAAGTGCATCTTGGAAAAAGTCGGAGGTTCAGGGCAGTTATTTTTTAATTGTTTCACCTACAATTTCATACCATGAGTATGGATGTCAATGCTTTATGTCACTCGTTTACTCTATTGAATTTTAAACACTTCCCAATAAAATTTAAAGATCTAAAAGGTCAGGCTAGGATTAAAAGTAGGGCATTTATCAAGCAATTACAAAAACATTTTTCCATGTTCTTAACAAAAGGAAATTGTCAGGGGGGTGATAAACAGAACTGGGGAAACAATCATTTCCAAAATCAGCAAACCTCTATCCTGGCAAGCAATAAAACTTTTGCAACAGCTGCTACATAGTCATATTTGGCAGTTCACTTTTAACAAAAAACTGATCACTTGTGGATTTCTATTTTATTTGTTAATTCTTAAAAACTTGAACTATAATTTTGTTTTAAAATAAAGTTTAATAAAGTACTGATATTTCTTTTATTGGCCTTCAATAAATATACTCTGCTCATCTGAAGGTCTGAAAAGTTACAGACCTTGTCAGAAGGTCACAAGTGCACTAGCCAAGTTAAACTCTTTCGCTAATTTTGTTGACTAAGTGCAAACACTTGTTAGTCTGGCAAACAACAGTAAATTAAACATAGTCAATAAAAAAGTGAAACTGCTTTATCATTCCAAACCAAATAAGAAAATTTTTTACATGTCTATGAAAACTGGACAAAGGTCCAGCTACACTATAAAATGCGTTTGTGTTAACTTTGTTATATTGTACTGTAGGCTGGTTCTTACAGAAAAACAAATACCTTTTGCAATATGTACATGCACTCCCACTACAAAGTAATACTTAAGGAATCCATTGATTCTTCTACTGCAGTACTAAGTATATTGTATATAGACAGAACTGTGTCACCCCTACAGTATTTTCTAGTATGGCATTCAGGTGCTGTGTAAAAAAAAAAAATAAGTAGCCTATGAACAGTTCTGTATCAATGAGTCCTGTGCAGTCAGTTTGCAGCCTGCAATATGATGGAATCTGCTTTTCATATTGATTTATGAACTGAATATATGATCAAATAGTCTTTCAGTCCTCTAGTGCTCACATCTCCTACTGTGAAGTCACCATATTTCTTCTATGAATCAGTGACTGCATCATCAGCAACTGGAAGAAAACAGCCTCACAGAAAAATAAATGTACAGAATTTTTTACCACATGCCTGGTGTCCTAGCTCATGTGACACAATTATGGCAATCATTGCCTTTCTGCTTGTGAATTTATCACTTGGGAGGTACATCAATGATGATTCCTGGAAAGTCATTAGCCCCCAGTTTTCCATAGCACCTGCTCCAAAGTCAGGCAGTGCAACCAGATCTAAATTGATTCAAACAGAGAAAAAAAAAGGGCATCTTTAAAATTTTCAGAAGTAAAATGCTCACATGATTTTAATGCTCACACTGGTTCAGTGTGCAGTTAAGGGATACCACATTTTAGTGGTTCTTTGCTGTATTATAGCAACACTCTTGCAAACGGTCTGTGAAATTTCTTCGTCGTACTTTTCCTCTATGATTGCCACTCTTTCAGGGAGCCATGTAAAATTCCCATGAAGCCCAGATCTGCACTATATCTTGTACATACAAATGTTTTGAACAAAAATGAAGGCTGTATTGTACCAACGCTAGGAGACAATATATTCACTTCCAGCTCTCAGAAATCTTTCTCTGTATGAGTTTCCCGTGTGCTTGGGAAGGATCATACTCACCCCTTTCTTCAGCCTAGCAATTGATAAAAAAAATAATCTTGCTCTTTCAGCTTGTGAGCAGAGGGATCTTATCTGAAAGGTGCCTTAGAAAACATCATCTCTTTGTTTCCACAGCAGGGCTGTTAACCTCTGTACTCCCCCTTCTGCCTTATGCACGGGGAGCAGTTTTCCAGTTCAAATGTGAGAGACAGAACAGAGATGGCCCTTGGATGAACATCAAGGATCTCAAAGAAAGATATACTGTTTAAACTCAGCAGCCAAGAGCAAAATTTCCAAAACGTATACAGAGCATTTTGGAAGCAGACACAAGCTTATACTCCAAACCAGCTGACCATGAGGCAGTTCCAGTCCAAAAGCAATGCAGTTAACCTAAGCGTGGTTCTGAACCCAAGCAAAGCTAGACTGCACCTCAGCAGGGCTTATTGCCTCAGGCTTACGGCAAGGGTATTTCACTTTTGGTGAGGCAGCCCTTGTCTAGCCAGCCTGGGGCAAGAGAGCTCACTTATAATTGCATTAAAATCAGGTGAAGACAAACCTTTAAATACCTATAATTTTAAATGTGTATATTCTTAATTTCACATTTTGAGTTCACAATAGAAATCTCTAGCATTTACAAGGAGCTGTTCTTTGTTGATCTAATCTTATTGATTTTTAAGCAAAATGTCAAAGAAAGTCAGTGGGAAATGCAGTTGGTATTGCATGACATTACAGTGGGGATTGTAATGGTATTACAGCATTCTGTGAAACTGAAATCTTACCTAATAGGAAGCCTGTGATACTGTTCTTCTACTTCAATTTTGTAATATTTTTATACTAATGAATTAGTGTATTGACATTGCTGCTAAACAGAAGAAAACAAGCATGAAAAAGAATTATCTACATCCTTTGAGTAGCTTGTACGATTACTAAGATAACAAAATTTGAAAAGTGACGATTGCATATATTACATTTTCCATAAGAAGTGTAGTGTTAAATATACTGGGATATAACACATTTCCACAGATGAAAATTTATTTCTTTCAAGTGCTGAAATACTGATTTGACAAATCAACAAATTTAGTCAAGAAAGGAGGGAAATTCTTCCTCCACAATCCTGCAATCTGCTAAGATCGTAGGCAGGGCAAAACTCATTTTAACTAAGAACTGCCTTCTGTGCTCTCAATATTCTACCAATTTGTATAATATTAATGCTGAAGACCTTGGGAAGCCAAGTACAAGTTGTGGACAAACTGTACAGTGAACCACATGATGACACCCTTCTTTCTTGACTGAACCTTGACTTAACTGACTTACCAGATGTCCATTTTAAAGAGAAACAATGTTTTCCTGCAGGAGTCCTTTTCTGAGGAGGAATGTGTGGGAATATACAGCCAATTCACAGGTAAGACAGGGACATTTTGAAGAAAGCAAGGAATGCTTTGGGGATACATGGGTTATAGCAAGCACGGATTTACTAGGAGGACGTAGGGACTTGCCTATACCAGGTCTATGCATCCCAGAAATAAGCACGTGACTGAACAACTCCTTTCTATGCACTTTGCAGCCCCATCTGCCTGTTCATTAGGAAATGATGCTTTAAGAGAATAAGTGTGATGTGAAGGTAGGAGTGCTGAGTTACGAGTTAATAAGAGCCATGATGCATAAAGTAGAGTTCAGTGAGTTAAAGCTTAGGGGTTTTATTCCAGGAATGTGGTAAGCTCTAAAGAGAGAATACAGCGAAAGAACCCATTGATTCTGTGAATGCTACACCATCAGCAGCCATTTCTGGTCCATTTAAGAAAATAAGTAAGCTCACCTGTCTTTGGCAGAGGGTAGCTGATGTTAAGTAAGTCTTCCAGAAATGAAAATATTGGGCCTGTGATATTTAAAGCATAGTCAACATACCGATTTTTAACTGCCTCCTTCCGAGCCCAAATACGTATCTGCAGTAAAACAAAGAAGCGTTATTTTAGACAACCCTCATATTTTTTCTTTGCTTCTCTTCTATGAATCATTGTTTGAAAATGCTGTCTGTCCACACCAGATCATGCAATGAAGCTTTTAATGAAAAAAATCCCAACCCAATTCTTGCTGGACCTAAGAAGATGTGGCACAGAGCCTAATCCTGCTAAAACCTAGTCCAGCAGTTCCAGCACTTCAAGGGCCAAGACTTGAATCCAACTATACATTGCTGGAACAAATGTACTCCTGATTTTTCTTTGATTAAATATGAAATGCTGTAAAACTCTTTAGATCCACACATCTTAAGCCAATGTATTCCAGCCAGCGAGTCTGGGTGACAAACTTTCCTTCAGCCCACCACTCTTTCCCTGAAGAGAGAGAAATGCATGTTCAGAGAGCATTTGCTGTCCAAATGTACACATATCTCCTCCTGAATTTTCCCACAGGCTGAAATGAACCACTGGCCTCCCACTGCTGCTAAAGAGAGCAGATGACATCCGTACCTCTGAGTAACAGAGATGGCAGCAGCAAGCAAAGCTTTCCCCTCCCATGCCCATTTACTTTGTCACAGAACTGAAGAGGGCAGATGCTTGCCCAAGGTGATGGAGTAGACTGAGGAAAGGTTTATGTCTCCATACGATATCTCTGGATGCAAACCCCCCTGGTGCCTAGCAGCTCAAACCCCCTGCATTTCTTGCATCACACAAGGAGCTGCATAGCCAAACCCTAATAGCAGAGTTGAGGAAGCATCAGGATTTAATTTAAAAAGGAAATATAAAGCACATTCAGTCAACAGAGTATCCTCAGCCTCTGAGCCTCTCTTTTCAGCTGAGGCTTCAGAGGAGATTCAAAAATCAGATCACCTCATTTTGCAAAGCCAAAACATAATGGGCAGGCTTAAAATCCTAATGCTAGCATGAGCTTTGTGTTATAATACCAGTGTTTCAGGCTGTAAATTACTTACCAGAAATGACAAAACAGACACAACAAACATGCTTATACAAATACTGTGGAGGCATAAATTGAACATCTCTGTCTGAAACCAAGGGGGAAAATACCCTCGCCCCTCTATCTCACAGAGGATGGGTAGTGGTGCCTCATCCCTCTGAAAAACAGAGGAAGTTTGAATGCTTTGCTTTGCTGACTCCTATCAGTACGCATCAGGCCAACAAAAAGGCACCACAGTCAGAGCCATAAGCATTTAACATGTTTTATACAGGGTATATATGCAGGTATGACATACCAGATCCAATCCTCAATTTAAAGAGGAGCTAATACTGTGCTTCCTAGGTCACCTCTGCACTGCCCTCTCACCTTGTCCCATCTTTCCCCAGTAGGATGGATGACAGCAAACTAACCACAAAGCTAACATGGTGCTCTCATTTATTAAGGGTAGCAAGTATAAGGCTTTATGCTTGAGTTTACTATTTATTTTGGAACAACTTGTTACATCTTTTCCCTGTTGACTTTCAACAAAAGAAGGAAAGTGAAACAACTGGTGCCAATTGAGAATATTTTTTTCAGCGTCCCTGGAGAAGTTTTGCCTACTGTAGTGTAAGAGCAAAACTGAATACTCACTGATGAAGAAGCTTCAAAACGCAAAACAATCACTTTTGGAGGCTAAAAAATGTGTCCACTGCAGAATAAAAGATTAAAATACTAGTATACAAAATGCTTGGAGCACAGGATTGCACCCACTGATGCCAAGATGCTGCTTCTCAAAGGGCCTTAAAGAACAAGGCACTGAACTTCACTGGTTTGTCACAGCAGTGAAAATAGGTATTTTTTCCAACTAAGAGAGCTAAGAAGATAAGAAGACCCTGAATTATGACCAGTACTTTCTGCAGAGTAGCTG
>WEKW01032818.1:3818-24545 GCA_013389905.1 Sula dactylatra | reverse complement strand
GAAAAAATCCATAACTATGTTTTTCTTCTTGCAGTTCAGTATTTCATACCCCCGTCCCCTCTTTTCTTTTTTCTTTTTTTCCCTATTCTGCCTTTTTCCCTTTTTTCCTATTTTTCTCTTTTTTCCTTCCCCTTCCCATTCTTTTTTTCCTTGCCTTGCCTTGCATTCAGAAGCAAAAAGAACTGTTTTCTATCAAAAAGGGGTTGATGAGTCTGATTTGAATGCCTGATAACATGAAACACTATGAGATATTTATAGGCTACTTCTTTTAATGCAACAGTAGCATAATTCGGTATGTAAATTGCATATGTAGTAATCTGCCAGCAGTATCTGTTTCCTTCAGGCTGCAATAACTCCTGTATGAATTGCCCTTTTCCCCAAATCTCTGTCTTCAGACTTTGGACTCCTTTGGAGCATCAGTCTCTTGTGGATGTAAATAAATGATGACTCATTAATGGACTGGTACAAAAAAATGTATTTTACAAAGGAACAGAACTAAAAACTGTGCTCCTCACTCCTGATATGTACATGTTGCAGTAAGGTTATTGAAACAGGCCAAGGTCTTTTTGGAGTGAACAGAGCTTTATGTCACAGTTCATTGTGACTGTGTTCTTACTGCAAACTTCTGAAATGTGCATTTACCAGTGTCTTGAGTGACATCTCCTGGAGAAAGTAAACACGGCCATGCACGGTAGTTTGCTAGCAAACTGTGACAAGATATTTGCAGATTTTGTTCCTGTACTTTTGTTTTTGGAAATGTGAGATTTATACAGCAATTTTATTTCTTTTTCAAGTAAAGATAGATCAAGATACAAAGGTTTTCTTCCTCTCACAATAGTGTTAGCTGAGTTGACTCAAAGCCCTTGTCTGGTGACATAGTAACAGCCATAAAACAATGCATCCATTTGTCTTTATTATTACATCTTCTGACTAGGTGTCTCATGAGAGCTATGTAACCTTATCCTTCTTTCATTGACATTGGGGTAAATGAAAAGAGACTGTACAGAAACCCATGGACCAGAGCCTGATAAAACTTCTTTAAAGAAAAATCAGGCCAATATACTGTGAATAATGAACAGATTAAATTAATGTAACCTGGAAGGAAAGGATGACTTCTCCCTATGCTGTGGTCTCCTGCCCTCTTTCGATATGCCTTTCTGCATTATGCAGTGCACAGTAAAGCTAATCCAGCATAGTTAAATAAACATGCTGCCAGGAATAATTTGGTTTCAGTAACCAGGTTAGCTTAATTAAAACTAACTTTAATATGTCACCACTGGGCACCAAGGATATACACTTAAGGTCAGAAGTGGTAACAGAAGAGACAGCTATTCCTTTTCATGTGTTCATGGAAGGTAAATGCAGGTTGAAAAAATGGTGCATCATTCATCTCCCAGCTCATCCCTTAGACACTTAGATTCTAATTTTATTTTAGTGATCACAAGCCTGAAGATAAATTCTTTCAACAAATTTATGACTTATTGTTTTGTTTAATTGTTTCTATTATTTTCATAGAGCTGTTGCATACTGCTACAGGAGGAAAAAACATGCAAACCTGAGATATGAAGAAAGTAGAGATAGTAATATCAGCACTTAGGTGGAAGTGAAGAAAGAGGAAGACTATATCAGTGTAATAACCCTTAAATTATCAAGAGAATTTTGTAATCAAATCTCTTCCCCCCAAAAAAAAAAATTAGACCACAATGATTATTCATGGACACTGATCTTGCATAGAGGATAACTTTGGTTCCAGTCTTTGCTTTGAGTCTCTGCTCCACCCTATTAAGAGTAAAGGCTCTCATACAATATGCTGACTGAAGAGGAGTTGTAAACTAAATCTTTTTTCATTACTAAACTCCAGAACATGCATAGACAGAATGTTCAAATGAATCACTTTTATGTAGGTAACTCCATATAATTGAAAATGTTCCTAACAGCTCTAATAATTTTATTGAAAAAGTTTTAAGCCAAATACTTGTTCCTTCTGTACTTATCCAGACAACATTATGTATACTTAAATACACAGACATTACAGAATGGCCATTGTGTTTCAACTGATGCAAGAAAAAAGCCAAATTTCCTTTCATGTTATGTCTGCTCCATTTATGTTACTGTGCAGCAACAGAATCAAGTTTTGGCATGGGTTTTGCATGTAGAAATGGATCCTTTTTCATTTAAATGTTGCT
Source organism: Sula dactylatra (assembly GCA_013389905.1). NCBI lineage: Eukaryota > Metazoa > Chordata > Aves > Suliformes > Sulidae > Sula > Sula dactylatra. Next base: position 22,359 of record WEKW01032818.1, on the reverse strand, counting down.
CATTACTTGTACAATTTTTCACATTGTTGCATAGAAGTTGGATCAGTCAGATGTACTATTTAAAGTGACTGTTAGCTAAAATCAGCATTTTAAAATGAGTCTGAGTCACCACTGCCTTCCGTCATGTTTTGCTGTTGTAATTGTTGTTGCCAGCCTGAGAGCACAATGTAGACACTTCTAATGGTTCCAGAAGCAGATAAAAGCCATTGCCTCTGAGAAATATTTGCAGGACAAGAAGTGTAGTATCAAAGCATACTACAGTATAGCACATTGCAGAACAGTATTTCCTTATAAAGGTATATCAGAAGAAAATATCAGGCAGAAGTCCCAAGCTCTAATTCATGTGGAGAGGAAAAAGGAATTCTTAGTAATTTAAGAGGTATTTAAAGTTGCAATTTTCAATTATAAAAATTAAGCAAAGTATATAACTTTAGGCTTCTAATTCAGGTGTTCTTCATAACTGCCTGGAGTATCTACATCTCTCCATTTTCTACACTGAAACATAGGGAAAACTATGTCCCCCAGTTTTAGGTTCTCTGAATCAATCCTAAGTGGTTCACCTCTGGCTACAGTAGAATAATAGAAGATTGTGTGAGTATAAAGGTTCCTCCTGTGTTTCCTCCTGTCTTCAGTCAACTAGTCTTTCCTTTTACTTTGAAAATGTAATCTGAAGGTTCCTTAAGCTGCTTCAAGATTTTACTTAAATAACAATGTGTTTAAACCATAGTAGAGTAGATTGGCTGAAAATTTTTAAAAAGCCTAAGAAAGTCAGGTACACAGATTTAAACAGAAAGCAAAAAAACCAGACCCTAACTTCTGTGACTAACTTAGAAATTTCCAGTCACAGTACTGGCAAATCCACTTCCTAAAACCCACAAAGAAATATGTCGATGTACTGGGCCTGGCTAGAAGAGGGTTAGTTTTCTTTATAGCTGCTCATATGGTGCTGTGTTTTAGATTTGTAACCAAATCAGTACTGATAACACACTGGTGTTATAGCTTTTGCTGAACAGTGTTTGCACAGCATCAAGGTCTTTTGCTTCTCACTCTGCCCCACTAGTGAGTGGACTGGGGAGTGCACAGTCGATTGGGAGGACACACAACCGGGCAGATGATCTGAACTAATCAAAAAGATACTCCATACCCTGTGATGTCATGATCAGCAATAAAAGGGAAAAGAGGGGACTTTAAGGAGGTTAACCATCTTTTGCTCAGGAACTGACTGGGCATCCGTCTACCCGTGAGAGGTGGTGAGTGATTGTCTTTGCCTCACTTGTTGGGTTTTTTTTTGTTTTATTTCTCTCTTCTTCTGCTTACCCTTCACTTATTAAACTTTTTTCTTTTTTTTTTTTTTTAATTTTTTACTTTAACCCCCAAGGTTGCTTACTTTTACTCTTTCTTTCCTCTTCCCCTGTTCTACTGGGGATGTGGCGGGGAAAGTGAGGGAGCAGCTGTGTGGTGCTTAGCTGCCCACTGAGGTTAACCCAAAACAGCCAGCAGGTTTGAAGAATTACATTGGCTTACAAATCAGAGATTTAAAAAAATTATAATTTTTTGTAAATTTTTTTCCTGATTCCAGATTTGATAAAGAGTGTAGGGGGTTTTGGGGTGGTTTTGGTTTTCTGCTGCTTTAGAAACTAGAATCAGATTCATCATCATCAGACGCAGGAACAGTAATAGCTTTTCAGTTCATGAAAACAGAGGGCATCAGATAGTCATGTGAATCTTTACAAAATATACCATGTATCAATAGATACGGAACAAGACTACAAGATATGACAATGTTGCAGTCCCAAGCCCTATAAGTATTATTAGCAAGGATAAAAATTCCCTTTTTATCTAACAAAGAGCTGGTCAGGTGTTTGGGGAAGAATACACTTCTAAATCATACTGTCAAATGTACCTTCCCACTGTGCTGCAGGATCCTCTTGAAAGTCTTGTGCCACAGCAATTGCTACTCAAGTGCAGCACATGAAGTTTCTTTTTCCTAACTAGTGCAAAGTATTCAAGCCATTTATTGTCTTCAAAGGGCATTGCAGGCACTCAGCAAATGATCATCCCTTCCATGTCGGGTCTACTCTTTTTGATTAGCATTCAAATAATGCGATGGATGTTGCAAGATGAGGACTGAAGTAGAAGGCTGAGAAGTAGGTGCTACACTTACACTGCTTCTTTCATCCTTTCATCCTCCACGCCTCTTCAGTACAGCACATCCTAAAAGCCTTTATGCATGCTGTAAGGGTCTCTCCACATACCCTGGGCTTTTCAACCATATCTACTCCAAATGCCACAGTCTTGTGTGTTAAGGTGCAGATCCTAATGAAGGGTATGTATTTAAATCTCAAGATGCTTCAAAGCCTGTAAACAGATTAAATACTGAGGTCCTCTGAGCACAAATGAAGATAATTGTCTCTTACATCCTAGCTGACTGACAAGCCTATAGCTAAAAATCTGGGGTGAATATTGACATGAATACAGTGTGAAAAGATAGTTAATTATAACAGCCAGTGGAATTGACGTGAAAATCTAATTGAAGTTCACCTGTTCCTGTAGCAACTCTCCACCAGGCAAGTTTCTTCATCCATCATTGCCTGTCTGTCCTCACCTCTGCAATCTGTGAGAGTCTGTGTGGACTGGCTCTTCACAGCAGAGGGATGAGGATAGTCCCAGTTAGCAGCAATTTGTGCATATCTCCCAGAGAAACAGCTATGTCTCCCACTATTTATAGAATACTTTAAAATACCCAAAATATTAATTAACTAAACTTTGATGATGTCACACACTGGACTGTAGGATAAAGATAATAGTGAATGTCATCCTTTGGGCCTCGCACAGGTTAAGGCTGTGATCCTACAAAATCTTATATCAAAGTTAAAGATCAAGCAAGTGTGGGCCTATATACATTTTTCAGATGTAGTGATACAAGTGAAAATATTGAATTTTATGATCTGTCTTCTTTAATCTGAAAGTTCAATATTTCCTTCAACATTCTGGAGACATTAGCTGCTTTTGTTTCTAACAATAGGGGAGATTCTTAAGCCCTCTGATTCAAATATTTTTACAGACTTTGTGAGAGAAAGTAGGAGCTCAATTCAGTTAACTTAAATCACCATTTGAGATTAAGTATTTCAGACAGCTTTAAGGTACCAGACAAGGGCAGTGAGAGTCTCTCATAGGCTTGGTGCAGTATTTACCTTTCTTTGGTGAAGGTCCTAGATGTGAGGTGTCTCAGAGAACTTGAAATATCACTAAGTGTTTAAGGTAATGTTTAGCCATCTGACCTGCTCCCAAAGCACCTGCGTAAGCACAGCATCACTACAGAAGAAAAAAACAAATATGGGATTTAAAAAAGAAAACAAAATTAAATATTTTTTAACTAAGATTTTCTTTTCATAATCACAAATCACTGCCTAATGATATTGAAAAACTTTCAGATCCAGAAAAATCAGTAACTGTGGATAGACCTGGAAATTTATATCTAACAAAGATGCTTTGAGTAATTCTAAAAACTTTGCTTCTTTTTCTTCCTATATTCTTCTAGCAGACGTGATTAGTATTAAGTAGTACAAAATTACAATGCCTACACATAGTGCTAGAACATTAAATTTAAAAAATTCTCAAGATAATGGCTACTAAATTTCTTTTTTATTCTCTGTCATATTTTTATGTAAGTGTCATTGTAGAAATCAGTGCATTATTTTCATCTAGCTATTTCACAACAAGTTTATGAAGTAACAAAAGAACCACTTTACTGATTGTGAAATCAGGATACTGAGAGAAAAATCCCATCTAGACTAATTAATCATACTAATAAAATTATAAAATCCTGAAAATCATTCAATTCAGGTTTCCTTCATGATGCACATGAAAATTGGATTCCTAGGGGGAAAAATCTTTAAAAATCAGCTAAGTATACAGCCACCAAGTCTTGAAATGAAATGTAAAATAAAAGAGAAAAGTTCTGCTCAGGAACCTGTGTAGCAAAACCTACTTTCAAGAAAGCCATATTTCACCTTTTTCTTCAGATTTACCGGGGAGAAAGAATTCGCAGTGTAAACTTCACATTACAAGATTCAGGACACCCATGAAATTAAAGTACTACAGGGAATCTTCAGTTGATTCATTACAGCTACTTCCTACAGTCTTTTCATTTTTGAGCAACAGAACAAGAACACTAGAGATTTTTGGAAAACCTAATCAAAGAGGTATCTCAATATTTTCAGGAAAGAAAAATGGATCAGTTGTAAGATAATAAGCTCTCTGAAGTACAAATTTAGAATCACAGGATAAAATCACCACAGGCAGATAAAGTGCTAGAACTGTAGCATTTTTACAGCAGTTATCCAAAGCATCATGATTTATTTATAGTTTCTCTGTCTTTCTTTCACATACCCTGGAAAATATTTAATTGGGCAATTCATTGGAATCTCATATGAGGATTTGGACCTATGCTTCCAAGTAATTGTACAAGCTTATATTTGATATTGAAATGTTTATCACATTTTCATTCTTTGTATGTCAAAGATTGTTTCAAAAGCAATTTTTGCAATGAATTATATATTCTTGAGAGCCAACCTTTGACTAAGAAATATGACATCTATTGATTTGGGGGATTCTGAAAGATTGTGGTTTATTCATAGGATAATATTTTATTTGGAGTCACTGCAATTTGTCTATTGAGTCATCAATTCATCCTTATCTTCACTGAAATTAAATTATTTTTGTTTTCTTTATTGAATAATTTTAAGATCTCCAGCTTTGTTGATAGTGAGTGCAAAAGATATTTATTTGAAAAAGTATGGAATTATCAATAGGGATATAAACAAGACAGTTCTTTAATAACATCTATACATTCGCTCATTTTAGCCCATCAAGATAAAGACGTGAACATAAAGGGAAACTTTCCAGCTCATATTTATCAGGCCTCACTAAATATAAGAACAACAACAAATTTGTACAATTAAATGCACCACCAAAAATAAAATTAAAAAAGCTAGCAGGCAGTGGCACGTTTCTTCTATGAATAAATGTGTATTGCTGTCAAGCTATGAACAGGAAAGTGTTTGTAAAACTATATATTCCACCTGTAGGGACTAGAGAAATGTAAGCTCATTTCTGCTTTTTGTAGATCATAAAGAAAAATACAAAACAAACAAACAAACAACAACAAAAAACAACCCCTCCTCCAAACCCATGAAGCCTAACCTCTGTTTGAATATGTTTTCCACATTTAGGCTTAATTAAACATATAAAATTACAAGGAGTCATCTAAATGTCAACATTTAAATTTTGTTTCATTGAACTGCATTTGATTCCTATGCTTGAGAATGAACAAGATGATTCCCATCTATGAGCAATCTCTCTTTGTTCTCCCACCTCTTTAGACTTTTCTTGTCCAAAATATACACACAGTGCTAGCTGAATTACTAAATATTTTCAGAACTTCAAACTCCATTTTCTGGTGTGGATAATTTATAATTATCTCATTAATATCTTACAACAATTTGGGTGATAACCACTAGAATAAGGCTTGGAAATGGTAGACAATGTGTAATTCTCTAGTCCAGTTCAGCCAAGTAGAACTCTCAGTTTGGTTCATGGATATGCCCTTAGGAGACCCAGCTAAGATTTTTGCTCACCCTACACTGGGGAAAGTAGTTCCAGAAAACTGGTTACTTTCTGAGCTTTTTGAATATAATGGCAGCATTGATAGTTAGAGAATGTGGTGAGTAGGAAGAAGGAGAGGAAAAAGGACATGACAGTGTACTTTTCTGTTGTAAGCAAAGTTCTTGCGCTTATCAGTTCTCAAAGAGAGCTGAGTATTGCAGCTTTGTTGGTATTTGCTCATGCTTGTCCAAGGGCACAAGCCAGGAGCGAAGGGTGACCTCAGCATGGGCAGTGACCTCACCAATAGGGCACAGTCCTGTAGGGTCTGAGCACAGCAGGCAGTAGCAGGTCTGGTAACGGGGTCCATAGATGATACCCAACACAGCATGTGATGCACTAGGGCCACAGGGAGTAAGAAGCAAAAGCAGAGAGGCAAAAGCAGAGCTGGAAGTAAATACACCTACCACATAGCTCAGGCAGGGACTGAGTTCCTGACCTAGGGCTGTCATGAGCCCCTGGGGCCATGGGAAAGGATACCCTGGGTGAAGCTTATCAAGGACATTAAGGTCTACTGGTATCCTCAGGGACCAGATGTCCCTAAGAAAAACAGAAGGCATTTTCTATCTAGAAACAAAGAGTAGTTTGCCATTGATCCCCAAGGGGGAGGTGGGCATTTTATGCTTCTCTAGTACTTACTAGAGATTGATATGCCCTCATCTTTTCAATAGCATTAGTTCCTTACACTTAAGCTTGTTGGATCAATTGTTTTCTGGACGACTGAAATGGAAGGATTGTAAGTCACAGCTTTTATTTATGGCCTTCTGTATGGATTTGTTTCATATCTAACTGACATAGACTCTGCTTAGGTTGCAGGTTTCTGAAAATCCATTCCTTAGGCACTTGGCTCTTCTTTATATCGTACTGGGAGCCAAAACATTTATTTGCTGCTGAATTTTCCAGGAAGTAAGCTGGCTACAGATGAGATGTTGCTTCTCTGGTTTAGTGGAACTATGCCTAAGCACCTTTAAAGAAAACTGGCTTTCTATGTGCTGCTCCACATCCGTAAAATGGAGAAAAAAGAAAAAAATCCTAACTTCATAATCTATAAGTACGTATAAGATTGCAAGGTCCTCAGATATTGTGCTATAAAGGCCATAAAGAGACATTTGATAAGGAGGAACTATAGAAGAGTTAGAGATCAGAAACAGCTTTTTAATTGCTAGCCAAGCTGAATACTGAACAACATACGGTACTTTGAACTGTTCCCAGTTACTCATTCAATCAATCAAGTGAAAAACCATTGAGCAAACCTGAACGCTGAATTGATGTGAGGACATAATGATTTGCCTATAGACATTTTGCAAAGAGAAAGATTAAGTAAGGCATTTATTTCAAATTATTTGCTCAACTGCTGTTGCTCAGAATTCAGTGGGTTTTACATATGTAACACACTTCATTACAGTTCAGGGAAAAGTGTACTGTAAATTATTATTTTTTTTAAAGCAGGTGCAAATTAAGAAGAGAAAGCATTGCACAATGTATAAAATAGCTACCCTAGATTACTTGCTGTATAAAAGAAAAAAGATTGGCATTTTAAACAAGCAAACAAAAAACCTAAACAAATTGATCAGAAGAAAATGAAGTCATCTATATATTTTGTGTATGTAAGATTTTGGTTTACATGTGTTAAGATATTTTCTAAGAGTACGTTTCAAGAAAACTATACTTTGAAATCCAGTGAGTTCCAGAAAGTTCCCTGTGGCAGAGCACACCCATGCATAAGGACACCTTCAGAGCACAGCAAGGGAGAAAGAAGTATGAGGCAGACTTACCCAGGTTGTGAACCATGACAGGGGAACAAATGACCCCATGAAGACCACAGCTCAGCAGAAAGTCTTGGAGGGCAAGGCAGACCTACGCTGGGTTTCCTACTTAACTGACAGGTAGCTCTAGTAACAAGTGGCAGAACAAGAAGTCCACAAAACCAGGAACAAGACATTATCATGGGAACTGGTAAGCAAGGGCATGCAAAAAGGGCTTGAAGATAGTGAAGTCAGCATAGCAATGGTGGTGGCACACTAGAAGAAACAGTTCCTTGCCCTGACTGATTCAGCTACATCTAGGGATGGTGATGTCCTCAGTTTAAATGGACTTCTGGGACTTCCTCAGCTTTCCCAGCCTGAGACTGCAGGGAGTGTCAAAAAAGACCTTTCTGTGCAAGTTTATAAGGTGTTTATGGGTGTGGAGAGAGAAGTAGTTATCAAAAGAACCCCACACTAAAGAAAATGAAAGTATATGTGGAGTGGTAATGTGTGAAAATGTCCTGCTGAAGCTGCAAGAACAGATACATGCAGAACACTAAAAATTGTCTGAACCTGTCCAAGGCTGCCAGCACACACTAACATCAACAGTGGAGGGTATACCCTGGAGCATCTCCAAGGCTGCAGCGGCTTCTCTATGCAGACAAAGATTATAGGATTATATGTACATATTTATTAACCAAAAGACCCTTGAGGGACTTCCCAAACACCTGCCAAGAAGCCACTTGTGTCTCAGTATGAACCTCTGTTCCTGAGTAAACAGCTGGGGTTTGTGTCCCAGCTGTTCCCAGAAAGGTTGTGGAAGACCCTGGGCAATCTGATCAAATTCAGAAACAAGCTTTGAGCATGGGTTGGACTAGCTGAGATCTAGTGGTTGGTTCCAAGCAAAATTCTTCAGTGATGCTATTAATATTCTGAACTGAGCTTTTACTGACAGGTTTTAACTTTCCCAGTTTATAGTAGAACATTCTTTGGTTTTAGCATTTACATGCTGCTTACAAACATGAGTGCTGGGGCCCCAGTGATCTCTAGCATGCGTGTATATAAAGCCATTCTTAAAATAAAGACTGATTATTTTGGGTCTTTGAAGGTGAAACATGGATGAAGAAGCAAACCCCATTACTCCCAGTTTGAAAGAATAGAGACTGTTTTACACACATACTTCCTTTTACCCGTATTCCAGAATTCATTTGCAAGCTATGCTGCCCAGTTCCTTTATTTCTGAAGCCAGTCTGCAGATATTAGATGTTATGAAGAGCTTTATATTGGGCTTTTGCACAAAAGGTATATTTAATTTTCACAACAAAGTATGCATGAGAGCTGTAAAATATTGGTGACTTTATTCCTTGGTTAGAAGGAAATTGTACCAATCCATTCACTAATGAATTGAGCTGGAGACCTTTAGTAGCTATTGAAATGCTGGTGAGGACACTGTAATAAAAGATACATTTCTGTTTTTATGCTGCTTGATGCTTTCTTCACCTAAGAACGCTAGTGAAAATAGAAGATGCTGTAGGCCGATGGAGGGTTTTTTAACTAAATAAAAATAACAAATCAAGTGAACTGTAAAAGACTTAGGTAAGTTAAGAGAAGCAGTATATTAGAAGACTATTCCATGCTAATCAATAAGGTAATTTAATTAAACCATAAACTTTCTAATAATACACAAAAGGAATTAGAAAGTAGCTCAAAAAGTAAAAGCTTCATCAGCGAATACAAAACCTGATATAGAACTAGGATAAAAAGTGTATTAAAGTGCCTAGTTAAGGTTTGAAAAATATGGCAAAGTTCCATGTCTACTATATTGGTCCTAATCATAACTTTTTTATTTCTGGGAAAATCACTTTCAATGTGACTTTGCATTCATCCATTTCACCAGAAATTGTGAATTTTCTAGTGAAAAGATTACATGGACTTAATATCAGTATCGGGGTTCATATTAAAGACTTTAATTCCTTCTTCTATGTTAGTCAAATATTTTTTGATTGTAACCAATTTATATATTGGGGACATACTTCTGTTAAAATCAATATTAAGATTACAGATTTGGTAAAACTCTGAGAATGAGGAGCTTAAAGAATATTCCAATTTTCTTCTATTAAATAAACAAGAAAATTAAAACATAAGTTAATAATTTTCTTTAAAGAAAAATTCCCATGTTTGTCTGATTTATTCACAAAACATAATTTGATCAGTTATGTTTCATTTTAGGAACTCAGCCAGAAGGATGTAGGATAAGTCTAGTTTGCAACCATGTTACTGTTTACTATAATGTCCTAGGCATAATTCAGAAAAAGTAATATTTTTAGTGGTGTGTAATATTTTAGAAAACAAAAAAACAGCTTTTTATGGTGATACTTTATAAAGTATGGAACAGTATTCTTTGGACTTTGCAAGTCTGATCGATGTTTATCAAGAATAATGTTAAATTCTTATCTGGTTATCCAGTTCTACACACCTTTGATTTGCACTGGATGTCATCTCCACTTTATTATAAGATGTATACATGTTTGAATAGAATTCAAAGGCAACTAATCTGATCAGAGACAATCAGAATTGGTTATCTCTGAACTGAAGACCAACAGCCCTGAAATCTTGCAAATAAGTAGATAATACAGAATACAAATACTTTCTATAGTCTTTCACATCATTCCTTGCATTCTGTGCTTCTAGAGGAACTGAGAAGGAAAAGAAGAGAGACTGAAGAAGGTGGGAGGTTGTGAAGAATGGCCAGGGTAAAAATCCTCTGGAAAAGTGTAAGTGTTGTCTGAACACACATGGTTTCAAAGAATGCAAGACCAGTGTGCTGTTTTAAACTAGTTAAAAAACTAAGCAGATTTTTTGGGTTTTATTTGTTTTGTGGGGATTTTTTTGTTTTGTTTTGTTTTTTGGTTTGGTTTTTGGTTTTTTTTTAATTAAAACAGGTTTTAATTAAAGCATACAAAGTTTCAATACTAGTTTAGCATGAAATAAACTGTCACTGTCACTAAAGAAGTATCCCTCATTCTCTCAGTTGCTTGCCTCTAGCTTCTGTCACCTTCTAACTGCCAACACAGACATTCATGTAGCTGCATGATGAACTGGTCTGGTTAAAAATATTTTTGTCCAGCTTCCTGAACAGTTCCCCAGTGATCACTTCTCTCAACAGCAGCTTAAATTCAGGAAATGAAAGGTGCATATCCATAATCATTGCAACTAATCTAAATTGAGACTGCTGTGATCTCAGTTGCCTTTTCCATCCCCAGCTGTGCACTCTACTGCATTACACTGGCACTATGTCTTCTGTAATCGTTTATTGAAACATTATGGGGAGCTGAACGGATGAAAATTCACCTGGCAAAAGAAGAAATAAAAAAAAAAAAAAAAAAGAAAAAGAAAAAAGGTGTTAGTCCTTAGCTGGATCAGCTCCCTGAAGCAGTTTACAATGTGGCTACTCCAGCCCTCAGGTAGTACAAGTTAGGGATAAGGGATAAGTAAGCAGTAAGTAAAGGGAAAAAATTAGGACCAGGACAGGCTAGAGAGGACTACATTGCTGAAGCAACACACAAAGATAATATTTTTAGCTCTGTGGATAAAAGAAAGGTAGATCTTAGACAAAAATGCTACAGTATAAATATGTTAGAATTTTTCTTTCCCTTGTGTGACATCTGTGCCTAAAACTGGAAAACATAGGTGAGATATGGGGCATCAGCTGATACACAGAAATCAACTGATATATCAACCAGTTTGAAAGGGTGGCATATGATGTTGTTATTTTTTAATTGGGGTCCTTACACAAACCAAAAACTCTTAAGTCTTCTGTCATGGTTTTAGCTGGGATAGTAAATTTTCTTCACTGCAGCTAGTATAGTGCTGTGTTTTAGACTTAGTATGAAAATAATGTGATAACATACTGATGTTTTAGTTGTTGCTAGGTAGTGCTTACACTAGTCAAGGACTTTTCCAGCTTCCCATGCTCTGCTGGGTGCACACGAAGCCAGGTGGAGAGGGGATACAATCAAGAGAGTTGATCTGAATTGGCCAAAGGGTATTCCATATCATGTGATGTCATGCCCAGTATATTAACTGGGGGGAGTTGGCTGGGGGAAGCAGCAATTGCAGCTTGGGGACTGGTGGTGTCGGTCAGTGGGTGGTGAGCGCTTGTAGCACTTGTGGGTTTTTTTTCTTTTCCCTTTTTTTCCCTGGGTTTTGTTTCTCTCTCTTGTTATTTCTTTTTATTATATTATTATCATCATTATTTTTATCATTACCATTACTATTCTTACTATTTTATTTTAATTATTAAACTGTTCTTATCTCAACCCATGAGTTTTCTTGCTTTTGCTCTTCCGATTCTCTCCCCCATCCCACAGGGGTGGGGGGAGTGAGCAAGTGGCTCTGTGGTGCTTAGTTGCTGACTGGGGCTAAACCACAACACTTCATTTCACCAAACTATAAAAAGGAAGAGCATTTGAACTTTCTTCCCTTGCAAGATAAAAAACTCCTGGCAAAACAACATACTAGCCGTTTATGTTTTCTTAGAGCTATGCCAGGTTTTCCCAGTTTCAGGCATGAGAAGGGAGAGAAAAATCCCTGCTCACTTTTAGTTTTGGATCACCTCTGCACCACAATGAACTTGCCAGACTGCTTACAGCAGCTTTGGGGCTAGTTTGCAGTGGCTGCAAGAACAGCATCACTAAAATCTGGCCCTCTATCTTCTAATAAAACTAAAGCTCCTTGATCATTTCTCTGTTGCAGTGGCTGCATCAAGTCACAGAGCAAAAACAAAATGTATTGTAGAAAAAGGACAGACATGGAAATATTGTCTGTGCTCTTCAGTGCATTTCTACTACCCATTATCTGCTTAATTATCAATTACTTTCTGCTCACTCCAGTGACTACATCAGCTACCTGCAGTGGTAGGAGAAGGGAGCATCCCAAAATGAAGTTAAGTAGGCAAGCTAAAGTGTAATACTGCATTAAATATATCCTATTTAAACAAGGATATGGCTGCATTTGATCTCACTGAAGTCCCAAAACTCTTACTTCACAGAGCCTTACCCAGGCTGTAAATCAAGGAAGCTGAGGACATGTTACTTTCTAACAATCTGTTCCTTCAAGTTAAAAACAGCTGAACATGATCTTGCTAGCTCCCAGTGTGGTGCTGTGGCTGAAAGGGCTAATGTGATTCTTGGCTGCCTAATCAGGGGAATACTCAGCTGGAGTAGGGAGGTTATATTACCAACATAACAGCGCAAATGTTTATGTTTACTCTGGGGCTTGAGGTACAAACTGTAGTATACACATCCCCTAGAGAGGCAGCTGTTCTCCATGACTCCAGTGTTTAAAAGAATGGTAAGAAAAGGAAACTGTTTACCACAGCAGGAAGAAAAAACTCACGTGGATTTAGGTGCCAAACAATAGACGTTAGGATTAGAAAACACTGACTTCGGCAACGTTTTTGTTAGCCTCATGTCACACATACAAGCTTTTCCTACAGCAGTTTGAATAATGGATGAGGAACAAAGAATATGTGTACAGTAAGAAATGTATATTTCTCTCCTGAATCTGGACTTACTGCTCTCTTTAGCCTTCTTAAAAAAGGTTTTACACACAACAGTTAGCTTAGAAAGGCTTAGCAAATATCTAATTCCACAGAAAGGAAAAGGAGACTAACACTGATATATTTGGATACAAATGTGTGTAAAGAAACACAGAACATGCAGATTCCACGTCTTTCATGGTTCTCTTCATATCCACTTCCCTTTACCCCATTGGGAAGAAGCACTACCTTCTTCTGATCGTGGTAACGATGCAAACCTTTTACGTCAGCTTTTCATCATCAGACTGTGTTTACAGATGGAAAAAAACCCCAAGCCACAGTGAGGGAACCACTTGCTGCAGGCTGTTCAGCAGGGCAACAAATGATGATGGAAACACCCAGAAATCCCAATCTTGTTTTCCCAGGCTAATACCTACCCAATAGACCATGCTGTTTCTGTGAGATCACAAGTGCATTTTGTCTTTGAAGTATGTTACCCATTACCTTTGAAGTGGTTTCTTTTAATAAAATACAAATCAAATACATCTAAAATAAATCAAACACAGCAAGGCTTTGAACCAGATCCCAAGAGGTCCTGATAATATACTCTGCATTTTAAAATGTGCTGATAACATACTCCACATTTACAAATGTTGCTGATCTCAATGGGAGTTAAGGATGCTCAGGATCTCACTTTGGATTTGAATCCAAAGAACAAAACTCAAATAAAAAAGAAATAAAATTACACATAGGGCACCAAGGTGAAAGGTGGAAAAACACTGAGCTTATTCTGCCCCTTATATTGAAAACAGTGGTTGGCCACAGGCACAGTCTCAGTGCCTCATCTTTTAAATGTAAAGAGACAAAATTTGGGCCCTCAGGCTTCTAATTCTTATAAGTCAAAGATGCTAATGATGTGTCTGCCTACCAATGTGACAAAGAGTGCCACTGCTGAACCCTTTCTTTGAAGCAAAGTACAATTCTAAAACTTTCATTTTGTGATTGAAAATCCCTGCTAAAGGTCTGACATCTTTTCTGACCTCGCATAAAGTGCTATAATGTGATCCAAGTGGGAGCACCAGAAGTTCAAAATCCACTAAACCTGATGAAAGAGTTAACACAATAATGACACTTACAATTAAAAAGAACTTCAGCACAATACCTCAAAACCCCAAAATGCCATTTATCCCCCCTTTATAACTCAACCACTACATAATTCGTCTATTCAGTAATTTTTAAAAAGGACATCTGAACACTCTTCAGTAGATACTGGAAGATTCCAAGCTGCTTTGCTGAAATTTTAAATGCCTTTAGCTTGAACTACAATAAGCAGAGATGATTGCCAAATTAAAGACTTTGTTTACAGCTACTGCATTGAACACCTTTCAGAAAAAGAACATTTCTGAAGAAGGATTGTGAATTAGATGATGGCAGGGTTCTGAACGTGTAGTTCAATGTCAAGATGTTACATCAACCAAAGCAATTTGAACAGGTATTCATATTTTTTTTTAAACATGTATCATTTATATCTGAGAAACAAGGTTATTGGCTTAATGAAATACTCATTGCAATAGAAAATATGGTATTGAATCATCTGATGATTTTGGTGTTCACCTTGTATTATAAAAGGTTTTAAAAAATGAAGAATAAAATTTGCACTGAAAGATGACAGTAAGAGATGTGAAACCACCAATTTTCTATCCCACATTTGGGCAATTTAAAAATGAAAATAATACCCTCATTAACTGTCAGTCTTCAGAGGCAGAAAATTCTTGTTAAAGATCTGTATCCCCTGTGCAAGTTATCAAGAATACAAGCCACCAGGAATTATGATTCTGCCTAATTTAAAATCTTTGTGTCAAAAGAAGAAATAAAATATTGGATATGACAGAGGTGAATGAAGCTGTCATTCTTTTAATTTTATTTAACTTGCCGTAATAATCTTTCTCACCCTGTGTTTTTATGCCTTTACATTTTTCTTATCCAACAGCACCACCAAGTGCCACCAAAGAATTCAGTGTTGGGTGGTTTTTTTTGCTTTTCTGCACTAACCAAAGCCACCTTTTTTTTTAATAAATAAGAGAGAACTAAAAGGTTGAAAATATTAAATACTATTAAGGATGCAAATAAACCTAATACCAGTGGATCTGTGATTCCTAAAGCTTCAGTCAACAGTCTGTGGAAGAGTTTCCTGATATTAACATACAAAGATGTCTTTTATATATGAATATACAGGAAATAACCACCTACATTAAAATCAGTATATTTGTATATTTATATTCACATATTTAAACTGGTATTTAGCGTCACAGCAATAAGGACATGCTCCACCTTGACCTGTCTCCCATTCAGTTTTCTGCTTTATGGCTACTCTGCACTGCAGGCTGTTTCTGGGAGCATGACTAAAGGCATACTAAGCCATTCAGTGCACTTGGTCTTATGGGCTTCAAGCATGGTCCAGAGGACTCTTTCTAGTTGCCTTCATGCTAATGTTTGCCAGCTCATTTCAGTGTGCAAGTTGCTTCACAGCTATAGGGTGACCCACAATGAACATTGCAGGCACTAAGAAAGGCATTGGGTCTTTTGAGCTGCTACTAGTTGTGCAGCTTAACCTGTTTTAAGCATCAAATTGCAGTCTTACACTGCTATAACCCACAAAAATTCCGCTGCAAAAGAAATGTTTAATCTCTAACTGATTCTTTAAAGAGTGTTGTAATTGTTTTGGTCATGACTTCTAAGATTAGGGATGAGGCATATGTGCCCTGTGGAGGGTAAGATCTCTGTAGTATTTCTCATTGAAACTGACAGTTAGCAAGCTATTAGCAGCACCTCATCTGAATGCAGCATTTTGGACCTCCACTCTGAGGTATGTCATTCTATCCATCCCCTATGCAGGAAGCCTAAGCTCTGAGTTTACAGTCTATTAGCCAAAAGCCCAAACCTTCTACTAGTTTTGCATGCTCTCTCTCCAGCCTGATGAATATTTACCTAAACTATGCACAGTGGAACAGATTGAGTGGGATGGACAAAAATTACCCCAGTGCAGAACAAGCCCTAATTTAGTGCATTCACATGGGAAGTGCAGGTTAGAATCCCCAGAGGCAAAGACAGGAATTGAGTCTTGGTTTCCTATATCCTGAATCAATTATTTAATTACTGAGCAATCAAAGAGGAACAGGGCTGAGGTTTGTGCTAGCTTAAATCCAGTAGGTATTTTGTGAGAGTATCTACCAAATGAGACTTGGAAACAGATGATTTGTGGATATGTCAGGTACAAAAAAAAGAACTGAGTCTCTGAGTACTTCCAAAACAGAGGCATTTCTGTGCATACCTGTCAGAACTTTATTCAGAAAATACATACAAACAAAGAGAGATAGGAGCAATCTAGCAGCTTAGACTGAATTTTGGACTTGGTCATCTAAAATGTCAGCCAAGGAAGAATAAGGCAACTAAATAATTTTATGACTCTTAATATTTTTTTTATATACACCAGGAATATTAGATCAGAATTAATATTCGGGGATGCTTTCGATGCTGTAATAGTGAATTGGTTTTCCCTTAGTTCTGGGAAGTTCAGAAATCTCTCATTTTCCTCCCCTTCTTTTACTCCATCTATTAAAAAGATAGTTCAGTGCAATTTAATTTGATTTTATCTTTTCAAACTTTTAAGTGAAGGGACTGTCATGGTCACTCCAGCAATACAAATGGGTTCTGCCCCTACATATTTGATGGCATTAGGGTGCACTGAGCACCGGTGTCCACTAGAGCCTTATACTCCTGTGGATCACATGTGCCAGGCCATTGGATCCACACAGTCCGGTAAACCCAGTTGTCCCTTTCCTCTACCTGGCTGGAGGCAGGGCCCCTCTATTCCTGATTGGAGTATTCAGTACTTACTTCTTGTGAATGAGAACCAGAAGTCTCCCTATTAAGCTCAGAAATAAAATCAGTGTTTCTACTCCTCTGTCTGGGGAACAGCTTACTGGAAACTGGAACAGCAACTTTCCTGGAAGAACCCCCCTAAGTGATTGTTTTTCCTTGTAACTCACGTACCCGTGCCCCTAGGGTCAAGGTAGATTTTCCATCCCACTTCCTCATGTCCTCTCCTTGGTCACACAGGTAAAACCAGAGGGTGGCCTGTGGTGTGTATCCTCTCTCCTGAGCAGAGGGACACTTACTTCTAATGGCCAAGACACTGGTCCATACAGGTGGGGAGTAGGACATATTGTCTTAAAGTTGCTGAACCTTCCGGGACAGTTTTTCCACAGCTGAGATGAGGAACGAAGAGACATGTGCTTCATAATCCCGGAGTTTATCAATCATGTCCCCCACCATTGGTGCCTCTTCCTCTTTCCAGGACGTTACTGCCAGTGAGTTTACATGGGATGATGGTGCACTCCATACAAACTTTTGCCACATGGGTCGTGTGCACTGGGCTTCATCTGGATCTTTGGATGACTGTTCACTATCCAGGTCACCATTAGTCACCTCAAGCACAGCTAATTCCCTCAGGTACTGGATACCTTTCTCCATGGTGGTCCATTTTGCTGGGCGATATATAACATCTTCCTTGAAGGGATACCTTTCTTTCACAGCAGACAGGAGTCGCCTCCAGAGGCTGAGGCCTTGTGTTCCTTTTCCAATCGCTTTGTCAATGCCCCCGTCCCTAGAAAGGGATCCCAGTTGTTTGGCTTCCTTCCCCTTTAGTTCCAAGCTACTGGCCCTGTTATCCCAGCATTGGAGCAGCCAGGTGACAACGTGCTCACCTTGATGATGGCCAAAATCTTTTTGCATATCTCGCAACTCACTCAAGGACAGGGATCGGGTAGTTTCTGTCTCTGGTACGAGTTCTTCCTCTTCCTCCTCTCCTCGTGACGGCCCTGTTTTTCTGTCATCTCTTTCTAAATGAGTTGACTTCCTCTTCCAAGATTTCTTCTTATGTACAGGGGCGATTGATACTGGGACAGGTTGATTCTCTGATTCACCCGCAGTGCTTGTCATGGAGGTTTGAGTGGCCATAGTACCTGTTGCTGGAGTTGGAGTGGCAGCAGCACCCATTGCTGGGGTTGGAGTGGCCACGGTGCCTGTTGCCAGAGTTGGGGTGGCCACGATGCCTGTTGCCGGTGTTGGAGGGCCATGGTGCCTGTTGCCTTCTCTTTCTTTGTCTTCTTAGATCCAGAGGCCTTCTGTTCCTCTTGGGGGTACTGATTACTGTTGAAACGGGGTCAGTAGGCATAGGCCAGGCCCCAGAATGTTGCAGTGATCTGTGTCTCTCTGGAGTTGCCAGGGTGACAACATACTTTCTCCAAATACTCTACTAGTTTTTCAGGATTGTGCATTTGTGCAGGGGGGAAATTCCAAAATACTGGAGGTGCCCATCATCCTAGGTATTTGCCTATACTATCCCACATGCCCTGCCACTCATAACTATCGAGCCTTGGGGCAGACCTCTGGATGATATTCTTAAATTGCTTATTAACCTTAGACAAAACCAAAACTATTTGCCAAAGAAATACCAACAGATGTATCTTACCTACCCAAGGATGTTCAAGATGCTCAAAAGTTGTTGTAATGAAGGAGGAGACACTATAGA
>WEKW01032817.1:92513-139477 GCA_013389905.1 Sula dactylatra | reverse complement strand
CACATACAGGCTTTGCCATTAAACTTCAGTATCTTCAAATCCTGACTTAGCTGAATAAACTTAGTATCCTCATCAAATTATCTCAGCCACTTTGTAGCTGGCAGTGCAAGGTATTCCTCTGTGTGCACCCTGTATGTGTCCTTTAAAAAAAACTTAAGCACTTAGGTGACAAAACAGAAAATTAATCTAAGTATAGATATTTTATTATCTATAATAAATAGATATTGTAGATCTATCTATATTATAGATAAATCTGCAATATTAAAAGCTGGCAGACAGGAAGACGTTATTTGACAATCAGTATTTTATAAGTGCTTCCAAATCTTAGTCATGCTGTAAGTCTAGTAGTAGACTGGAGATGAACAGATAGAGATGAATACAGCTAAAAATGCCTGTAAAGCTCTGTTTGCAGGTCAAATGTATTATAAAAGAATACATGCGTATGTCAGCTCAGAGAGAAGGAAAGTTTCAAACTTCTAACTGGGAAGGACTTGAGAATTAAAAACTATTTTTACAGAAGTAAAATTTATTTTGAAACTTAGGAAACTTTTGTGTTTTGCTTGGTGTGATTTCTCATTGTGCTTTTCCCAGCCACAAAGTCTGTGGACATTTAAGTGGGTTAAGGATGTATAGAATGAGGTGCTACTGTGTATTACAGTGATAATTTGAGAACATTAAATAGATGGATTCTGTTAAGTGTATAGTCACAAAATTTGCAACCATATTAAGGGAACAGTGTAACTCCAGGGATAACTGAGATATTTTATCCATTTGTTTATATTTAGATGTTTCATCATATATTCTGTAGTTTGTCGAGTCTTACAGCAAAGAATAGCTTGATTTAGGTGATGAAAACCAGCAGCAATCTATTATTAAAAAAAAAGAGCAAGACAAAATATCAGAAGGAAACTCTTCAGAACAAAATTAGTCCTGGAAGCTATATTTGACATCCAGTGGAAACAGCATGACAAGGCTCCTGCTTGGGTTTTGTGCTGCCATGACCAATGAAATGTAGCCAATAAAGAAGGTAGTGAAAGGTTTGCGCTTCTTTTGGCTTCTGAGTCATGTCCAAAATTGGTTTGTGCATGTTATCTCACCTCTCATTTTCATAAGGAACTGTAGGCTGTTCTTCAAAAAACTGGGGGAAGTGGCCAGTGTGTTATGCCATGTATGCAGTGAGATGGTGAGGTTTTTTGAGAAGCCAGACTGCATATGAGGAGCTTGAGGAGAGGTTACGTATCTGCTGTTGCTCTCCAATCTCCATGCTATGAAAGAGTTGTATAAGAGGGCAAAATGAAGGCAAAGGAAAGGAGCTGCTTTCCCTGCTGCTTTCTGTCTTGCCCCTCCTTCCTTCATTTTCTGAATCATTTTGAAGGATCCAGAGAGAAGCACAGTGTGCAATTCTAGGGATAGTCTATTTCTGTGTTTGCAGTTCCCAAAACTTGCAGTATTACAAAGATGTGTTGATCGGGGCTTTCTAAATGGTGTTTACTGTAGCTGATGATTCATTCACAGCTGTTTCAGTAACTGTTACTGTATCATTTGTGCATTTCATACAAAACAGACAAATTAAGTTTGGCAGTGGCTCATGCAGTAGGAGCTCAAGATTTGCAACTGATGCAGGAGCCCTGTCTCTCTGGTTAAACTGTCAGATAAGGGAGGCCTTTTGACTTTAAGGAATGTTTTTGGGTTTAATTTCTGATATTGTGGATCTGCCATGTCTCCTACGAATGAAGCAATGGAGAGAGGAGACTCCCTGTCCTTTTCCTGCTTGAGTGTGAGGGGAGGAACGGTTTGCTGTTGGTCTATGCACAGTTGTCCTACCCAGTTTCCCTTAAGTTGTCGTACACACTCAGAACCTCCCTCTTGTTGTGGGACCACAGCAAAAGGCCAGCACATAAACAGTGAGAGAAATGTAAGGGTGCCTGCAGGGATTTTTACTGCCCTCTTCTGACACTGGTAAATTGCATAACTCAAACTGTGCCTTATTTTTTTTTTTATGCTGCAACAGTTTGGAAAAACTCACGGATTGAGATGCAGATGTTTGCTGAGGATTTCAGAATAACAGAATTTGTTAGTATCAAAATTGCTACAGCTTGTGCAGAAGGCTCTTTCTGGCTCCATTTTTGCATGCTAGTATGTGTATTTTCAATCCAATTTAGAGACCAGTGCCTGTGAATTTGCTAATCTGATGCCTGTTTATCCATATTTGGGGTTTACGATTCCCCACTTTATTCTGGGTTACCCATTCCACAAGAAGAGATGAGTCATAGTGTTCTTGTGAGTCTCTTAAGACTCTCTTGGAACTGGAAGTGGAACTAAATCACACAGGAAGCTCTGCAGAGTTGTACGGTAAGAAGAGCGCACACTAGATGTCTCCAATTCAGTTGCTTGGGGGAAAAGCTGCAGAACTTAATGGTTCAGAATTGAGGAGGCTGAAAGAAAAGGAAGCCTTGACAAATGTGATTTTTAAATGCAAATTATTATTTTTTTTAGCCTAATGGTAAGAATTACTGGGTTTTATTTCTTAACCCACAATAATTTTAACTAATATAGCGCCATATTATGCCCAGTCATTGGTAGCATGCTCTAACATTAGTGATGGTGATAATATATTATCCTTCTGATTTATTATTCATCAAATTAATCCCTTGGATATTTTTAATTTCATTTGCCTTACTTCTGGAGTTAGTCTGGTTTTAGCCCATTGTTTGCAGATCTATGCACCTTTTAGCAATTTTTACAGATTTCTCAGTAACAAAATTATTTTTTGCTTTTCCAGTAAGGCCTATGTATTAGTAGAGAACTTCCTCTTTAGAAGATACCTTTTAAGGTAGCTAAAATGTTAGACATACAATATTGCTACCAATATATTTTTGAAAACATAAAAAACCAAAATCAGTATTTACAAACCATTTGTCTGTGCTTATTTATGAAGTGTTTTGTGTTTTCTCCTTTTTTTATTTTTTCTTTTCTATGAGTGTTCTAGAAAATGCCTAAACATCAGAAATAGCTAGAACTTGATGCAAGGAGAGCAAGACATTCACAGAGTTAAATATCCCATTATGGAGTCATCAGCATTATTTGTTATGACACCTTTATGAGAGATTTTAGCAGTGACTCTCATTTATACCCATATAAGAGATTACAAGCAAGGCAAATCTATCTAGCCGGGAGTGTCTTCTCTGTAAAACCCTCTTCTCCCTCTCTCCTATATAACAATATTTAATAAAATACCCTTTCTCTGGATACTTTAATAATTGCCATTGCTAGTTGAGAAACATCAGTCCCAGGCCTTGCATATTTGTTTGTTTATTTTAACTTTTGTATATTTAGTTCTTTGTCTTAAGCGTTGAGCAAACAGTGCAGGGCTTCAATAAAACAAATGCAAAGATGAAGGTGAACTTTTAAGGAATAAACAAGCTATCAGAGAACTTGAGGGTGTTCAAATTTTAAAGCTATTTGGCATTTTTAAAATATTCTTAATGATTAGAGCAGAGTTTCTTATTTAAATTTCTGTGCATGCTTATACATGCCTAAAATGCTGTATTTGCTGTGATTCTGAAGATGTATTCAGCTAAAAATATTTGATGCTGACCATCAAAATACTGCTGAGGGACAGTTTATCTCGCAGACCTTGATGATGTTTTCTAAGCAGATGTTTCCACTTTTTATAATACCATTGATCTTAGTTCTAGCAACACAGTCTGAACTGGTGCAAATATGTTTAGATGACATATGTATGTGGGAAGTAGTTTTGTCAGAATGTTTCAAGCATGATTGTTCTAGAGATGTGTATGACAGCAGGTCACTATTTAGCCATCAGTATTTATGGCTGAAGTATATTTTAGAGCATAGATTTAATTTGACTTGACACGTGGCAGAAGACATCTGTCATCTGTTGTTTTTATCACTTCACCCTACTTGTATATTTTTAAAATCATAGAAAAATAATGGATAATTTATATAAAAATTTTTCTGACAAGAAAATGTTGTCGTTTTACCTTTTGGCCTTAGTGCTGATTTCACAGTGCTGAACTTAGTTTGAAGTCCTTTTAATATTTTTTTTCATTTTTATTTTATTTTTATCACTTATTGAAAAGAATTGTCTCCTTTTTGCAGCTCAAGCGTTGATTAATTTGATCCTAATTTGTGGAACTAATGCCAGTAATGCAGTTCTTCTCATTCCATCAGACAGACTAAAAGATTACCATTTTCTGCCCTCTTTTTTTATTGTTCTAGTAAAGCAGTGCAGTTATTACATTTCTCCTATTTTGGGAAGTAAAAGGATTGCATAGAAACTTTCAACATTAGCTGAAGATATTTTTCATTTGGAGATGAGAAAGTTCCTGACCTGGGTCAGAAGTTATCTGAATAATAAGATAGTTTCCTCTAACCTCTGCAGAAGTTGCAGTATGAAAAAAAAAAAACAACCTTTCATAATTCTAATACATATATAACACAGTATTGAAGTGCAGATAGAATCTTACCCTCTTTATTCATGTCTCATCCCATTAAACTGGGTCCTGTTCATACACATATATCTATGGATTTGTCATAAATATTCTGTACATAGGGCTGAGGAGGTAGTCTTGTGTCATGTTTGCTCTGTATTGATTACAGTACTTCTGTATATAGCAGTGCATGCATTTGGAGAGAGCTGAGTTGTACACCACTTTACATCCGCCTTCTGCTACAAGAATACCAAAAAATAAGACTAGAGAGTCTTTCCTGAAAAAAAAAATTTGGTTTTGTGGCATTAGACACAGAAGTAGGAGCTCTTTAGAGACTATAGGGAAGAGAGGTTAGATACCATCTGATGTTTGGAATCGGATAGTATTTAGGTTCAGAGCCATGCTTCCATCAGGCAGTTCTCTTGAGCCTCCATGGAAACACTAAGACAGAGGTTTGCGTGTGCCCTCTGGCCATGGACTTGTGGGCCACTCAGTCTTGTTCATGCATTGAGGTTCATTCTTCAGGATTGTGCAGGTAATCTTCTGTTTTACAGATGCCAATACTTTCTGGGAAACTTTAATGCAACCATTAGGCAGCCATATGCAATGTACTGTAGGAAAGGAGGAGACTTCTTCCCCCAACCCCCCCGGTGGATATGAGTCCAAGACAACATCCAGTTAAGGCAGTAACTTCATGGTTTATGTTGTAGAGGGTTTTACTGGCATGACTGTACAGCTTGAGTTCACATTTGAAGGTCAGAAGCGATAGAGTTCATTACATAAGTAGCCTGCATTGTTTATGCATCTTGCATTAGTGCTGCTGTGCTGACCTTTCGGCTCTGGAACTGATATGGCCCCCAGGATTTAAGGAAATATACTTTCTCCAAATTCAGTTGTGTCTTACAAAAATATTTGCACTAAGGCAGCGCTTCCCATGGAGCCTGTGGATAGAAGGGGAAGATCAAGGTCTTATGAAACTTTGTGTTTATTCCCCTCTTCCTCTCCTGAGTCCCATAGAGGACTGAGTAGGCCCCAGCTGTGGCAGAAAGGAAATCCTCTGAAATCAGAAGATACAGAAGACAAAGGGTGGGGCAGAAAGAAGCATTGTAGCTGCTTTGGGTATTTTCAGATTTCATTGCTCTGAAGTCTGAAAATGGATGCTGGCAGGAAATTTCTCTCTCCTTCACTTTTGAGTTTGTAGGTGGAGAAGGAACAGATGATGGACAGCAGCAGCTCAAATCTCTGTACTAGCTAAGCCATACAGCACAGTGCTGGGCACTCATCATCAGTGTTGACAGCAGCATAGATGGGGGTGGACAAATGATTACTGGAATAGCATGTATATCACCAGGAGAATGTAGTCCACCAAATGTGGGAGCTATTCCTGCTTTTTGAGAGGCTAACAAACTCCTTGCTTTTAATAGAGATTGGCTGTATGTTACCCAAGGGGTTAAGCTGTTCTGTGTTCACGTCATCCTTTTACGGTGTTATAGGAGAGTAATATCTGCATTGCAAGATATTTAATTTCCTTGCCTAATTAAACTAGAAGGAAAATGAGTGCTGTTGTACAAACAGTAAATTCCTCAGTGATTTACTTCATGTTAAGTGATTTGCGTAGAAATTCTTCTTTGTTGTATGGAAGCTAGATGGTTCCTATCTGCAGTGCCATCTGTCTAGATTAGCCATTCAGATCTAGCCCATGTCAGCAGAGACTGAAAGGTGGCAGCTAAAACTTAATTTAGCTCTTGTTCTTTGCCTTACTTTTGCAGAATACTATCACCACTGCAGTTACTTGATGTCTTTGTTGAATGTCTCAGTGGAAAGGCCAAAGTGTGTTCTCCTGGATGATGGACTTTCAAGACAGAGTTTAGAGGCAGAGCAAGGTGGGAAATCTGTACGGTTTCTCTCTCCTAGCTAAACAAACAAACAAATAAATCGGCCTTCAATTGACAATTGCCATCTTTATGAGAAATGTACTGGATGTTTTTTAAATGTGAAAAGAATAAATTCTACAACTCTCTCATCTGGAAACCATCAGAATACTTGAATAGATTACAAGCAATGCTACATTGGGATGCTGTAATTAATTCTTATTAATATAAGAATGTATACAGCAGATTTTCAGAATATTAATTGCCTAGTAATTTGACTGAAACAAAAAATGCAGTCATATTGCAGAATTGTAGGGAAAGACGAGAGGCAGCACTGAGCAGAAGCAATAACCCTGTATGGACTTATGGATGCAAGAGCAGAGAAATGTTTTTAGTCTGGCAGCATGTAGGGCACTAGAGTTCTTGTCCACAATGAGGGCTTTGTTGTAATGCATGTTAACAGTTTGGCTTAACTTTTTACTAATTTTATTAAGATTTTTACTGTTCAGTCCCTGATATATGGCAGAAAACGGCTTTCCTCCCATTTTGATTTTCTTGACTGGGAATTTCTGTACTGGTTTGGGCCTTTTTTGTAGAAAGATGGTCCACAGTTGCACACAGTTCTGCTTAAAAATGTTTTTGGGGTGTATTAAAGAAGTGGTAATAAATACAAATGCATAGAACTTAGCTTCAAATGGGTTTATGTTTACTAAACAAAAACAGAAAGCAAAAGTTTAACGCAGTTCATGGGCAGGGGGGAGCAACAGGGAAGGAGTTTTGATACCTGCATTGTTTTAAACACATGCCAGAAGAGGGAGACTGTGATGCATCCAAACACAGCATTATTGCTAATTAGCTAATAATGTAAAAGGAGAAATCAATGGTGTCAAAATGTGGACAGACTACTATACTCAGAGGAGTGTGCTACTCCTTGAAGACCATAATCAGATTACTCCAATACAGTGTATGATACTGTTTGGGCAGATGGTCACCATGAATTATTCCAGTAAGGACTCAGTACAAAACTTTATTAGAAGGGTCCTTCCCTGAGGAACCCTATGGGTGCCCAGTGAAGCGACTGCACCTGAAAGGTACTTGTGTGCTTGTCTGTTCCCATTCATCTCTAGATGGAGGTGATTAGATTAACTAGTTCGTTGACATTGATGTAGTTGTTGTTCAGAGTTTACATGGTGGTATAAAGCAATCGAATGAAGAGACGCATATTGCTTCCACATACTAGATTAAGAAAAAAGAACATTGAAATGTGGTCTGTCAAAGACTAGCCGATTTAGAGGAATTTAAAGCATCAATTGACAAATGCAGTAAGGGAACAAAATTTAAAACGACAGTTTGTCTAAAAACTGTTGCTTTTGGCCATGGGGGTGAATGCAGCTTGCCAGAGTTATCTTTTCTCTTCCAGAATCCCCCAAAACCACTGCTGCTTGACAAAATGACAATGATATGACGACTCTAGAATTTTATTGTTTCATGGCGAACCTTACATTAGTTATACTAGTGTGCTTTAACATATTGAAAGTAATGTTCTTCAAATCAGAAGGGCATGAGTCAGATTTCAGGATGATACATTTCACTTAGATACCATTGGGATTTAAATGTCAGGCTTGTATTTAGTTTTCTCGTCCATGTATTTGGAAGGCTTTTGGGCATCACAAGCACTGAACAATAAGCTGGGTTCTAGAAACTGACTATTCCTATTGTTCTTGTTCACTGACCTTCAAACTCTCAGTATGTCATAGTTCTGTTTACAGGTTAGGATTTGATTGCAGTGATTTAATTTTTTCAGTTTTCCGTTCTGTCTTTAGTATGTGTTGTTTACATCAGCTTAACTGGCAAACTGCAAACAGTAAAAATATCAAGTTAACTGTGTAAACAACTCTAGCAATCCCAATGGATCCCAATACTGGCATTTTACTGTTATCTCAAAGGTAACACAGGAAAAGAAGAAAAAGGAAAAAGAATAGAAAGTTCTGGTCATTGGTTAATAAAAATGATACAACAGCGTTTAGTGTGCAGAAGAGTACAGATTTGGCTTTTGAGCTTGGACTTTTGCTCCTCTGCATCCTGTTTCTTTGTCTAGGATGATAATTACCCGTATGCTAGGTCAGAACAAGGTATGTATTGTAAAAAGAAAGAAAAAATGTTTTAAAGTGCATATTATGAGTTCACCATTTGTCATTTGTTTTGTGAGCTATGTTCTAAAATGAAACACTTCTAGTCATAATTAAAAAAATTAACCATAACTTTAGAATTTAGTCATTCACAGACCACACACAATCTTTTCTCATAATCTGTGTCAAGGGCTTATTCAAGAACATCCTAGAGACCACACATCCATTTGGCTGGATTTCCTAATGTTTCTAGATAATTCCTTTGGCCTGTATGCAGTAGGCAGCAGTAAGGGATCTGTGAATGGAAGGACAACGCTTCCTCTGAGATCTGTGTTTTGAATACCACGTTGTGATTTTTGTTTGTTGTCCTTTGAAAGCTGTGTCTGTGGAGTGTTGATGTGGCGGGGGGGGACAGTTGACAAGCAATCTGACTCTCCTACACCTCTCTAGTAGGACCAAAGTGGTAACTTTGAGATATTTGTCCATTGATAAACTGCATTTTTTTACATTTTCACCTTTGTATGTTATTGACAAGTGATAGATCTTCTCAGTTTAAAGTCTGTAGAATTTAGTTGAAGGCTGTGTGGAAAACAACCTGACGTGAAACCCACGTGTATATCATTGGCACAATCCTCCTTTTGCTCTGCTTAGTGTGAACTAGTAGCCTCTCTACTAGTGTTAGTTTAATTGCATTGTTAAAAGCCCTTGAGCTACCAAAACATTTTAGGTGAGACTTATTTGAAAGCTGTGAAGATGTTTTAGGCATTCAGCATCTTCCCCGTAAGCACCAAATATTTGCTTAGTTTTCACTGGAGCTAGTTTCCTGTGTCAGATGCTTATAGACTGTAGCTGTGTGGCTTACTTGGAATGTGAAAGACAGAATGAAGTCTTAAGAGGTTCAAGCAAGGGTTTTTAATGACATGTTCCGAAGAGTATGTATTGCACAAAAATAGCAAGCTTGCAGATCACAAGGAAAATAGTATCTGTAGATGGATTTTCTCAGAACTGTTTCTTGTGATTATGATGTAGAAAGACAAATGCTTCTCTGGTGTTATGCAATATAAAAAAACCAGACTTTTAAACAAAACTACATCTTACATGTTTTGCACTTATTTGGCAAACAGTTCCATTGTATGATACTTAGGAGAGAAGCAAGTTGATCTTGAATTGAGACCTCAAGAATAAGTTAAAAATGATAGACCAACTTTAGGGGTTGTGTAATGAACCTATATGTTAGAGAAATAATGCTGACCCATCAAAAAAGTTAAAATTGCATCTTTCTTTTTAATATACCTGAAGTGTCAGTGTTGTGAATTAATTTCTTCCACAGTGCACAGAGTGATAGTTTTCCATGTCAAAGTAAATCCTAAAAGCCAGGCTTGAAGAAGAAGTCACTGTTTTGACATGTCTCTTTGTGCCTAGCTGCTTGGAAGAGTGCTGCAGCGCACCTAACCAGTTGTGACAGAGGAAAGCTAATGTGGCATGCATTATTTGCCTTGATAGTGTGACAGGAGTTTTCTCCCTTTATAAAATGCAAAGCTGAAGAAATGTGGAAAATTATCTGCCACTAAAACCACTTTTACATGTAGAGAAGACTTGCATCTCACATTTTTATTGCCTAATACCACCACATTTGAGACATCGGTTTAGAGAAAGAAATTCTAATAACTGAGCTGTACAACAGCTCAGGCATTTGCAAAGGTAGCATAGCAAGAACATAGTGTAAGGTGTTGGTTTTAGTCCTGATATTGTAATGTAGTACTGGGGAATATCTATTTCAAGAATCTCACTGCATTCAGCTGGAAATACTTAATGGATTAGACCTACTTTTATTGTTCTATTATGTATATTTCTTAAGTGTCTTCAGGATGTTCAGTACAAAGCCTTTTTTCTGGTTGTTTGCAATAGTTTACAGAGAAGTTTTGGTAGTCCCCAGTAAATGCATAAACATAATCTTTTCCATATAAGTTTCACCATAATTATAAAAGCAAACCTGGGCTTAGGTTTATTGGTCCATTTCCAGTTCACTGTGATGAAAGGTTTGGTATTTGGTGGAAAGGAATTTAACTACTGTTACCTTTCAAAGATGTTTGCTTTCTGCAGATTTTCTAAGAAGAGATGACAAGTGTGGAGGAAAGATCATTGGGGTTGTGCTCTGGGGAGGAAAGCAGCCCATGTGAGCTCATGCCCTGCTTTGCTTGAAGTTTGACCGTACCAGATAACAGAGAGTTCACTCCTCATTCCGGCATCTCTGTTTCCTGTGATATGTGGCCAGTTCTGGGGGAGCTTATGTTGCAGACTTAATATTGGTGTGATAAACAATACCTTTAGGAGCAGAGACCACAACTAAATCCATTTCCATTAGTACGATACGCGTGGTCATATACAATAAACAGATCACATGCCTTAGCTGAGACCAAGGCACGCGCGCACACACACACACAAAAAAAAAAAAAAAAAGCAGTACTTCCTGCTTCTCTCACTCCCTAGTAAATATAATCTCCAATTCAGGATAGCTAAAATCAAATGTATTTACTGTAAGACATAACAGAGAAAACAGAATATAAAATGTTAACAATGAACTATGCTGATATATGACATTTTGCTAAGATGACAGCTTTTTTTCCCCTTTGTGACCTATGGGGGGAAAGTACATTCTAGTTTATACTCATTTATTACTATCTTGCTATAATAATTTCCTTAGAAATAATAAGACACTGTTTTCTTTATTTGTATGTGGTTCATTATCTAAGTTTATTTCAAACAGAGTCTTTTGCTCTTTAGGCATTTCATAAAACGTGGAATAAGTCTATACAGTGTCTCCATAGGATAACTCCAGCAGTATGTACCTTAAAATTTTTCAGTGGAGCAAAATTTAAGTTTGAAAGTAAGAGAAAACAAATGTTGGGCCTGTTCAGTGGTGATTTAAGTAGTAGTTTGAGCTGTTAATTAGGTCTGAGTTGGTCAAAACCAAATGCAATAGAAGGGTGGTGTGTAGAACTGATTTTGTGTCTAGTATGTGTGTGTGCACGAAATAAGTATCTTACTCAAATTCAAGCCCTGAAGTGAGCAGTGTTCCTGTGAATGGGTGATGCAAACATGGAATTTGGTCACACACAGGGCCCAAAAATGCACAGGTGCAGCTCATCTCATCTTCTACTTCCTTGCCCTCTGAATGTTAAATCAGCTCAAGACTACTCATCTCACAGCTATTTTCCACTAGGTTTGTATCTTCATTTATAGCAATCTGATTGTAGCCAAGTTATTTTCACAAAAGTTTCTTTCACTGGACCCTGTGCTTTCAGCAAAGTGGCTCAAATTAGGTGCAGCTTCAAAATCTAAATAGTGAAATTACCATGATTAAAAGCTAAATTGATGTCAGAATAAGTTTACAATTGTAATGCTTCTGAAGTGATCTCCCATATGACCCAGGTGGCTAAAATAAAAAATAGAGAATATTGACATTTCCAGGCCAAAGATTAATTCAGATGGCCGAATCTGTCAGGTGTTACAATCACAGTGACTGTGTATGTTGTCAGCTTGAAATGGTATTTCTACCCTTAGAGTGTTAAGTCTATCACAAAATAGTGAAACAACTGGAAAGCTTTGAGTAGTCCACTCCCAGTTCTTACACAGTTACTTTATGGATTTGATATCTTGGGAAATAGTGCAATGGGAAAAGTTAGTACACTATAATGTGTAATAATTTGGAATTAACATTCAGATCATCACCACTATCATGCTATATATTTAAGAGATTTTTTCATTACACCCTTTTCCTGAAAATACACTCCAGCCTAATTAGTGGGAAGTCATACCCTCATTCTTTTAGTTGCAAGAAAAAAAGGTAGTTTTCAAAGATTAGAACTAACAACAACATTTCCATTTTAAATGGGGTCTGGCTCTGAAAGCCCATTTACTTCTCCCATCCCTTAAAATATTTGTCCTCACCTTCCTTCTTATGTTGATTTCTGAGCTCATTTTGTATCACAGTGCTTGACTTCATTGAAGGATAGCAAAGACTCAGGCTTCTGATTTTCTGGATTCAGGGAGCTCCTAGCCAGGAAATCCATGTGCTGATTGTTCTGCCCTCCTGGGCCAAAATGTAGTAAATGTATTCTCACTGGGTGTGATTTCACAACAAAATGCTAAATTAATGCAGTGCTCTATTCTAGTGGAATGATACTTAATATTGTTTTGTGTACTTCAGGAGAAAAATGATTTGGGAACATGCTAGCACCAAAACACAGCTGCATTGCCCACAGTGGTTTTTTAATAACGGAGCTCACCAGCATTGTCTAAGGGTCACAGCAGGCCTCACTGTGGCAGGTGTTTGATGAGGCTGATATCAGAAAGTGTGGACAGTGCTATGAGAAAATGAAAACATGATTGCCAGCTTTCACTGAGTTCATTTGCAACCTTTTGACTGTCAGGCAAGTTTTAATGTCTTGCTTTCAAAACCTTGATCTGACGCAGGAAGCAGTTGGGCACCTTAATGTTTAATAGCTTTCTATGATACTTGGAGCAAGATAAATTGTGTCCATTTAAATGAAGTTATGGTACCTTGCTTACTGGCAGCTCTAAAAGTATTTGTTCCTGCAAAACTATGAGCCCTGATTCAGCAAAGGGTCTCTGTCCTGAGTTCATTGTAGCACTGTCTGCTGAAATTGAGCACAAAGCATGCAAAATTCATAAACTCATGTTTAGCTGAACGCAGTGGATTTGCAAAAGCATCTGTGACTCTAAAAATGATAAACTATTTTGATGGGACTTGGATATCCAAGTTATTTGGATGATAGTGTTTTTTAAAAGCTTTCCCTGATTTCATCACTGTAGCTGATCTGTAACCTTCATATTCTTTTTAACTGGTAAACTGCCGGTAAAAGTGAAATCAGAATTAATTGGGGTTTTTGCATTAAAAGTAAATCCTGAATTTTCAGAGTAGAGTTTAAAGGAGAAGTCCATTGATTCTTACACATAATGATGGTGATTGTGGTGGTGATATTCCTGATTTATTTAATTCTAATTTAGAGAGAAAATCAGGTCTAGAGAGTTTGCTACATTTTCTGGACTTCTGGAGGTAAAGAAGCAGAAACTGATACAGCATGACAGCTCAGTGATGTGAATCATTAGGGACTGGTGTTGATTTCATTACAACACCTCAGTCTGCAGTGGAATTGCTCCTAACTTACACTGTGTATAAATCAGCTGAGAATTAGGCTGAAAGAACATAGTCAGGGGAAAGCCACAAGTTTTGTTTGATAATATAAGCAAGTGCAGTCTAACACAGATTCGTAGAGAAATATTGAAATGATGATTTGAACCCAATGAGTAATGCCAGGAGCTTTACAAAGGCTTTTCTTGTTTGAAACCCCAGTTTCACTACTGCCATGGTAATACTAAGATATAGATTGCAAGTAGGGGCTGAGAGGGCAAAGCAATCAAAATAATTCTGTGTTTGGTTTGTATTACCCCATATCACGATATTAAAATAAGTAGTAGAGCTTTCTAATGAGTGTGTGGCAGAACGTGATAGATTTAGTGCTGTGTATAATGAGAAAATTTTCAGTTAGGAGAATTCTATTGACCAAAGACTATCATGTTGACAAAAGTTATTCCATGATTTTATGACTCTTAGAAAAAGTTGCTTTGTAATCACAGTCCCAGGAAAATATTTTATTAAATCTTTTGAACAAGAATGTTTAATGTGGATAGAACTGAAGAATGTTGTTTGCATTTTTATATTTTATAACTCAGAAACAGCCAGAAGGATTTTTATGAAACTTTTTTGAGCTTCAGAAAAATAAAATACAATTCTGTCAAGCACTTGACAATTCTGTCAAGGAGAAGTTTTAGCAGTAGTAATAATTTTACAGATCTTTGAGTTGCTTGGTACAATTTACTTAGGAAAGGAGCCGCTCTCAGGGCAGGGTATTTGTGTCAGCTAAAAAGCTGATAGTTTATTTTGGAAAAGGAGATACTATAACATAGCACTGAGCCAGATCTTTTAATTAATTTTTAATCACAGTAAAAACAGCAAGTATAGGTAAAATTAGGATACTTTTATGAGTCTTTGGCCAAGAGTGATGCAATTCTATTAGAATATATGCTTATGGAAGAACTTGCTTTACATAAGTCGTGTTCTTCAGCACTGCATCAGTAAGTAGAGAATATAAGAGGGGAGGGACAGACGCATCTTGAGGGGCAGGGAGTGGGCCAGTAGGCATCCCTCTATCAGCATCTCCTCTGGTGCAAGAGCTAGAGAGCACTGGGTGAAACTGGTAAGAGCTGAGTTCAAGACAGATTATTTTTCACAGAGCAGGCAATATACTCCTGGAAATCATTGCCACAGGGTGCTGTGAATGCTCAGAAGTTAAAAGTGTGTTCCTTAGGTCAAGGGGAGATTGGGTTAGTACTTGGAAGAGAAAATCATGGTAGGTTAATAAGTGGAGGGAAACCAATTTGGCTCAGGAAATCTCTTGAGCTGAAAACAGTTGATTTGGAGAGCATGGAAAGTGTTTTGCCGCATGTCTACTGTTGGGACTGGGTTGACCGAGTATACTAATTTTGATTTTCTAATGGAGTTAAATGTTGTAAGGCAGTTTGCTCTGGGATTCCAGATGAGTTGGTAAGTAGTAATAGTGGCTAATGTGGTCATACTTTCTAAGAGAGCAGTGCACATCAGGCTGTTACAAAAAGGATGTGCAACTGGAGCTGATATCAAACCCTTTCTAACATCGGCCCTTGACTGACTTGTTGGATGGAAAAGGAAAGTGGGTTCAGACTCACTAATATTCTTTGTTTCACGTGCTCTAACACCAGAATTTGCCTGTCTAGTTTTACCTTCGTAAAGGTGATCACTTGATCCCCAAACTAAAAAGCAAAGACACTTAAAAGCATTTAAATCTCAAATGAGCAGAATTATGCCTCCTTTTGTAAGATATCATTTCAGTATTTACAGCAATATTCTTTGACAGTCAACCAGAGATGAGTGTTAGTTGTGGATTTTCATAAACTACTATGTTTATAGTCTCCCATGGTTAAATTTTCTTCCTGTTTTATTCAGGTGGCTATGTAAATTTTGTAACTGGGCCAGTTCACTGTATATTTTAAGATCTGTGGCTTTTCTCATTTGCATACATACCAGAACAAGAAGCAAACGATAACTTTATAGGCAGTCAGTTTTTTGCTCAAGAAATTTTGGTGCAAAGTTCCACTCGCAGCATTACCTTTTGAAAGACATGGTTTATTATATATTATCATTATTGTGATTATAACTTTCCTATTATTTCTTCTTGTCTGCTGTTTTTTTATGGAACTGTCAGACCTCCACATTAGAAAAGCCTACTTTGGCTAGAATCCTCTTATCAATCTTCTTTTGCTACTTGTTGTATTGTTTCTGTTAATTTATCATGGAATTTATTGTTTGAGATCCGAAAATTTAAGTTTGTATCTTTTTGTATACATCTTTCTTGTTAAGTTTATATTAAAAAATATTCCTTCTTTAAGGAAATGTGTGCATAAAATTATAAACATGAAAGCAATTAAAATAATTGTAGAAGTCTTCATTATCAGTAGGTGACACAAGCTCTGTGTTTTTGCATTATTTGTACAGAATTCCATTTTGGGTCTCATTGTGTCAAGGCAGAGATTTGCATTTTAATGGAGAAAGCATGAAACACAGGCCCTGTAACTGTTGCATTGTTATTTAACAAAGGGGCATTGTTCAGAGCATACTGTGTTTTGTTTTAAAGAGCTGGTGGTAAAGTAGTGCAGGGCAGGCCTACGCTTTCTGTCACTGCAAATAGGCGATGTGGGTATATGTGTGCTTGACACACATATGCACCTCTTAAGCTTTACTGGTTTCTCCAACTGTTTGCTTCAGCAAAACCGAATAGGACTATCGTGTGTTGAATAGAAATTGCTTCAGTCCCTGAGAGTAGTGGAAAATGCAGCTTCCATTGCACATCAAAGTGGGCACAGAGGCAGCTAGAGTATTCTGCAGAAAGGCACCCCAAGAGTTACAATTTCATCTCTTAACCTCAAAATGGGAGAATGGCTTTTAATTCCAACTTCTTTTAACAGCCTCCAAATTCTTCCCTGTAGGCTTCTGTCTTTGATTTCCATCCACCCTTATCTGGATTTTACTTTTTTTTTAGACTGTAATGTTTTTGGGGAAATGAGGCAGTTCCATTTTAGAGAAATGAGGCAAACCTCATCCTGCATTTGCATGGCTTTGGGAATGCTGTGTTAGTCGTCTTCTTCTGGTCGCCAGCTAGACAAAGGAAAGCATGTTGGCTATGTGTGCTACATATAAGCCTCCCGTGAGCTGATTTAGACGTTTCTGTGCAGGAGTGATACTCCTGTGCATATCTGTGGTTACTTCACATTGATTTTGAAGTTCTAAGTGGCCTTAATTGTAGACAAAGCGAGAACATAATAGTGTCTGCTTTATATCACGGGGGAGGTAATATTTGCAGTTTCTTTGAACGTTGAGAGAAAAAGAGATTATTGCTACTCTCTTGCTTTAACTAGGATGCCACTTTTCCTCCCAGTACACTGAATTAATATTTTGGTAAGGGGGGACTCTGTGATATAGCTTAATACATAAGCTGAATGCAAAGAAAGTCTGAGATCAGAAAAGAGCTTTGAAGTGACTGTTATTGGTCAAAACATGTAGAAACTAAACACAAGGCATGTGCTTGACTGTAGCTCCGAGGCTGGCTGCCCCCAAGAAGATACACATACCAATCTTTCATGGAGACATTGCATTTGTTTCTCCTTGTTTTCCCTAATATAAAAAGTAATTCAGGATAAAACTGCGTTTTTCACAGGGAACAGAAAATCTTAATGGCAATGTGAACATTACTTCACTGTGTCGGAATTAGCAGTCTCTATGTGTGTGTGTATTGGGGGAATTAATGTAACCAGTCAAGAAAATAATAATGCATTGGGACAGTGGGTTATGCAGCTGCTCGTAGAAGTTACATTATGCATCACAGTACAAAACCAGCTAAAAAGCACACTGAACAGTATCAGTAATCATGAATATAGTCCATTAAATCCCTGGAATAATAATAGGACCTTTAGTCAAGAGGTACAGAAGTAAATAAGTGCATCCGTTCTCAGTTTAATATAAGCTTCAGATTCTTATAAGGCAGCTCCTCAGCTGACGTAAATTGACTTCAGGACTCCAAATCGCTATCTGAGGATCTGCCTCACAGAACATAATACAGTCAAGGGTTGTGTGCTCAGTCACAAATATTCAACATCTTTATGCTATAATTGTTGCTTAGAGAGAGCTTTCTATTTTAGGTTTATATATTATCACTCCTTACCGTATTATCTTCCAGCTTTCAGCATAAGAATTGATAGCTATAGTAAGGTCCCTTGTGGAACCTTTATCTTTCTTCAATGAAAATCTTTTTTTTTTTCGTAATGTTTTATTGCAATTTCATTATTGATTCACAGGTTGGATTTTGAGGGGTGGGAGCACAGGTACAACAGAGACATAATGCAAATATGTCGAATGCCACAATATAAATACAAAAAGGAATTTGATTGGTTTTGGAAGGAGAGCAAACTTTGTGTTTAGCATGAGCTGAGCTTCACACTTTGTTCTGCCCTACTACCCTTTTTAATGTCATCACCTTGTGGATAATCTCTGAGAATCTTAACACTTCTAGGGAAACACATGCCAGCCTTGTCCTGAATTCCCCCCAGCACACAGTTCCTGCAATTGGCAGCACTGGTGTGCCTGGGTGCACAGAACACAGCACCTCGTGGCCCTTTGCTTCTGGGCAATAAACGGTTTTCCAGTCAACCTGCAGACCTCATTCTCTTCTATGACTGTAAAGATATTAGTGGCAAATACATGGCCTCTAGAATAAAAGTCTCTTGTGAGACAGCATCTGAAAAATACATAAAGGCTGTATTTACATTACAGGGCAGATACCCTGCAGGGTGTCCCTCAGTCTGGATTCCCAGGCAGGGTCTCTGGAAGGCCTCTGGATGGGAAATGTGGACATGCATGTGGGAAGAGAGCAGTTGTGCCTTCTGGGAGGTCCGCTCTGTGGTGATTGACAGTGGTCTAGACGGATGATAAAAACTGCTTTATAGGACAAAAATGATCTCTAGAACAGCAACCTGGAAACAGCTTCCTGTGTAAGCTTACTCTGTGTGCTTCCAGCTTTTTAGCTGTTTTAATTTACTTTTGTGTATCTTTATCAACTAGATTATTTTTAACACTGTTGAGGCCAGAGTTTTTATGGCTTTACTGTCAGTAGTCCTTTATCTTGAAGCACTTGCACTGTAAAATACAGGCATATAATGCTATCTAATGAAAATAAGGCTATAACAGACAGTTCATATAGTAAACATACTAATTTTTGAACCTTGCACACATCAGATCTCATGTTGTAGACAGTTGTTTGCCTGCAGAAACAGAGAAAGGGGTAAAACTTCTGTCTCATTTTATCTCAGTTTCTTGATACTCCACTCACGGATGCTTAGGGATTCCAGAACAATTCAGCTGAGGTGGGGGGAATTGGTGTGGCTTACAACTAACAACTGAGAAATCAGAGTATCAGGTCTGTAACTGCAGATTTTGAGGAAAAAACAGGTATGATCTGGGGAAATTTGAAAGATATTCTGTAAGAAGGTCAAATGGTAATGGATTTGAGTTCTGATGGAAACAGCAGAACAAGTTCATACATCACCTAGCAGCACAGAGTGTTAGCATGTTGTAAGTGGATTTCTGCACTTCACCACAGCAAAATACAGCTGGCACAATTAGGTCCATGTAAAACAAAACCATATATTTTGAGCCTGCTCTCCAGGTTTGTCACATGCTATTAAAATATGGTGGTTTTTTCAGTTTTTGGGCAGCATGGGACTTCTCTTCAGTGCTGGGAACAGAGTCTGCACCAAGCTGCAAACCCCACTTTGAACGTGGAGCTTGGTTTCTTTTTTGGCAGCCCCTGTTCCTGTGTTGTTATAAAATCTACCAGGAAGAAAAGGGAGAGTATCTGCAGTGCCAGAAAGCAAAAATAACAGGTCATTTTAACTACAATGACCATGTATTTAAATAGAGCGATATTGTACAAAAAGTTGGCTATTGCCCCAGACAGATCACTTTTGAGTCTGAAACACAGAGGAGTAGTAACTAAGCAACAGATCGGCTGATGTGACTTGGATCACCTAAGGAGGCTGATGGACGAGTCCCCAGGTAAAGATGATGGGGATTATAAAACACAAGTGCTTGCAATAGGGAGGTTTGGAGAGAAGAAGGAAAGTAAACAGATTGCTTTAAAAAGGGGAAACTCGTTCCCTTTTCTCAAGAAAAGCTGTGCGTTGAACCTCTGACCTAGGCCCAAGGAGTGCTGAAATGTGGCAAGGAATTTGAAGCATAGTAGGGCATGTGAGCANAGGTAGAGTCTGGACTCCTTGAAAAATTTAGAGAGCTTTAACTTGTCCCCTTATGCACAAGGTTGGAGCTCCTGACAAATTAATGCCTAAGGAATTATTGGAGCCAACACTGCTCCTAGAGCCCTCATTCTGTACTCCTGGGAAAGCCATAGTAACCAGTCTACCCAGCAAGAGCACTAGAGAAAGGAACTGGAGTTTTTGCAGTGATCTAAGAAAAATTAAACCAAACAGCCTAAGTGTTATAGGACATCAAAGCAGAGATGTGGCTATCTGGCAGGTAGGATATAATCAAGGCCATATAGGACCTTGTATAGATAGCTAAGAGCTCTTGCTTTGAGAAAAGGAGCAGGTTTTTTTAATACCATACATTTAAGCTTCAGCTTTTTTTGTTATCATCTTGGAATGCAAGAGAGTAGAAAAAGCCATTTTATGTCTGTTTGCCAGAACCTTTTTCTACGGGTCTGCTATGATAAAAACGCAGCAAGATGTTCTCTATACTATGAGTCTGAGAGGAAGATAACATGCTTTTCTTCACTACTGTAGAAATTGTCCGGTGCTAATTGTTGAGTTTTGAAGAGGAAGTGGTGGTGTTTGTGGTGGGCAGGAGGTAAAAATGGCATCAGTGCTGAGAGATCCACTGAAGCCAGTGCAATACTTGTTTGCTTCAGTGCACATTGAGTCATGGCTTGTATACTTCTCCTCTGTCTTGGTAGGAAGTTGCCTCTCTGTGTATATACCACAGTTCATTTTGTTGGTCAATGGAGGTCAGCTGCTACCCTTCCTTTGCATGCACAGTATTGCTCTTCAAAGTTACTTAGGGCAAAGAACGAACTGTTCTTCTAAGTATTGCTTAGTCAGTATACCAGGATGGTGGTTCTACTGCTCGCTTACTGGAGCTCCCAGAAGATCTTCTCATTTCTGTTGTTTCCTATTCTTTCACAAAAGTCACTGCAGTTGCCTCCAGATGCTCTCAATTTCTTTTTTCTTTTTGAACCCCACAAAAGAAACCAAAAAACCTTGTCTTCAGACGGGTCTGCTAAGTGTAAAAGACTGGAGATGTCTATGCTGCTCCACTGATGTTTAAGGGATTGCTACATTGTGAAGTACTGCTTGTAATGTAATGACTATTTACCTTCAGCCATAGACGTCATAAGTGGTGTCATAAATATCACATTAGTGTGTACATACAAAACGCTCTTTTCATATGAAGAACATTAACTAACCTCTTTGCTAAATTTGAGTTATGAGAGTTATCTCTTCTTCTGCCTGAAGAAGAGGCATAATATTCTGACTACTCTGCTGAAAAGCACCATAGCTTGATTTAATGTTCTTTTCTCTTTATTACTTTCTTTCTTGCTGTCCTTCTCTGTCTCTCTTCCATTTTGTCTCTTTTTGGTGACTATATATAATTTTGTGGTGCATTCTTTGGAGATTTGGGGAGTGGGTTGTTTTGTTGTTTTCTGTTTGGTTTTTTTGTTTGTTTTTGGGGTTTGTTTGGTTTGTTTTTGTTTGAAAACACCTTTCAAGTATTGAATTCTGCACTTAAACATTGCAACACTTGATAACAGTGACACCTTTACTACTGTAAATAGAAGAGAATTAGGCTGCGCGATTAATTTCTGCCTTGTAATTCAGTGAAAGCCTGTTTGCATATATACCCTACAAAGACTTGCGTGTGACTCTGATCTTCCACAAGATGTGCTGACGTAGATGAACTTCTGTAATTATATTGCATTAATACGTTCTGTGTTATGTTGGGATATGTCTGAAAATGCACAGTATTTTAGGCTGTGATATCTATATTCCCATGGATTAATTTGACAGAAAGCTACAATGAAAATCATGATGTATTTCAGAGATTGGCACCCTTGGTAGATGCTTTGTGAAACTAAGGGTTTACACAAAGAATTTCTCTGAACAGTTTTTCTTTTCTGGCTATATAGGACATTGCCTGAAAATCTGCTGGGCTGGTAAACGATATTGTGGTACATTGATTAGATAAGAGACCTTCAAGGTATTAAACATGAGAGAAGAGATAGCTCATTCCCTAAAATTTCTCTCTGTTGGTCTTAATAGGTTTTTCCTAGTTACTTGCTTGCTTTTTAACTCAATAGGTGCATAGTTTGGGCTTGAGTTTTGGGATGCACAATCCTGCGCTGGGAACTGTGAGGACAAATTGTTTGTTTAAGCTTCCCAAGCTGTTTGGAGGCACAAGAGCCTCTCCCCAAGCCCTTTCGGTGCCAGTACTTTGGGGTGCTGTAGAGCTCTCGTTTTCAAGGGTTTCTATTTGTTTTTCTTACATTAACAAAACCAATTTGGATGTTGCACATTTTTTCTAAACTGAGCATTTGCATCTTAAACATTGAAAGTGTTTTACTTTATAAGGCAATCAAAAAGTTAAACTGGCATAAAAAGGGAAATTTGGATGTCTT
The DNA here is from genome assembly GCA_013389905.1 of Sula dactylatra. Lineage (NCBI taxonomy): Eukaryota > Metazoa > Chordata > Aves > Suliformes > Sulidae > Sula > Sula dactylatra. The sequence continues at coordinate 117,164 of WEKW01032817.1, read as the reverse complement.
GACTGGTTAAACAGCCAAACATGTAGAGCAAAACAAAGTGCAATATGAATGTAAATGAAAGCTGTCCCCTAAAGCCTGTAAATTCAGGAAGTCGTGGTTTCCAAAACTGTGGAGCTTGAACTGCACAGGAGAGAGGTATGAATTTATTATTTTCTTCCTACTTTGTCTTCTCTTATGGGAAGGGAAAATGATGCAAGCTATGTGTCCCTTGGGCTATGGAGTCCAGTTCCATGATTTGCTTTCTGGCAGCATGTTGGGGTGTTATGCGTCTTGTATAGATCTTGGAAAGAAGATCCCAAGCAAGAGAATCTGCTTATATTTCAGTTCTTTTTCCCTTCCTTCCAGATGTGCCAAACCACTGTCATCATTAATGAAATGGTTTTTAGTGAAGTGTCAAAATCTAATTTGTCTTACATTTTTGCTGGAAAACGTGGGCAGTATTTGTATTCTTTTGGTATTTCCATTGCATCAGTCATACAAAGCACTTGTATGACTGCAGAATCTGCTGTGCTGACGGGGAGGCATCCCATTTGAATTGATGGTAAAGAAATAATGAAATCAGCTGGGGTCTGCTCAGTGCTCATGAGCTGGTTTTCATTTATTAAATCTGAGCTCATTTAAAGTATAATAAACATTGAGTGCAATAGTCTGCAACCACCCTAAGATATGAAGCATTGACAAGTTACCATGGAACACTGAACAGCAGGCATGACCAAGTGTCAAAGCCATGTATCTTCTGTATTAATGATATCTGTTCCTGTGTGGGTTTTGCTGCTTGCTAGTTCAGCATGAGTTATTTACAGCCTGGTGCTTCACAGTGTAGTAAGTCAACGAATTCATGACTCAGGCCCCAAGGTCCTTGTTCATCTGTGAGTCTCTTAGCTCTCTCTTCTGTCAGTCTATCCAGTCTACCTAGCTGCTGAAGCAGAGACAGGCTGAAAATTGAGCAAATTGCAAGTTTTATATTAATCTATCATGTGACTACCTATTTTTCAGGAATGCTTGGGTATTTTTAACCAATTTGTTAAAGCTAGATATGTGGTCTTGTATATCCCTCCTGCCCCTTAGATATGTTGTTAATTTTTTTTTTTGTTATTCTTGGGTTCCTCAGTGCTCAGTAACACAACAGTTCATCCAGCACTCATGGGGAAGTGAACCTTTCAAGCATTTTAGGCAGGAATGGAAATACCAATATGAAATACACTTGGGTTATGCTGGTTTTCATATCCTTTAAACTGTAATTCCCCTGCAATAGCATGGTCTCTTCTTTATGGTGTCTGCTAAAGCTTTTGAATTTAAAAATATATTTAATATTAAGGTTTCCTATTCACCCGTTCCTCCTCAACCAGCAAAGTTATATCTTTCAGTGTTTTGCAATTTCATGCTGTGACAATAAATAACCTCTCTTCAGTATTAGAGATTATTTTAAAATAGTTTTCACCCTCCACAATAAATCTGATTTCTAAACTTCCTCAGCATCATACACTACTGTATGAAGTTACACGTACTGTTAGTTTGTTCAGTGAAACGTGAATATCAAAGATTTGCCCATCACAGGAATTGTGTGTCAGAGTTTATGCACATTATTAGATTTCCACAAAAGGGAATTTATATTGTAACAGAGAAGGAAAAAGACAAGGCAGGACACTCAGCAGTCCACTGAAAGAAAATACCAGAGTGCTATGGGCAAGAGGTTATACAGTGCCATCACTGTCTTTTTTTTATTCCTGCCTGCCAGGGCAACCACATTTAATAGGAGGTCAGCTGTGACAAGTGACCTTGAAGTGGCAGTTGGTAGCAGTAGTCCATTTGTCTGAAACTCTTTTTGTCCTCCACAGACCTTCTTTTTATAGGTACATTTTATAGACGTTTAGATCCAGACATTCTTCCTACACTGCTACACTTATTTAGACAAAAAATAGGCTTTAGTGTTTCGTGTAAAGTATTATAGTTCCTTTGAGGGGGACATACATTTTACTGCACATGAAGATCTGCCCCAAGAGTGTTATCCTGCATGCACATGTTGCAGCAAAGTGTGTGCAACATGGCTGGCAGAGGCCCCAGAGGAAAGAATAAAATGGGTCTCCTTTTGTAACTGGCTGCTACTGATCTTCCCATCTGCTGCTGGGGTCCTTCCAGCTCCTGAGCTCTTGTAAATTTACCCACCCTTTACACTCAGTAGCTACTTTATGTGTGGTGCTGGGGATACAGGAGAAGGAGGGGAACAAATTAGTTAAAAATTGCTATATGTCCTGTTAGGGAAAAACAAAAATCCTCTTAAAAAGACTGAAGTGAAAAGGTAGAATCCAGTTGTTTAGTAACTCCAATATCTCTGCTTGCTTATATTCCTTTTCTGTTATCTAGTGTTGTATTATTGATAGTAGTGGCTACAAGGTGTCTGAGAGAGAGATGGGAGCAGGAAAAAATGAATCCACTGATGTATTACATCCCAGGTTCATTAGCATCTTGTTGTACTCTAATGCAGCAGGTGTGTCTGCCATAATGCAAACCTTGGCCCACTGCTCTAAATTATAAAGCTGAGTAACTAAGCTTCTGGATCCTAACTGTGAATTAGAAAAATGTAAGCAACAGCAAAGGTAGTTGCAGTAGACTAACACTACTGGTATTAAATAAGAATGGGGTGCTGTAGGAAGCCACATGCTGAGAGTCAGATGTAAGTTGGTTTCCCCTTGCTTTATAGTCTCTTTCTGCCTTGGCTTTTATTTTGTTCTTTGCTCCATCCTTCTGCTCTTGAGAACTGAAAGTCCTCTCTGAAAAGGTAATATTTGAAATCCATATTCATATCAAGTTCTAATCTAGTAGCAGCTGCCTTTAAAACGGCTGTCAAATACATTTTTAGTGAGCTGTGCTTGCTAAGCATTTTCTAATACTGATGTCATTAGCATAAAAGAAGGCTGATTACCCGTTTGATTTGTTCCCCCCCCCCTTAAATTGAGAAGAAAAAATATTACAGGCTTTTTCTAACAGAAATTACATAGATTGGTGTCTTAAAGTTATAATTTGTTTTTATGTCTCTCTTGCCCTCCTGAAGCAGAATTAGGCCTCAACACATCATGTGATCGAAAGTAATTTTTATGACTTTTAGCAGGTACCCCATTGCTTCCTGCAAGCAGCAACTATTTGTATTTCAGTCATCAGTCAGGGAATGTATTTCTTTCAGATTTATTCAAAACACTCATATTTGTTTAACCTTTCCTCAGCTGTGACAAATTTTATGGTATATAGCATACAATTCAGGGCATTATGCTGTTCAACCCTTATTTGTTCATAAAAAACTCTGAGGAGATACAGTGCCGCAGGTAACATATTTAGATGCTGATTTGGTTTATGTGGAAAGCAGTTACAGTTGATGGCAGGCTGTGGTGAAGATGGAACAAATGGAACACCATAGATCAAGAACGATGCTCTCATCTAGAGGCAGAGACCATATACCACAGCAGGTTTCACAACAGGTCACCGAAAGTCGAAGTACATATGGCCCCTGGTACAAATCACATAGATCTACTCTCGGAAAGACTATCAAAGCACAGGTGACTGCTCACTGTTAGTTTGTTGCTGTTCATAGAACAAACAAATCTAAAAGGACTAGATATTTTCCTTAAGATGTGGGAGCATATCAGAGAGAAATACCTTATAAAATTAGGATAAATAAACCTTTATTTTCTTCAGTAGTGTGCTGGTTTTGGCTTGGATAGAGTTAATTTTCCTCACAGTAGCTAGTATGGGGCATGGTCTGGTTTTGTGCTCGAAACAGTGCTGATAATGCAGGGATGTTTTAGTTACTGCTGAGCAGTGCTTACACAGAGCCAAGGCCTTTTCTGCCCCTCACCCCACCCCACCAGCGAGTGCGCTGGGGGTGCACAAGGAGCTGGGAGGGGACACGGCTGGGACAGCTGACCCCAGCTGACCAGAGGGATATCCCACATCGTATGGTGTCATGCTCAGCATATACAGCTGGGAGAAGAAGAAGGAAGGGGGGGACATTGGCAGTGATGGTGTTTGTCTTCCCAAGTAACCGTTACGCATGTTGGAGCCCTGCTTTGCTGGAGATGGCTGAACACCTGCCTGTCCATGGGAAGTAGGGAGTTAATTCCTTGTTTTGCTTTGCTTGTGTGTGTGGCTTTTGCTTTACCTGTTGAACTGTCTTTATCTCAATGCACAAATTTTCCCACTTTTACTCTTTGGATTCTCTCCTCCATCCCACCAGAGGGACTGGCGAGTGTAGTGCTTAGTTGTTGCCTGGGGTTAAACCACGGCAAGTAGCATCTTCCATGAACTCACATTCCATGTTGTATAATTTTTTGCTCAAACATTAGAAGTTTCTCTGCATAGAAATATTCAAGTGAAACACAATGTTACTTCACGTTCCATAACAGATCATTGGAAAGAATTTTGTTTTGCTGACTCGCAAGTACCTTGGTTTAACTTTTTAAAAAGTGGCTCGGTATTCTTTTTCTTTTTTGCCACCTTCTCTCCTCCATTTGGAGGTCTGGATTGTCAGAGGGCTTGTAGAAGCCGTGAAGATGAACTTCATACTGTTTGCATGCTGTATGCAAAATGGACCCAAATTAGACTGGATTTTTTGCCTCTTTTAAGCTGTTTTCTGTACATGCTGGATGTATCTCTAAGACAATGGATTACAGTTTGAAAGTAGTAAATATATAGCTATCACATAAAACCAACTGTCACTGAAATATGTGAAAGCAACAAAACACCTTAAAGGGAAATGATTTGTCTGAAGACAATAGTGTAGAGGTCACTGATCAAATACATAGATTGTTTTTCTGCGCGAGGGAGAAGACCTTTCACTTAAATTGATGTCCAAAGTTCTCAAAGTAGTTTGCAGCCTGTTACCAAGTACTGAAACTTACTTACAGAATGAGAAAATTATCATCTCCATTTTACAAAAAGAGGAGATGAAGTCTGTAGCAGAGCCTGTCTTCTGATTTGCTTTCCAATGTTTTGACTACAGTATCACCATCCTTCAGTTTGTACATGAAGATGTACCTGAACTAAAGCAATAATACAGAATGGCCAGGGTACTAGCAACAGTTTTATAGTAGTTGAATCTGAAAGTTTGGATCCCTTCAGAGTTAAGCAAAAATAAGAGGAGGACTTTGGCTGGCTTTTGAAAACTAAATTTACAGAGGCTAATTATTTATCTGATTGACTAGGGGTGTAATTTACATGATATGTTTGAAACAGAAAATTGTGTTTTACCTTTTTTCCTGCCTTTGTTTCTTACAAAGTGCCTAATTTTACCACATGCTGTATCAATGTTTTCCCCACAGAAGAAATGTTTCACTAGATAATTTTTGCTGGTGTATACATGCACAGCCTGAGAACAGTAGCTTTTTAATTGACACAGTTGAGTGCAGTACAGATAATAACTGCTATTTCAACTGCTGTTCTCATTCTTTATCTTAACTGTTGTTTAGGAATGCAAAGATGATTTTAAGAACCTGAATATAAAAACCTGTATCTGAAAACTGACTATTGATAGCACATGTATGTGGAACATATTCTAGAAATACCATGACATTTCAGAGATTTAGGTACTTTATCCCACTCCTCTTTAATTCAATATAAAAAAAAAAAATGTTGGCTAGACAGAGTTTCTATGAAAGAAGAAAAATTTCTGGGCATGCAGCAGGATCAAGGGGAAAGAGCTGCATCTCAGAGGTCACCAGAGGGCTTAGGAATTTGTTATTTGAGTGCAAATGACAATACTGTGACACTATCAGCATCTAAAATGTGGTTCTTCTAGTGCAAAATACAGTATCTGCTTAACGCATTAGAATAGCACTGTGCAGTATACAGGGCATAAAATGAGGAATAATTTAATGATGCTGGAGACCTAGAGCCCACTGATAAATCATAACTGTTCTGCCAGTAGCATATACGCAACTGTCTTTGACTCCAGCCCATGACATACTTTAAAGTAATCTGGAGCACAAGCTTTGAAACATACCATACTGAAAGACTGGACGTTCTTTTCCTCAGCCAGATCATGTTTGTCCTTGTTACTCTGGAAAAGGGTTGAAAGGCTCGTGGGTTGTAGGCATGTTTGATGCATTTACTCAATGCCTTCTTCATCTTCTTCCTTTCCTTCCAGGTAGAGTCATTGATTATTTCAGTGGCCCCCAAACCTTACTAAACGCCAGATATTTACTCTTCTTTTTTAAGCATAAGCTGTTCAATTGTGCTAATCTTAAGATTTCCACAAGTGTTGCTCTTCCACTAGCTGGTTACCCTCTCAGGTGCATTTCTATGTACCCGTTATTTAGCTGCTGTGCCCCTGGAGTGTTTGAAACATTTCACAGCCAAAATTCTTACCTGTTCATATTATTGCTGTTTAAGACAATCAAAGAGCTCTTCGGAGCTAATGAGCTGGTTTTTGCTTTGGATAAAAAGTTTTAATATTTGCCATCTAGGAGAAACAAAAGCAGAAATAAATAGGTATAAGATCTAAAATTCTGTCTCATTCCCTCTCTGTTAGTCAGGCACGGCAAATGCTCTCTTTCTTTAGCTGAGGAGCCCTTTTAGTAGGTATAGCATTTTTGTTCCATTACAAAGTGAGTTTTGGGGGTGTTAGGGGTCTAGATGAAGCTATGCCAGAGCAGTTTTGAGCTGGACAGCAGCTTCTTGAGAACTGTCATGAACTGATGGGAGGAAGCATTTACTGCAGAGTGGCTGATGCTGAAGTTGGCATAGCCTGAAAAGCTTTAGAAATTAATGTTATGCCATGCATGTCCCTTTTTACAGGGCTTTACTTATCTAATGTGGTGAGTTGACTGTAGCCAGCAGCTAAGCACCCACACAACTGCTCACTTGCCCCCTCTGCCCCACCTTCAGTGGGATGAGAGAGAGAATAGGAAGAGCAAAAGCAAGAAAACTCGTGGGTTGAGATAAATACAGTTTAGTATGTGAAGGAGAGAGGGGGGAAAAAACAAGTGAAGCAAAGGAAATCGTTCACCACCTCCCACAGGCAGACCAATGCCCAGCCAATCTCCAAACAGCCACTTTGGAAGCCAAAAAGCCCACCCTCTTCTTCCTCCACCTGTTTTTATTGCTAAGTATGACATTATACGGCATGGAATACCCAATGGGCTGTGTCGCCTCCCAATTTCTAGCCCACCTCAGCCTGTTCACTGGGCGGGGGATGGAGGTGGAAAAAGAGAAGGCGTTGAGGCTGTACAAGCACTCTTCAGTAGTAACCAAAACATGGGTGTGTTATCAACACTGGTTTAGTGACAAATCCACAACCCAGCACCACAGGGGCTGCTACGAAGAAAGTTAACTCCATCCCAGCCGGACCCAGTACATCTGTATTTATAAATGCTGTTCAGATTCCTACAGGGAATCCTTACGAAAAGGGTTCTTCATCTCACAAACCCTACATGTTACTTAATGAACCTTCCACCCCATCTCTCTGCTACTGGTTGGTCTGCTAAGGGAGCAGTAATTTAGCAAATACACTGAAAGTTCAAACAGTGTAATTGTCATCAAGTGAAAGAGAAGCTGTTTAAAGAATTGTTATCATTTTGCCCAGAAAAAAAATTAAGAAAAGCAAGAAAAGTTCTTATCTTGCTAGATTGAAAAATTAATCTGTTGGTGAGATGGGAGTGCTTTTGTGGAGTTTGCAGTGATTACACAGGCTGTCAAACAGCAGTGGATATTTTGTTCAGCAGAATCAGTACTCTACAAGATTTGAAAGTCTTTCAAAAAGTCATGTGGGTGTGTGAAAAGTGAAGTAACAAGAATTGTCGTTACAGGAGAATTGAGCTAAAATGAGTCTGAGGAGGAGTTTTATTTTTGAATGCTCAGAAGAAAAATCCCTTGATACTCAGCAGTTAGATTAGAGAACAGTGCACATGCTTAAAAGAGAGAAAGCGAGCACAAGTTCTTCAAAAGGAGACTGCAGTGATTTGATTTTAAAACAAAAATGTATATACCAGTAAATTAAGTTCTGTGATTAGAAGTACCTTTTTCTTTCTCCTGCAGTAATGTTTTTCTCTCAAATCTGTAGTCCCTTAATAATAAAGGGACACTTAAAATACAAAGAGATATACAGTTATCGACACACCAAGCTTTTACTTAATTTGTTCTTTGCTTATTGTTTATTTCTCTGTGGTGGTGAATTTGTACAAAGGGAGGGCTTTTTTTTGCAGAAATTCAATTAAAAGCAGGAGTTAAAAAAAAGTTGCAGAAAGTTTACTATGATTTGATAGAAAGGCATACAAAGTAAGTGTGAAGTTACACAGAATAATAATGCAAATAGGGATCGGTTCAGGGGTGATAGCTGGCTGATACGCAGTGCAGTAAATCTGCTTGTAATGAAGTTAAAGGCAGACATGCAAATGAAATGGTATCGTAAGAGAGCCCAGAATTCCAGAAGGAAAATTACTTAAGATTACAATAGATTATCTCAAATGAAGCAATTCTTTTTGCTCTTAATAAAATATCTGAGCCCAAAGTTGGGTTTTCATTGATATTTTGTTCAGTTTAATATACTGCAAATCATACATTTACTCCAGATTGATCCCCAAATCATTAGATTTTGGCAGTGGAGTGTTTCATGTGTCATTTCTTTTATTCTGTGTAATTGTCTATCTTTGGTAGTTGTGTACATTTATATACTTTCAGCTCATTAACATGAGAATTCTAACACTTATGTTTTAGTATTGCAGAAAATATGGTGGCTGTTAGGACTTCTGGCAAATTATATGCAGAAAATTTTACAAATTATTGTCAATGTCACAATATTATTTTTACTGTCATTCTGTATTTTTACTCGGTTTTCTACCTAATTTAGTATGTGTTTGTTTTGTTTTAATTTGTTAGGATTAGTTTAATCAGAACGTAAGTATGCTTGTCCATTAGATCATGGAATAAGTCCTGATTTAAACTAATATGAACAAAGCAGAAACTGGCCAGTTAAACTGAAATCCATACAGATAAATAAAGGAATTATACACACCTATGACCCAAAAAGAGAAATCTGTCCTCTGGGAAAGACGATGCTGCAGTTTTACACAACAGGAAAGTACCCTTGAAAGAAAATCATGTGTACTGCTGAATTAGAATCAGAGAATGGTTTGGGTCAGGAGGGAATTTTAAAGATCATCTAATCCAACCCCCCTGCCATGGGCACAGACATCTTCCACTAGATTGTGTTGCTCAAAGCCCTGTCCCACCTGACCTTGAATACTGCCAAGTGTTAGGAGTTAAAGGCATAAGGGGGTAGGGGTCATATATTAAAGAAGTGACAACACTGCTGTGTTTATTATGTCCAGACACCTGATAAAAAGCCACATGGTGTAAGCAGCTGCATGAGAAGCTAGAAAGGCATGAGGGGTTTGCAATAAATTATGATTGTTTGCTACTCTGAGAACTCATTTTGAGTAATGGAGCAATCATTGGCTTTTGCTCATAGAATGAGCAGCTTTATTCAAAAATACCGTTACTGATATTAAATACCCGTTCTTTTTGTGGTCTGACTTGTGTGGCATACACAGGTTTGGGTCAGTTGCTTCTTGCTCAGCTGACTAACGGATCAGTCGGCTCACCTGACTGTGGATGCTGTCATCCTGTGTTGATATCACAAGGCCTCAGTAAGGCACGGAAAACTGAAAGGAAATAATGGAAAACATAGCACTGAACAGCATCAGTGCTTTGATGCCAGGAACTTTTTATGCCCTTGCACTTTTCCTGTAAATGAGTAGAGCAGAGAAGCGTCTTCTAATGCATTTCTGGGCATTGGATGTGCTGATCTCTGGCTCTGGCACGTGCAGCTCCAGGGCACAGCCTGAGATGTGCATGAGTCAAAGATGTGGTGTAGAGCTGAGGCACTGGGGCATGCACGGTCCCTCGTCTGTGGTGAAGCAGAGAAGGAGGAAGCTGAGGGCGCCCCTTGTACAGCAGCATGGAGTACATTGGGGCGGCTCAGCCATGCTCTTTGAGAAGGCAGAGTGTGTTGCACATCACACTGCTTGCTCTGACAGATGGGGACCAAGCAGGAGAAGGCAGCAGTTTTGGCTGGCAGGATAATATGTGCTGTTCTTGGTTTTCTCTAAAACAAGCCTTGCTTAGGTCAGGAGGCCAAGTTCAAGTGTTTCAAGGGCTGGATCCAGTCACCAGGCTACTCAGCCCACATGCTTTAAACTGCTCTCTGTTTCAGCATTTCATGGCAGAACAGGTGCAGCAAAACTTCTCTCCACCCCCTTTCTTCCCACTTGCTCAGCTTTAAAACCAGGTTAGATTCCCAAGTATTTTTTGTCTTTGTTTTGAATGTTTCACTGTGCTCATCTTTAGAGAAACCTGTGTTTTCTCATCTGTTTTTTTGCAAGCATGAGTTATCGAGCAAGGTAGTAGGGCAGTAAAAGTGCTTAACATTAATAAAGCTAATGAACGGCAACATTGGATCTGTCCTCATGCATGCAATCAATTTTATGAAGCTGGCTTCTTCAGTCATTTCTCCAGGTGCTCATACAGGGCCCTGGGAAAAATGAGTAATAAATACTTAAACACTTCCAATACTTTGATGAATATTTTACATTGTAGAATATGTGAATATTAGTAACATTAATGCAGACTTGAGAGTTAGAAAAATTTTTATAACCAGAATAGCTGGTCGCTAGGCTGTAGCTCAGGGATACGGGTAGAACTGAATGAAAGAAAGTGCTTGCCAAATTGTCTGCTTGCATTTCATGAAGTACTGAGAGTGCAAATGGAAAATATTTCCTAGAGTATATCTAGTTCTCACCTTTGCATTCTGGAAAGCTCTGGCAGGCCCAGTGACAAAGGGTATAGTATAGGCTAGACCATAGCAAGGATGAGACAAAAGGAGGGATAACTGCAAAGATGGATGCCAAATGGCAGTATTTTTGAGGTCCCTTCTGCTTTGGTTGCTGTATCTAGGGTCTAAGCAGACAGTGCTGGGAAGTCTGAGGAGCGGTATTGGCAAATCATCTGGGGCTGGAAAAAAAAGTCCAACTATTGTGTTTCAATCCAGTTTCTCTGAAAGCAAGAACAAATACTTTAGACAACAAGTCTGGTATGCCTATGACAGGGAAATGGAGGAAACATGCAGCTAAGGAAAGCAATTTCTTCTGTCTTGAGGTTCTGAGGTGACTTACCCTATTCCCATCCCATTTTCCTCTGTGCTTACGTTCACATCCCGTGAAAGGATGCAATAGCTGTGGTTGTGGTCTGTTAAGCAATGCAAGTTTCCCATCTCTGTAATCCCTGCCTGGTGAGGTCTGTATCCATGCACTGAAACCCTCTGCTTAATGAAGCTGTCAGAGCACAGGAGAGGACTCCTTCCCCTGGGAGGCACCCAGCACCTTGCTTGGGGTAGAGGACAGGGCTTTTGTTTTTGCCAGCACAGCGCACCTCCGATGGAAATAAATAATCTGCCAAGTATGCTACTTGATATCTAGTAACAGGGGAAAGTGGTGTTTTATTGTTGCTGCTGCCTTCTGGGAGCAGATGGCATAGAGTAGGCCAGCTCTTACATGTAGGCCAGAAAGACAGCCCTTTCTTTTGAGAAGGGCTCTCCATACTCATCCCAATGTCAGTTCTTACTGGAAGGCAAGGCTGTCTTCATTGTCACTGAAGTGGGAATGCTTGTCCTTCAGAAACTACCCTGAAGTACTCCATAAAGTTAGCCTTAAAATCATTATTCTGGTAGGACTTAGAGAGTTGGAATCTAGGTCTAATTTTGCAAAATTTAAGTATTTTCTAAATGAAACGTGGATGTGTCACCTATCCAAAACCAGCTAACATTAAAATGCAGGCAAAGTTGGCTGTGTAGAAGGCACTTGGAAGCAGTGTAGGTAAGAAATATATTATGTTGATGCTTTAATGCTAGGTAAGGAAGAGAGCTGAGTTTCCAAATGAGCATGTTAGGGTCAAAACAGACGAATGATTCAGTAATGAAACACGAACTGATGAAATCATTTGAGAAAATACTTTTCTGCTCCTGAGATCAGAAATGCTGATATAGGGCATAGAATGTGAAGGGTGGCAGTATTTTGAATTATATTTAATCTGTTTCTACATCTTTACAGCATACATGAAAGTAGATTTTGTGGGAAGACCAGCTGAGTTTTTTCTATGAGTGCTTATTTTATCAGAGGCAATCCTGGTTTTCAGTTGTACAGTTTGTAAAGAGTTCAATAAAGTTTCCATTAGGTCAGGCAGTCACATGGAAACAGCCATGAAATTACTGAAAAGTTATGTCACTTAGGAAAACAGGTTCATAGTTTTCTTTTTAAATCATCTGGAAGAGGCTTTCCACTTTGCCCTAGAGAGGGTGTAGAAACTCAGGGTTTATATCTGTTTGTGTGGGGGTTTGGGGGTTTTTCTGTTTGTTTGTTTTTAACAAGTTCACCTTTTTTAGAAGAATCCAGCATACTTTTTTAGAAGGTGGGCAGCATATCATCTTTTGGTGTTCATGCCATTGCTTTGAATTGAATAGATGAAAAAACATCTCTGTCTATTGGAGTAGAGGACTTCTCATGATCATATTAGGGCTTGTTGTTCTCAAAAATAAATTTGGGCTCAGGTTGCTTATGCTGTCTCCCTTTTCTAGAATCTTAAATGCTGATCAGTAGTGCTTTGCATTGTTGTCTGCAAACTGGGAAGGCAGAAGTTCCATTACAATTTCATTTGAAGGGAATTTTTAACCTAAAGAAATAATAAGGAAAAGTAGGCCAGTGCTCAAAAAACTCAGGTACTTGTATAAAAATTAAAAAAAAAATAGCAATTAAGATAAGGATACAGTTCTTTTATGTGGCCAAACTTGCAATTAATTTGTGTAACAGATAGCTGATGGAATAATCTGCATGATTTATGTGAAAGAGTATAGCTTGTTCAGGAAACACAGTCAAGAGGAAACAGGAAAAAGTGCTGTGTTTGTGTACCAGTAATGTGCAGGCCTGCACTGAGGTCCAGATCACCACCATGTGCCTGGAAAGGAATACAGCAGGAGACATTATCCAGCAAGTTTTTGAATGCATTGGTAAGGTTTTGATGTTTAAGGTGAAGGAAATAGCTGGAGGACTCTCTACTTTGTAAACAAAGAAAAGAAAGTCACTGAGGGTGTTTAGAGAGGGTAATGTTGGTGAGAGTGATCTAAGATATGTTATTACATGCAGTTCCTATGATGCAAATGAGAAATAACAGCGTAGTAGCAGTAGATTTTTAAAAAAAAAAAAAAAAAAAAACCACACCCCAAACATATCTAAGAGCAAACTTACCTCACTGTGGAGGGAAGATTGAAAGCGTAGTAAGAGAACAACCCCAAACAGGATAATGAAGTCCATAGGAAGTACAAAACGTATCAGGTTACTAAAGTCAAAGACAGAAATGTAGCACAGGAACTTGGGACGTTATGAGAAAGACCAAGGCACAAAATGAAATGCAGCTAACAAGAGAAATCAGAAGTAGTAAGAAATGTTTGTATAAGGCTATTTTCCAGTGATTCATTGTCAAAATGGAACGACTTACTGATTAGAGTCATCCTGGTTCCTGTGCTATTCAGTATCCTATTAGAAATTCAGATAATAGAAAGATTTTTCAAATTCCTTCCAACTCCATGATCCTGTGTTGTGATTTATGGGTGGACATACTTTTAGCCAGTTAGATGAAGTTTTGAAATGTTCCCAGTTCACATTTACTTCCAGGTTTTCAAAGCCGTTGATTTTACTTTGAAGAAAGGACTGTATGCAATATTGAGGTCTTCACTGAAAAGAAAAAAGAGAGAAAAGACACTGAAAGTATAAGTGCAAGTGAGTCCCTGTTCACTTGGTTTTCTTTATAATGATATTTAGAGAAAACAGTGATTGTTTCATTAGGGTGCACTGACCCCAAAGACATAGGCATCCATGTACCTGCATAGTTGGTATCAGATCATTTTAAAAGCACCGCTGTACTTGTATCTGGGCTCTACGTGCCCTCGCAGCCTGTCTAGCAAGCCCACATAGACTGTGATAGCTTCAACCAGCATGTGGTATCTTGTTTCTGAGAGTCCTGGGAGAAGCAGGGCTCCAAATCAGCAGAGGGAGAGGGCAGCTGTGGAGTCTTTCAGACTGGTACATCTCAAGGAAGCCACATGGTAGAAACTGTTTCTCTTCTGGTGTTTGACACAGGTTCAGCTCCAGGTGACCAGCAATGTAATAATCTTGCTTAATAGTCAGAAGATAATGCCTACAGCTGTGCTTGTAGGACAGCCATACCAAGGTTGTCCTCTGAGTTGAAATGCTGAGCTACAGAGTAGTGGGAGACAGATAAATGAGCAACGCTCCTCTTGGCAGAGCTGCATACTTTGTATGTTGGGAGTGCGATAAGAAGGAATGTTGCGGTGACCTGTTATAAATGAATCGAGCAACCGGCTCTGTCTCAGCTCTGAAAGAACGGACCTTAGTGTGTGTCCTGGTTTCCGCTGGGATAGAGTTAGGTTTTTTCCTCATAGTTGGTATAGTGCTGTGTTTTGCATTTGGTATGAGAATAATGTCGATAACACACTAATGTTTTAGTTGTTGCTAAGTAGTGCTTACACTAGTCAAGGACTTTTCAGCTTCTCATGCTGTGCCAGGTGCACAAGCACCTGGGAGGGGAGGGGGCACAGCCAAGAGAGCGGATCCAAATTGGCCAGAGGGATATTTCATGCCATATGATGTATATAAACTGCGGGGAGTTGGCCGGGGGGTGGTGACCACCGCTTGGTAGCTGGCTGCGCACTGTTTGGCAGGTGGTGAGCAATTGCATTGTGCATCACTTATTTTGTATATTCTTTTATCATCATCATCATCATTATTATTACTATCCCTTCCTTTTCTGTCCTATTAAACTGTCTTTATCTCAGCCCATGAGTTTTTCTTCCCCCCCCCCCCAATTCTCTCTCCCATCCCACTGGAGGAGAGAGCAGTGAGTGAATGGCTGTGTAGTGTTTAGCTGCCTGCTGGGTTAAACCACAACAGTATGACTGGATAATATTTCTGAGACGGTTAATAGCAAGCCTGAATGCTATCCAACAGGCAGATGTAAATGCCCTAGAGTCCAGAAGAAGATCAGATAGTCTTTGCCCTAAACAAATTAAAGGCAGGACCTGCAGGTTAATCTAGTGTTTGAAGTCTTGCTTCTCCCAGAAAAAGGCTTAATGAAGAAAACTGGTAGGCAGATGGACTGACTGAGGTGTGAAAATTGAATCAGAATTAAGATTAGAATTAAAATTTAGATGTGGCCTGTGGTAATCCTATAGATTATGGGTTTTGCAAGACTGGCTGCAGGGAACTGCCTTTTTTGTGCTCTCCTACTTGATATACTGGCTACAAGAAAGAAAATTTATACTGAAAAGGAGAAAGGGATCACCTAGCTCAGCTAGTAATGCCCTGACTTTCAGGAAGGAAAATCTTGCCTCAAGGAAGGAACACATGATGTTCTTCAGGCATCTTTTACACAGAATGCAAAAACATCATTTTATCCTGATAAAATATCTGGGATATCTGGGGAGAATGCTGCAAACTATATCCTAGTAGGCCTGGCAGAGTCTGTCTTGAAAGTAGGGAAGAAAAGAGCCTATGTTCCAGTGTTTAATGGAAAGATTTGCTGCAGACCCCCACAGAATATACATTTCATTTAGTGTTTTAAGTGGTTTTGCAGTAATGTACCTTGTTCAGATTTAAGGATTTTGCCAAGGTGGCATGTGAGCTGTCACGTATGATGACACGGAACACTGGACAGCACAGAGGTGTGACTTTAAAAGACAAAGTCTGCAAGAAATGGGAGGTTAACCAACAGAAGGGATGACATATTTGTCAAGACAGAGACACAAAACTGTTGGGTCCGTGTCCTGAGCAAGCATCTCTTTGTTAGTCCATACAACAATTTAAATCTTTTGAGCTATCGTAGATTACATCAGGGAGCTGACTTCCATGGAATAATAATTTTTTTTTTAATTCAGCCCTAACCAAAGAGTATGTCTTGTCAAAAGGTTCAATGAGAATTTTACAAGCAATGGTAAGGATTTTCTCCAGCAGTTTTCCTAATTGCTGCAATCCAGAAAAACTGAGGACGTAGGAGAAAGTATGAATTCCCAAATTACAACACAGACATGGAAGCCTCTGTTACATACATTTAATTTTGTTTTTTTTTAAGAAATACCAGTACAATAAGATGAAATAGAGACACGAGTCTGAATTTAGACTCACAACAGATGTGATNAATTTCAACTTATTAAGAGCCAATTTTCTGGAAGAAAAGGACAACTAATAAGGAGACAATTGGAAAACAATGGAATCAAGCACGTAAGAATCACATGGGTTAATGAATTACTACCCTAGGCATTGTCCCAGGCCCAATTTAAGCATGAAGGTCTGATTTTGAAAACTGTTGAGCAATGTACATTAAGGTGTTCTGTGTTACTTTGTTTCTAGGAATATAAAGTATGGATATATTTATTTATATATATATATATGTATTTATATCTTATGCATAATGGCTAATGTGATCTGTGATTGATATATTTACCTGTAAGTTATTGTTTATTAATGAAGTGCTGATGTCCAGGTGCTTCTCACTCTTGCCATACTTGATACAATATTGCTGTTGGGTTATACAAGAAGGCTCAATTCACCAAATTTCAGTGGTGTGGGCCCTTGCTGGTGGGAGGATTCCCTCTCAGTATATATTCAGTGGAGAGAAATATTTTTGAGGGATAAGGAGGAGGAAATCTGTAGAAAACATGTCTTAAAAAGGATGGCTTTTCAGAAGAGCATTGCAAAACATGCTGACAAGATGGTTATAATAATTTTGCTAATGGCGTTCCTAAGTAAATAACTGAGGTAAATCAATTCAGGCTTTGTATAAGAGGGACAGCTTTGAAGCTATTCAAAAACTTGGCCTTTATGAAAGTCTTTAGTTTGACATGAAGCTTAATCAAGACAGTTAAAATACATAACTGAAATAAAATCAAGTATCTACCTTTTGATGTTGAGAGGGGGCATTTAATCTTAGGACTTGGAACATCATCAGTCTCTCAGAGGACTTTCAATTCATTCCAACATTCCTGTTGCATCTTGAGGTAAGGAAATTCTAGGGCTAACTCACAAACCAGAGTTTCAAACCTTCAGAGCCCTTTTCAGTAGTCTATTGTAAGCAGTTCTGTGCTGACAACAACTTTTTTATACCTTTTTTTGTAATACCAGTTTCCAATAAAGTTAGTTCTTCCTTTGGAAGGTGGCTTGATATCCATAAGAAATCTCAGTGTAAATTAAAGAGCCATTTTCAGCCAAACAGACTCAAAAGACTTTAGTTCAGGTCTGCGGGCATATTGTACACCACATCCTAAATTCTACTATAGAAACATCGTGCTGGCTATGCTATTACATTCAAATTACGTGACCCAGCCCCTGTAAAAGATACTCCAAACCTAAAAGTAATGGACATTCATTCAGGGCATCATGGCAAGGTTTGCAAGCTGAGCCATGCCATTATACCGATTTAGTTATGTTGCTTTGCATTCTTAAATAAAGACACCCTCCACTGCCTTTGGAGACATGGCACTATTTTCAGCTGCATGGTGTCATTGTGCCCAGTGTCACAGGAGGCTTTTATCAATAATTTATACATTACACAGAATCTTTTTCTAGTGTAAACATATGTAGTCAAAGACTATTTCCATCTATTCAGCTTTTCTGTGTCTCCCAGATCCAGGACACTTTTTAGGAAGTGTAGTCAAGGGCTAAACTTCTGAATTGCGTCCTGAATTCCCTAAGATTCAGCATTATCAGTGGAGCCATTATAAGCTACCAGGGCAGGCTGACCTTCAATATTCTGAAACATTGAGGTTTCAAAGATGCATATTAATTCCACCTATTCTATTGTTTTCCTGTGAGTCACCAGGTTTCCTTCAGCTGAGAAATATCTATGCCAAAGAAGAAAATCAGAAAGTGCCATTTGTTTCCTCCACTTACCCTTTCAACCTCGTTCTACCAACTATATATCCATGTGTACTTCATATTTGCAAAGACAAAAGTGAACACCTTGAAAAAATTTCTCTGATGTGGTACTCCACTGCAATAGCGCAAGAGCTTAATGCATCTAGGGCTCTGCTTGCTTAATTTCTTCTGCACACATCCTCTGTTCACAGCAGAAATGCAGAACTCATCAGAAGACCTTTCCCCCCCACCCCAACTGAACAGTTACATTTAGCACATGCAGGCCTAAATCTTTTGAAAATAAATATTCTGAAAAGCTCTAACTTCAGGTCTCTTAAGAGGTATCCTGTTCCTGTGAAGTATAAAGGAACCAGAGAAATGATGGGGAAGTTAAAGCAAAACAGAGGATTCTCTCACTGATGTGCACATTTTATGGGTATAAAAGAAAGAGATTAATACTTTATTTTTGGAGGCAGGTATTGCTTTGTGGACATCCAGGCATATTCTTAAAGCAGGAAAGCAAAGCCGGCCAGGAAGGCACCTGATGCACGGTCTGGTGGCTGCACTGTCTGAAGATTGGTATTCATGAGATGGCTGTGTACAAGAGCAGCAGGGAAGAAGGCATTCTCAGTTCCCCAGAAAAACCCACTATTTCTACAAATTTTTTCCCCTTTCACACATGGAGGATGTGGATGCCAGGAGGCAGCAGGATACTGGGAATAAACTTCTTGAGAGTCTGGCACAAGCTCATGGGAATCAGTTTCTGCACCACGTAGAAGGGTGTAACCGCTCACCAATTCTTCCTCTTGACTTCACCATCCACTAATCTGCTTGCAATTAATTTTGCAGACTGGATGATATACGGACCATGCTGTATCCCTATCTGCTTTGGGGCTGGTGTATTCAAACCCCAGAGTTAACATTTTGTGATTCAATATTCCCAGATAATTTTTGAAGGATTCTGTTGAGCCTATGCAGGAGAGTTTCGTATTATACTTCCATGAGAATTGAGGTCCTGCTGGGTTCCTTGAAAAAAAACCTGTCACTTTTTGGAATTCCAGTAGTTTCTGAAATCAGCAATTAGCAAGCGTGTGTTGTATATTTTAAGACAACAGAACTGTCTGTAGTTGTGTTACAAGTTTGCTTTTAGCAGCTATGGGTGAGCAGAAGTTTGTACTTTTTTGCTTGAAGAAATGCATTGATAACGTTTTGGAGAACCAATTGTTCTGACCCTCCTGAGGCTAATTTTGAGTAGTGCTGTGTGAACATAACAGCTTTTGTGAGGAACAAGAAACAATGCTTTGCCATGTTTGGGCACTGAGGTAGAACTGCTAACATGCTTTGCAGTCCCATTTCTGTTTTTTCAGTGCACATGCAGCTTTTGGTACCGACCACTAGGATGTGGGAACTGTTTGTAACGAGCTCTCCAGAGATTTCTTGCACTCTGCGTACCCTTGAGCTATTCGATAACGTCCTATAGACTTCCTGGTTTTCTGTTACTGATCTTTCTCATTACCTATGAGTGCTTCACCGTTGGGAGCAGAGTTGGGAACTGTCTGGACAACCCAGTGCAGTGCTAAGGAAAGACCAATTTAGCGTCAATCCTTGCTGTGCAAACTTGGTTATCACTTCATGGCAGAACCTTGTGTCCTTTATATGTACCCAGATATACACACCTTTTGCCTATAGTACGTATACCACTACATAGTTGCAAATGCATGATGTCTCCACTTTACCCTTAGCAGAATGTTGAATATTGTATCGATAGCAGAGTGTGAAAGTAGGAGATGATGTCACCAAAACAAATGTTCTTCTTTATTTTTCTTTCTAGATTAATACAACAGATAATTTCACCAATTGCAAGGAGGAAGCAGACGATGACACTTATGTGCTTATGTCAGGTTCAGAAACTCAACCAGCCATGTGTAAGTCATGTTGTTAGACAGCTTTATCAGTAACAAAGCATGTGATGTATTAAGTGGGCTTATGGACAAACAGAGAGGGCAGATTATTTTCAACTTTCAATTTCCACATGTTACTGCAATTTCCAGGGAGGGCAGGTGTCCTAGGAGAAGGAGGAAGGCAAGTGAGGGATTCAGTCATGATAACAAAGTCATCACTCAGTAAGACAGACCTCAGTGCAACCACCCCTCCTGGTAAATTCTGGAAATTTGTGATCTCTGCTCTGAATCTAGAAAACAGCTGAATTCTCCAAGTTCTCAGAGAACAGCCGTCATATAAGGGGAGGCACTGCCTACAGGTGCAGCCAACTCCTGTGTGGGGGCACAGAGAGTAGACGTTTTGCAGCTTGATGTTCATACGTCTAAGTATAGATTGATGACAAGCTTGTCAATAATCTGTGTGGTCATGTGCATTCGCCTTGAAAACTGCAAGTGAAGTTGCTTGTTTGCATTCATTGATGGCATATATTTTGCATATGTTTTACAGTATCATGGATCTATAAAGCTAAACTTTATCCTGTTTCTATCTTATCTGTTTGTTGACAATTTTATCTTTTCAACTGTCTCATATTCTGTGTGAAAAGGGTATTTCTTACTTGTTAAGTTTAAACTGGTTGTTTTAGAACATCTAGGTAGATGATAGACACTGTGAAAATGTGAGCTAGAAACCTGGTGTCATGGTTTAGCCCCAGTCAGCAACTAAGCACCACACAACCTCTCGCTCACTCCCCCAACCCCAGAGGGATGGGAGAGAGAATCGGAAGAGCAAAAGCAAGAAAACTCGTGGGTTGAGATAAGAACAGTTTAATAATTGAAATAAAATAGTAATAGTGATAATGGTAATAATAATGTTAATAATAGTGATAATAACAATAATGATGATATAATGAAAAGGAAAATAATGAGAGGGAGAAATGAAACCCGGGGCGGGGGGGAACTGCTGCAACCGCTCACCACCCGATGCCACCAGTCCCCAAGCCACAATCGCTGCTTCCTCCGGCCAACTCCCCCCAGTTAATATACTGGGCATGACATCATATGGTATGAAATATCCTTCTGGTCAGTTTGGATCAGCTCTCTTGGCTGTGCCCCCTCCCCTCCTGGCTTCTTGTGCACCCGGCAGAACATGGGACGCTGGAACAGTCCTTGAGTAGTGTAAGCACTACTTAGCAACAACTAAAACATCAGTGTGTTATCAACATTATTCTCATACTAAACCCAAAACACAGCACTATACCAGCTACAGTGAAGAAAATTAATTCTATCCCACCCAAAACAAGGACACATGGTTAGCCCTGAGATATTTGCACTGTCTGTGTCACACTGTATATGGGAACACCTCAGGGAGGACACATGGAAGAACAACAGATTGTAACAGCTGGCCAGGTTAGCCACTAAATGCCCTAACCTCCCATTTGAATCAGTGTTGAAAGAAGGGCATCACCAAAGGATAACTCAGAATGGAAACCTACCTCAGGGGCTCAGTATTACCTGCTATTGACTGTAAGTCTGCTGATGGACTTGTGTATTTTACTGTGTCACTTGATTGAGGTTGACTACCCAAATCTTAATGCTGTACATAGTGATTAAAATGTACACTTTCACATCCCTCCTCTGTATTCTTGTTCTGTTGTCCGTGGGCCACTAAAGAAAGAAGAGCTCCATTTCCACAGGAGTTGACAGCCATGCCTCCCAAGGGGGGAATGTTTATTTCCTTTTAGAGACATTTAACTAAGCACCCTAACCCTGTTGTATAGAAACAAGTTACACAGTAGTGTGAGCTACTGCTTTATTTTACTAAATGTTGCACTGTGCTGTGTTGAAAGTCAAGTAATACAAATCATGAAGGCAAGGTAAGTGTGTGTGATTTTATTCTGACAGCAACTCTAGAAAAGTTTAACGTTGTGTGCACAAAGATGGTGTGTATCAGAGTAGCAAGACACAATAAAAACTTCCACTGTTGATCTGGTAAATATTTAAAAAGCTGTTCACTGATGGTATGTATTTGACAACTTTCCTACTGTATCTGCTCATAAAAGTTTTATTAGCCATTGTGTTGCTTCTGTGGGAATTCTTGAAACAGGAAATGTTTCCAGATGGCAAATTTTAAATGAAATAATGCATTCTTTAGCATTAAAAGCCAAGCAGAACCCAGGAGATCAATATGGAATTGGATCAAGATGCCAACAAGAAGCTGAGGTGGATGAGGAAAAGGAATATGATGTAGAAGACAGCAGAGAGGAGACAGAACACGAAGATCGAGAGGAAGAAGATTCATACAGCTTTCACAACAGTCCTGACAATTTGTATGCCAGCATACCTGATGATCTCGAAGAGAACAGAAGAGACTGTTTTTTCTGTAAGAGGCCACCCCCTCCTCCTCCTCGAAATCTGCCTGGCCTCCTAAGGCAGGACAATCTGCACAATTTATCACAAGGTACGATATTGGGAGGAAAATAATCCCAGATACAAACATGTGCAAGTGCAGACTAGGCGCTGCTGTAGAGATTATATATGATCACTTCTTCTGACAACAGTAGATAGGCAGTATGGCCCTAATTCTGCAAAGCAAGCATGTGCATATGAACTTTGCTGCACCAAGATATTCATGACCAGTTATGTCAGCTAATACTGTCATATGGGCTGCTGGGATCAAGTTTCAGGTTTTCCTCACTCTGCCCATCTAAGAGAGCTGCCAAATAATATATGATGCATTGGATTTACAAGAGAGGCTTGAAGCAAAAGATTGAGCTTGTATTTTTTGTCAAGTTGACTTAAGTATTTACCACTTAAGAATCTTAAATACTATCTTGATTTAATACAGCTTGGAATTTCACAGGTAGAATTAATAGAAAGTGACTGTGTGGAGAGAAGTAACATAGTATTTTATTACATTTTACCCAATGTTGTGGTTAAAAATAAAAAGCTATATTGTGTTGCAGGTGGAAAAGAGAGGGAAAAATTGTAACCTTTAATGAAATGCTTTGCCTTTTTTGTTTGGGTTGGGGGGGGGGGTTGGCCCTTTTTTTTNTGGGGGGGGGGGGTTCGCCCTTTTTTTTTTTAATACTTCTGCCCCAGAGTAAAAATCTAAGATTTAGTGTTGTAGTTTGATTCAAGTGATGAGAAGCCCAAAATACTATTTGCATTTATTTCAGAAGGCATGATTATCATTTTCTCCCACTGGGAAAAATAAGTATGCAAAAGAATTCAAGCTTAAATACCAGTCTTAAATAGTCACATATGGGGAAAAAAAAACCCTATTTGTCATGGACACTACTGATAAGTGTGCACACAAATTTGGCTCTCAGTTTCTCCACTGCTTATTACTGTTAACTCTGTTTTTAAATGTGGCATAACCTGTTGGAGTCGTAAATTACCATCACCAAGCACTTTGAAGTTCACATAAGTAGAAAGAAATAGCTTTCTAGCCTTATAGGCTGCTATAGGTAGGTTTTCGTCCTGTTTTCTGCTGTGAAAGAACAAGCTGGTTATATGCAGGAAGTCATAAGTGGATTCCTAAGAGAAAGAGGGTCAGAATAAAAATGAATGTTAAAGATGTGTTTTGCTTCCCACAAAATACTGAACTGCAGTTATAGGTGTGCATGAATGAGG
Organism: Sula dactylatra; assembly: GCA_013389905.1. Lineage (NCBI taxonomy): Eukaryota > Metazoa > Chordata > Aves > Suliformes > Sulidae > Sula > Sula dactylatra. Next base: position 93,628 of record WEKW01032817.1, on the reverse strand, counting down.
AGCTGGGTTTGGCATACAGGATTTGTTAGTTTAGGTTTGATATAAATGCCTGTCTTGGAATAGCTCTCATGTGGCTATACCATCAAGTAGTCACGTGGCCCTCTCTGCCAAATGGCATGTCTGCATGTGGGTACCAGCAGAGAAAGTTTCTCAGCTACGGGGTGTCCTGCACTGAATCCTGTGCTGGTAAGGCAGAGTTCATCTAAAAACATTCCTGTGTGAACAGTTCATTTAAATGTGAATTTTTCTGAAGTGTTAGTCTTGGTTTCATCATTGGGGAATGGGTTGGGGGGTATTGGAATTCCTCTAAATGAGTATGATGCTTGCTTTCAAAGAGGAGCTCTAATGAGTCATTGCTACGTATTTTTAGTCAGCCACTTGCATGAAGTATTGCTGTGGAATACCTAAAGGGCAAGTCCCCTCTTCTTGAAGTCTTTGTTTTGGCAGCGGCATGAGAGTGCCACCTGTGGGAGTTAAAAGAAAGAATATCCTGCAGAGAAATAAACAGACATGGAAACAAAATTTTTTTCATATTAAATATTGCAGGTGTGTTAAGCCCACTTGTTGTTTTAAAACATTTTTATATCTTAGCCAGAATACATGTTGATAGTACGTATTAGTAATACATCCCATTTATAAATGACACGTCCCATTTATAAATGTATCCCACTTATAAAGATTGTTTAGCTCCTTTGAAGCCATAAACAGATAAATAATTCTTTAAATAGCAGCCAAAGGATTGAAAACATCAGCACTGACTACAGCCTAGTCTAGCAGATACAACGGTACAGGCAGTAGATTACAACATGATGAAAACATGACTCAGTACCAGAATTCCAGGCAGGTCTGCTGTTTTTGCAGGAAAGATGGGTAATCAGCACAAGAAAGTTATAAACATTTATGGGAACACCAGCCTCAGTAACAGCTTCTAACTCTTAGCAGTTTGTGGAGTTTTTAAAGACAAATGAAAATAAACCCAGGTATCAGGAAACTCATTGATTCCTTTTAATGCCGTAAAATGTAGAAGCTAAAGGAAAGCAAGTTCCAAGTAGTTGTACTGTGAAATACAAGTAGTATAGGGAGTACAGAGAGCCAGGGAAGTGGGGGTGGGGGGG
>WEKW01032817.1:58791-92505 GCA_013389905.1 Sula dactylatra | reverse complement strand
CATAGATTATAAGAGGTCATAAATTCCATCTACGCTGTAAGGGGCTTTTTAAATTTTTTTCACCTTGTCCTACAATATGTCTTAGTAAAGCCCTCAAAACCAAGTGGGACATTGGAGATATAGGAAAGACAAACCCCAACATTTTCTGAAGTAAGTTTCAATTCTTAAGTCACTGTTGCAACAGCCAACAAATAGCCTGACTTTCCAAAATGCCAAGGGCCGCAGGTAGTACTCAACTTGGCTTCACCATTAAAGAACATGTTTGTGTTACTCTTGTGGGAGCAACTGGGGCACTCAGTATTTCTTTTAAACAGGCCAGTTCATTTTGGGGCTAATAGCTAAGCATCTATTTTTGATAATCTGATGTGAAATCATGAGGAGGCCCTGAAGTTGGAATTATTCCTTTGGGACATCCTCTTTACTGACTTAGATGATCAGAAGCCTGTGAAAATCAGACTGCTTTAGTTTAGATGTGAAATTAGGTCTCTGAGTTACTTTAGGAAACTCTAAAGCTTTAAGTCCCAATCTCCTTTACCTGACGTATGGAACACAATTCCTTGCTTTTTCAGAGAGGAATTTTGTGCAGGATGGAAGTGAAAGAGAACATGGTGTTGGACTCATAACAGCATGCTACAGAGAAGACCAAGATACATGCAAGGGAGACAGCAAGGAGGAAAACCCATACACTCTTGCAAAACTGGATGAATCTGTGTACGATTTCATACTGGCTGAGGAGGAGGGGCAGAAAAGGAAAGAACACAGGTCTTTTATCTTGAACAGGCCGCCAGCCCCTGCCCCTCGTCCCATATGTTTGCCGGTCAGAGAGGAGAACACTCCCTATATAGTACAAGGTTAGTGCTGCTGCTTTGTAATTATTTGCTGGTAGAATATAGAGGTGTCTTTTCTATTTGATGAATAATATTTTCTTAAAGATTAAGAACCTTGTTCAGTTACTTTCAAACTAACAAATTGGTTGATTCAGTCAACCTATTCTCACCTTTCAAATGAGCTGAGAACATTTCTGACTAACGATAATTTTCAATTTGCATCACAGATAGCATCACTTTTTTGGTTTAATTTTACAGAAATTATGACAATATGATGGAAAAGGAAGAATCACTGGGCTAGAAATGAATGTGTCTGTTTTAACGGTGCAATACAGAATGTGCTATTTGAATCGCTCTTCCTTTCCGTTTCTTTATCAAAAGGTTTTTACTTAATTCTAAGAGAGAGATTTTAGCCAATTTTTTTTTTTTCTGATGAGAACAGTAGGGAGAAATGCCTGTGTGAGAAATCCTCTTTCAAATATCCTTTCTCCAATGCAAGAGGCTAGAAATGGCCACCTGAGGAAGGATTATGTCCTGTTACCATTTCTGTGAAAACTGGGGGACATTTGTGAGCTTATTCATGGAAATGTAAGGCTGGAAGAGATTTCAGGTATCTTGTAGTCCAATTCAGACTGAAGCCAAATGTCAAAATAACAAAAGGAATTTCTGTGAACCTACTGCAGAGATCTCTGTGTAAGCCCCAAAATCCATACTGCCTGCATTTCCAGCCTCCTCTATAAAAAACCTGCCAATGTGTAAGAATATGCATAAGAATAAATAGAAAACCAGTCTGAGAAGGGACACCAGTAGATTGCTTACTCCATCCAGCACGTTTTGCACTGAAACAGGATTAATACTACCCAAATCATCCTACCAAATACAGGGAAGTACCTCCTTTTTCATGCCTATTTCAGTTAGTGATTTTATTCTCCCTAGCTAGCTCTCTTCCTCCAGGCTGTATAACTCCAGGTGAGGGCCAGAATGCGTGGGCTAATGTGTTCATCATTTAGTTGCTCTTTCTTCAGCATGTTCAGGAGGTATAAGGATGAATCATTACAGTAGTTAAAGTGTAATCCAAGAATGGATGTGTATAGGGGACCTGTTACAACTAAGAAGTCCTGAAATGGCTGCTTTTACTGAGATTGTTAGAGCAGTGTCTCAAATCTTGGTCCTCCATCACCATAGACAGGCCTGTGTCTTGAAAACCCTTCTGTGATGATGCATTATTTGGGAGATTGCTTTTACCATATTTTACTGCACTAGAGTGTTTCTGCTTTGTTTGTCCTAACTGGTCACTAAGGAAGAGGCTATCAGAGGAGCTCTTTGATGGGACTGTGATTCTTTTACACCATATATATATATGTGTGTGTGTGTATGTATATATATATATACATACACATACACACCCCCCCCGAAGGTTTTTAGCTTTGCTTTTATAAGCAGGTAGAGGTAGAGAAATTATTTTCCTGTTCTGTGAAATCAGCCTCTGGCTCAAGTTCATTTACTTATACAATAAATGAGAAAAGTGGAAGCGCTTCAAGAAACCTTCAGCTGATCACTCAGGCCTCCGTTTTGCCTGGTCATCCTGCCAGTTCCAAATCTAGAGTTTCTCACTCTCATGATTTGTGCAGGGATTCCTGAGATAGTGAAATTTTAGACAGAAATTATATATCTTCAGCTGAAAGATTTTTCTTGATACTGGGGTTGACAATTTTTGTCCTTCTCCACAGTGGTTAAAAAATTCTTCATCCAGTCCAGCAATATCCCAGTTTCCAGTTTTATTATATTAAACTGCTAATAATGGGGGGAAAAAAGATTGTTTCGGCTGTAAGAACCAGAAAATTTTGTTCCAGTCCATCATTAAAATCTGCATGTGTTTGCAGCCATTGGTTTATAATTTAATCTAATCAGTGTAAAATTTATTCTGGCTAGTGCATATACACATATTTCATCCCTCAAATAAATTGATGATAGTTTCGGGTTTTGTTTTCATATATTATGTTAAAAAGAGCATTGCAGAAGTTGCAAAGTCAAATAAACAAAAAGTTAGAATTGAGGTAGTTTTGCTGTTTTACTTCTTTCTCCCTGCCACAAACATTACAATACAGTCCTTAAGTATATAGCCGTGTGCTGCTATTTATCACAGATATCTTGTTTCATCTAGTGTTTTTAAAGTGGGGGAGCGTAAGATGCAAAACTCCTCAATGTTTTTTCATTCCCATTTTTGTATAAAATATAATTCGTGCCTGCCCTAGGTCCAGTGTGTGGTTTCAGACCCTCCCATGATAAACCCTTTGATCTGTTCTGTATCCACTGAGGTTTTGGATGCCTAATATAAAATAACTCAGATGCCATTCTTCAGATTAACAGCATTATATAATACTTAACTTATTCAAAGCAGAGATCCCAGTGCTTTCAGTGGCCACTACGAGTGCTCAGAACTTCAGATTACATCATTAGTGTGTCTAGTCAGCACCCTAACATCAGAGACTCATGAGCCTGACTGCTGGTCTGGGGTTACACTGGGGCTTTGTTGGAGAGAGAAATCCTGTTCCACAGAGCGACCTGTAGTTACTTAACTGAGTCATCCTTCCCTCCTCTGTATCCTCTCTCCATTCACTAAATACCTTTTAACTTCTAAAACGAATTAAATAATATTCCTGTAAGAAACAGGTGGTCTTCACTGCCCAGTTCTGGTTGATCTTCAGAACTGTTCCCTTCTGGTGTTCAGTAAGACACAGGTCCTATGGGAAAAACAGGATTACAGATGGAGCATGGTGCACAGAGGAGGGCTGTGTTAAGGCTACACAGTCACCCACAACTGGATCCCCATGTACTTTGGGAGTTCATGGAAAGAACAAGCTTCATGCTCTGAGGATTGCAGGGGCTGTTGTGACAGCACCATGCAGAGATGCAAGAGGAGGATTTCTTTTTTTGCCCTTTACGTACCCACAGAGGTGATGGAAAATTATGGGCTCTTTTACTGGCAAAACAAATAGTGTAAGCACCGCATAGCAGAAATGCCTTTTGCCTCTTGGATTGTGTGCTGGTGCCTTCTTTTTAATTTATTTTTTGTATCCATCAGGACAAATCAAGTGGCTGAACTCCCATGAGGGTTTTCACCACACGTTGAAGTCCATGAAGTTACAAAAGAGTATCTTCTCCGTTAAGCGAAAGTGGTGGTGTTTCCATAAGAATAGCGACAAGGAAAGCGAGCGAATAGCCCTCTCTGTAAAAAGTAGCTTTCAACTACATAGAATCTCAAGTTTACACTAGGCAGAAAGCCTGCTCCGTGTAGTTACCACTTGGTGCTCTGCAGAATAGGATAGTGGAACTGTTGATCTATAGAAAACAAACATGGAACTTCACAAGCCTGTTTTTAGAGTGTCTTTCAGAGCAGGATCTATACCTCAAAACCTAGGCAGCAGACACTCAGTGATGCAGGTTGTCATAACTGAACTACCATGATTTACAGTTTGAGCATCTGACCTGAATTTGCTGACAAATAAATTCTGGGAAACATGAGTGAGTTGAAAGATTTAAACGTAAGTGTTCCAATCGCTTTTACTCAGTTTCATTTATCCTATTTTCAAATTTTAATGAATGTGCAAACTACTATATGAACACAGCTAAACGTACTGCGTCTTTAACAAACAGAAGGCACATTTGTTCTGTATTTTAGACCACTGCAAGAATTCTGCCTTCTGTGTGAAAGGCTTATCAACCAGTGGAGCTGCAAACTTGTGCCAAATAGCTTGTTGTCCAGATGGTGTGCACTCTTAGTGTGCTCCCTTTCCATTCTTCTAAGTGCTTAGTATTCCTTTGTAGGTTATTTCAGTGTTTTTTTCAACTGTGTGCTGCCAAAACAACTGTTAAATAAATGTATGAAGGTGTCGTGTTTTCAGTTTACAGTGCAATTTTAATGTCCCCTATTGATACCAGATTTGACTGAGCTGGAAACCGAAGTCACCGGTGTATTCTTAGGACAGGTGCCTGAGTTTCTGTAATGCCTCCCTACCATTTCTGAAGTCTGACCTACCAGGACTGCCTCAGGGCTTAAGGATTACATTACTGTCCTGGTTTGATCATTTACCTCTTATCAGAGACCACCAGTATGAGAGGGGTTCTCTGCAGCAAGGACACCTGTCCTACAACAGCATAAATAAAACTTCATATGCTATAGCCTTTGTTCCTTTGCAAACCTCTCACAAATCCCTGAAGGAATGCATTTCCCCTCTGTGCACTGGAAACATTTTACTATTGAAAGATAGCTGTCTGTGGGATCACTAGGGTGAAAACTTAGCAGTGGAAAAATACATTTCCCGGTTACTATCCCAGAAGAGAATAGCATTCACGTTGCTCATCAAAATCATAGGGTATGCAGAAAAAAGTAGCAGCCAGTGGATACTTTAGGGACACGGAATATCTCCTATACAGAATAGGCAACATAAACCCAAATGTAATGAAAAAAACAAATCCAGAACAGAACTGTTAGTGTCTTGGAAACCTACCAGGCTGATTACTGGGAACTATAGTGATCACGTCCTGAGTCAGTAATTCTTATTATGCAGATTGTTTAAATGCTCTAAAGCAGGGGTTTCCACAATGAAGCTTCAGAGCCCATGCAAACAGCAAAACATTTATGTCCCACAGAGGGATTTTTTAGTACCTTCCAACAGTGAGTATAAAGTACTGCACTGCAGATGAATTTCATTATCTATCCTCAACTTAAGGGTGTTTTCCATGAATAAAATACTAAGAACCACTGTTCAGCTGTCTTGGAGCACTTAGACTGTTTTTACAGACCTGGTTGGGAAGTGCTATTTTGGATTCGTCCCCTGCGTTCATTCAATCAGATTTTTTTGCTACCATAACTTTGGTAGATTGAAACATGTACTGAATAAGGTGCACAGAGAGAAGATATTTATAGGATGCTGCCTGGTTGAAAAGCAAAGTGTTCTAAATAGAACAGGTAAAACTAGATATAGAGTCTTCCCCTTTTTGCTTTTCTCTACTGAAGAAAAATGGGACTGCAGAGATACATTCAGGTTTTACATGCTAGATCCTTGAGTATATTGCTTGAGTCCTTCCAACTTCCATAATCCACTAGGTTAAATTTCTGACAAGAGCAACAGTGGGAGCATTCTCTTCATCGCATGTGGTATAGCAAGTACATTGATGCCGCCTTCTGAACAGCATCTGAAACCACCAGTACCTATTCTTCTCACTCACTCTTTACCCCTTCTGTAAGAAGGGGGTCTGGTATTGCTTTTATTGTCTTGCCTCAGTGTAGGGGAGTTGTCTCTGTGTAGTCTCCTGAGGTCCCTCCCTGACCAAGATTGCTGGGGTTCTAGCAGATTTGAGCTCGTATTTAAGAGACTCAGAATCTCACTGCAAATTGGGAAGAGAATTGCTGGTGAGCATATGTTTATTTTTGGATTAATGTTTTCACATTGTCATTACACTGTGATTTTTTTTTTTTTAAAGTCATTTTACTTTTGATCTGAGAAAACTGGGTTTTTTTCAGTCTCAACTGACTAATTATGGCTGTGGAAGGTAGAGGCTGACAACAGCCTGTATAAGTTGTGATAAGCAGATGTGATGCTGTAGCTGAAAAACTCAGGCAGCATGCATTGGGCCACTGCAAATAATGGAGTGGCATGGCAGTTTGATGTTTCTGCAAGTGTATTTGATGTCACCTAGTCTTTATTTTGATGAAACGACTGTTGTGTGTTCTCATAAATGTCTTGAGTGTCAAGCAGCACACTTAGAACAGAACAGAACTTCTGTACCAGTTTAGATGTGGTCACTGGTTTTCTCACACCAGTGCAGTTAAAACTGGCCAGTCTTTTCCCCCTTGCCTTCTGATAGTGTAAGTGCATTCAGACACCTATGCTACCATGACAGGACAGCTGCTGGGACTTGAGCCTTTGTTACTTTGCACAGCACAGCCATCCCTCATCTGCATGCTTGGACCTAACTAGACCACAGTCATGAGGTATGCTGATGTGCTTTTGTTCTGCTCAGCTGTGCTGCCTCGGAAAAATAAAAAAGGCCAAACTGTTTACAGTGTCCCATTTCCTTAGCTGATTTCATGTTATGAATCACTAGAATTTTTTGCTTTACTCTTAAATATGTGAAATATTTTGTATAAATTCCTTAATCATCTCTCACAAAACTTATTGGTTAGCATTGAACTGATAACCTCTGTCTAGTCCTCATGCTGAGTGATGCTCAGTGTGTTAGCAAACAAAACAGACAAAAGGAAAATGAGATCTAAAAAGATGTGAACAAACATCTGCAGAGTTCTCATCTCCTGAATAATAAGCATCATTCTACTATATTCATTTCTTAGTATTCTCTGTGTATTTGACATCCCTTGGTGTGCTACATCTAATTTACAATCTAATCCCTACCAGAAAAAGAACTTGCAAGTCTTATTTGCCTAGGTACTATGCACACACTGTTTAAATGTTAAAATGTTGAAATAATGGGGAAAAAATGGAGTAGGCAAAGATAGGAGCCTCTCCCTGCAACATATTCCAACTAGCAATTCACGCCTCCTCCTCCATTCTTCCATTAATCATGAGATAATTGCGTGACAATTCTAAAATGAATGAAGAAAAAACCTACTAAGAACAAGGAGGAAGCTTACAAACTCACTGTGGTTTGCAACTGAGTTGGGATGTGTTAATAACTGCAACCCTAGTGTATTAATTAATTTGCATTTTCACTTAGCCTTGTGTTTCTGTAAAGATTTTGTTCCCCTGGATTTTAATTTTGAATGTTTCCTAAATAAAACAGGGCGATAAATAATTTTGTTTGGAACAGCAGCTCAATGAAGCTGATGAATAAATGCATCTTGAATTTCCCTAAGCAAACTGAATTCAAATTAGTGATATTTATTGTTTTGTTTTTTGTTTTCGCTGTGTCTTTTCAGTCCTTTGTGTTTGTTCTGCTGAAAGTGTTGAGTAAGTAGGTATTAGGTATGATTAGCTCACGTGTTCTTCCAGAGTGTAGGTTCATCAGGCTAGCTTTATTTGAATCGCTAGTGTATAGTGGCAAACAAGTTGTTTGATTTTTAGAGGTGATGTTGCTAATACAACAAATTAGGCAACATCCCTCATAGTTTACATGGGTAAAGTAAAATGTAAATTAGAAACCACATCTTTGTTGATCATTACCTTTTAACTAATACAAGTTGTCCTCACTCATAATGTAACTCTTTCCACATTTTGATTGCCCGTGTTTCTAGTTATATCACTCCTTACTGGCCTACTAAGCAATTTTTGAAATGTCATAGTGCATCTATGATTTCTTACCATTATGGCTTTGTGTTAGAACCTCAATTAATTCCAGAAATCAAATTCCTGTTCTTTTTGTCAACCTGTAAAAAATTGTAAAAAATTGTATTGTAAAAAATTTCATTCTCTCTTTCTAGACCCTTTATACTCATCACAGTTTCTTGCACAGTGTGTGACTATAAAATGCTGTTCTTGGTACAGAATTATACACAAGAAACTTACATTTCAAATGTTTCTAGCCCTTCTATTTGTGGTGATAACCATGAAAATATTAACCACATTTCAAGCCTCAGACATTATTTACCTGCATGTGTAGACAGCCTGGAACAACATCTGTAGCTAGTCTGGTTGAGATAAAAAAAGCAATTCAGAGTTCCTTGGATCCCACTCACTTTCCAAACCTTCTGTTAGGGATTTTCCCAGACTTCTGCATATTTGCTCCAAAACTTGTGTTTTGTCACACTTAGTAAATGTTGTTTTCTGGTTTCATGTCCTACTAGAAAATATTGCAGAAGTTTCTTACTCTCTGAGTTTGCTTTCCTGGAGAAATATTGAGGTTACATTACATTCCTAAAATGCAGTCTTACTACCTAATACATAAAAATGTATTTAGAGCCTGCAAAGGACCATCTGTGTCCTGTAGGAGAGGGAATAAAGTAGAATAACTGATTAGTTCTCTCAGCCTCCTTTAATTCTGAGAAACTGAGAGAGAAGAGATACGTTGTAGCACAGCGTATGTCAGGTTGGGACATGTAATTTGTAGATTTTGACCTACAAGAATCTATGGGTACTTTAACCAGCACAATGTGATTAAAAATTCAGAAGGACTCTCCTTCTGATCACACAGATATTACTGAAGGTTGCATATTAAGTAAAAAAGCATAATAGAAGTACCACAACTTTTTAATCAGATTGTCTATGGCAGAGAGGCTCTGAAAATACGAAAATATATATCCTTCCTCAGTTGAGGGACCATGGCATTCTGACACTTGAAAAAATTGCCATGTTAATATTGCTTTACTGAAGGAATATTCACTTTACCTTCCATAAGAAATAATAGAATATATCCCTGTGCAAGTTTACCTGTTTCTTTCATTCCATTACTGTATTCAAGCAGTTCATAAGCGAATAGAATGTGGGAATGAAAGAGTAAATTGCTGGCACCTTCCCTAAATCTGTGGCAGTTGTACAGTGGTGTACGCATACGTCATTCCAGGCATTCCAGAAACAGGAATTTGTTTTCACTGACCTCAGCCACACTGACTACTTGCTGCCAACTAAAATCATTTCAGCAAGATGTGGCATGTAAAATGGCTTTAACAATTTTACTTTGAACTGGAAGAGTAATTCCATATCTGATTACTCCAACGCTGCAAAACTCAGCAGAAATTTCAAAGCCTATCAATTAAAGTGCTTTCCAATCAGAGACATTGTTGAGTATATTCCTTTTCCTCCTTATGCAGTAAAATTCAGGCTGCCTGCATTACCTCTGTGTTCTGGTTACTTTAATTTCTTCTTTAAAAAGAGAATACTATTTCAAGTACAGAAGAAAACACTGCAACTATATTTAGCAGGATTCTTTGAGAATTACAGAGAATTTTGTAGTATTATAAAAGCTAAAATCTATCAGTGTTAGGCTGAAGCTAGGGACATAACATCAGCAGATTGCACTGCCTGTATGGTTCTTTTTCTCTCTCTATTTAGCCTGAGAACATTTTAAGGAATGTCAAGTTCCTGGCTGTTTTCACTCATCATCACCTTCCATACAAGCCTGCTCAGGAGTTAGCGTACAGACTTTATTCTGCAGTGTAAAAAAAATACACCCTTAGGAATTGTTCCTTCCTCACCTCTGCATGTAGCATGTACAGAGTTTAGATGTCACGGCTGTCTTGACCATCCGTTTTACAAGTTTCCGTGAGAAAAGTGGATGCATCGTACAAGGCAGCCTGAGCAGGCAGACAAGGAGGAAACCAAGGTCCACTGGGTTTCCCTGGTCAGCAGGAGCAAGAAGCCAGGACTCTGGGGTACCATGCAGAGCTTGCCTGCTCTGCCACTTCAGCAGAGCTCTGTTGTACTGGGCCTTGGTCCCCAAGCAAATATTTGCTCCATTGAACTGGTGCATTTGCTGCATTGCAGTGATGTCAGAAAGATTACTTAATGGGAAGGAATTATGCTAGATTATCAGCTTGTTTAGCTAAAACCAAAACTGAGACTTGAGAGGGAAAGCCTGTATGGCAGTAGCTAAGTCAGAAACCAAGCAATTCCCACCTTCTGGGTTTTACATATGTCACCAGCAAAAGTTCGACTGCAGCATTTCAGGGCGTATCCAGGCTAGCTGTACTGTGGGCACCTCACAGGAATGGGGATGATGGGCTATGCTAATGGAATAAGTGATCATGCTTTGCTGTTCCTAGTACTTGAATAAAGTAGACAAAAATATACACGTTTTGTTGAGCAGTGTCATTATTTTCACCTAGTACTTAGTACTTAGCTTTCCCCATAAAATAAGAAACAGGCTACAGTAGGTGTCTGTACCATGTGAAGAACTCCGAGATCTAGCTGTTTTTTCTAAACAAATAATATGTTAATGTGCTAAGTCTATTTTAATTTCTTCAAAGCTTCTTGTCATGATATCTGTAATATCAGTAATCCTGCCATTCTGAGCAACAGAACAATTTTTCAAGTAATTAACATTAGACTGACAAGTGGGTTGAGAAGTACTCCTAGGCTAGAACAAGAAATTTATTCCAGCCTGCTTTTATAAGCCTCCTTTCTTCATTCAAAATGCGTGATAGTTTTTATTGCCAGTTTTCACCAATTTCCTTAAATTCTTAATTTTGTTTAGTGTTTCAGCAAAAGGCCACTCGAGTGCCCAGTGACGACAGGACGTACTGCGATGCCAGGAAGCCCGGTATGGAATTTAATCTAGCTCTTTAACTGCCTTGATGCTTTTCAGTAGAACTAGTAGAGATTTGCTGTGCCTTGATTTTGACTGATTTAGCATCTATTTTCCCACATATGATTTATATCCTTAATGGTATTGCAGTATTAAGAGATCAGATTAAAGAAAGAAAAATGAAAGTTACAGTCTTGTGGGAAAGATCTGTAGAGTCAGAGTTATTTTATGCTTTTCTGTTTCCTTTCTCCATTGTGATTAAAACCAAGAAAAGGAAGGATGGGAGGGCTCAGCTGTGCACTAACTCCAGCCATGGAAAGGAAGCAGCGTGGGGAGCAACAGTTCTCTCCTGGGTACCCCAAGATCTGTGTAAAATGAATTATTTGTGGCAATCCAGTGTTACTTGAGTTGTAGCACATCAAAATGTTGATACCATAAATCCCGTTAATGGTACCCTAAAATAATTAGCAATGTTAAGTACAAAATGACTGAACACTGAGTGAAGATTTTTCCCTCTCTCTTCTGTTAACAAGTAGTAGATCAGGATTAAAGCATATACAGCAGCACATAATCATCTATTTATTTCTGCAGTGGGGAAATGCAGTCTCCAGTGCTACTGACATTACTTTTCAACAATGCTAAACCACTTAGGAAAAGAATACAGGACCTTTTAGACCTTACTGTGTTGGAATATTTGTAGCATACCTCTGCAAACCAACATAGTGGACTTCTATGATGGAGTGACGACAGTAGTGGACAGGGGAGCTACAGATGTCATCTATCTGGACTTCTGTGAGGCCTTTGACATGGTCCCCCACAACATCCTTCCCTCTAAATTGGAGAGATATGGATTTGATGGGTGGACTGTTCGGTGGATGAGGAATTGGCTGGATGCTTGTACCCAGGGATTGGTGGTCAACGGCTCAATGTCCAGATGGAGATCAGTGATGAGTGGTGTGCCTCAGGGGTCCATATTGGGACCAGTACTGTTTAATATCTTCATCAGTGACACAGACAGTGGGATTGAGTGCACCCTCAGCAAGTTTGCAGACAACACCTAGCTGAGCAGTGCAGTTGACACACCTGAGGGGTGGGATGCCATCCAGAGGGACCTGGACAAGTTTGAGAAGTGGGGCCATATGAACCTCATGAGGTTCAACAAGGCCAAGTGCAAGGACCTGCACCTGGGTCTGGGCAACCCCTGGTATCAATACAGGCTGGGGGATGAAGGGTTTGAGAGCAGCAGAGATGGACTTGGGGGTACTGGTGGATGAAAAGCCAGACACGAGCCAGCAATGTGCACTCACAGCCCAGAAGGCCAACCGTATCCTGGGCTACATCAAAAGGAGTGTGGCCAGCAGGTCGAGGGAGGTGATTCTGCCCCTCTACTCTGCTCTGCTGAGACCAAACCTGGAGTGCTGTGTCCAGCTCTGGAGCCCTCAGCACAGGAAAGACATGGACCTGTTGGAGCAGGTCCAGAGGAGGGACACAAAAATGATCAGAGGGATGGAACACCTCTCCTATGAAGAAAGGGTGAGAGAGTTGAGGTTGTTCAGCCTGGAGAAAAGAAGGCGTGGGGAGACCTTACTGCAGCCTTTCAGTACTTAAAGGGGGCTTATAAGAAAGACAGGGACAGACTTTTTAGTAGACCCTGTAGCGATAGGACAAGGGGTAATGGTTTTAAACTAAAAGAGGGTAGATTCAGACTAGATCATAAGGAAGAAATTTTTTACAATGAGGTGGTGAGGCACTGGAACAGGTTGCTCAGAGAGACGGTAGATGCCCCATCCCTGGAAACATTCAAGATCAGGTTGGATGGGGCTCTGAGCAAGCTGATCTAATTGAAGATGTCCCTGCTCATTGCAGGAGGGTTGGACTAGATGACCTTTAATGGTCCCTTCCAACACAAACTATTGATTCTATGATAAAACAGAGTAGGTTTTATGGGTCTGAGGAAATACACCTTGCACCCTCTTTTGCTGATATGAAAAATGCAGGTTTACCTGAACTGGTCAGATCTCCAAATAATCTTATCAGATGCAAGGCATTAGGGTTGTTACTCTGTCAAAATAGAAACAATTAGCTGAGATGCAAAAGAGTAGAAATTCATGCATAATATGTCCTAGTATGATTAAAAGAAGGGAGTGGAAGAAGCCACAGTACCTGGTTTTTTTTTCACTTCCTTCATGTATTTCCCTTGGCACAATCCTTCCTCACTTCTTAAAATATATTGGTGCATAACACAGCAGAAAAACTGACCCAAATCGTACTTGTGGTTTAAACTTTCATCCCGGCTGCATTCTCTGTGCAGTGAAACAGGTGTTTTATGGCACCTTTGCAACAACCTCATAGAGGGCTAGGAGAACCCTCTTTCATGGCTGCTCATGCTTTCTGGATCAGCCATTTCAGTATTGGTATCATGGAGATATGAAGTGCTATCCCTCCCTGGACCAAGCTGTGAATCTGATAACATACATCTCCCTGTCGTTTCCCTTCAGTTGTGCATCTGTACCATAATCTCTAGGAGGACTAGCCTGTAATGTTTTCTTGTCACTGCAGTGTATTTAATAATTTGGGGGAAGGAAATCACGTGAAATTTCAAAATGCTTTCTAACCTATTTTCAGTCCCAGCTTTTGAGAAATGTAATGTGTGAAGTTGGAGAAGAAAGGGGAAAAAAGGCACTGTGCATATTTTTTGTCTTAACATAGCAACAATTTCCTTTAAAATGTCAGTACGACAGCTTTAGTGCTTGAAGGAAATTCTTATGTGAACCAACACTAATGGAGAATCCATAGATCTGAGCAATAGTAATGAATGAAATGTTTAAGATGCTACTCTGCCAAAGAGTAATGGTAGAATCCTCATTGATTTGTTGCATTTCTCTCATTAGGAGGAAAAAAAAAAAAGAAAAGGGACAAGGGGAGACACCCTAAAGATGGTGTGTTTTTATTGCTGGCAGATTATAAAATCACAGCTTACATGCCTCAGTTGAAAAAAGTTCGTGCATTATTAAGAGAAAGGAATTAAACAGATTAATATTTTCTACCTTTATCTTTCTACATTTTGTAGCAGCACACAGAGGCCACACTGACACAGTAACTGATAGCACTGTGAAACACAACATCCCTGCTGAACAGGAAGCACTCATCCGCTTGCAGAAACAGGTGAAAAAGGGGGCAATTTCTGTGGATCAAGCACTTGACAGATTTAAACAGTGGCAGAATGAAAAACAGAGTCTGCAGTCCACGCAACAGGTATGAGTCTGAAATTTATGCTTCTGGATGAGAATCTTGGATCAGAACTTCCAAAAACAAACTCTTGTGTTTTGGCTCCTACACGTGAGGTCAAAAATAAGAGTCATGATTTACACGCCCACCAGCTCCCAAGCAGCTTGCTGCTTATGATTCTGAATCTTCTAGATACCTGCTTCCACTGTTGTTTGATTACTTGAGAAGCTTCCTGAATTTATTTTGCCTAACTTCAGGTGCTGTTGCATTTGGTTAAAATCCTGAGTTAAATATGTTCACCTTTTAAGACTTTTGTTCTAACTTGTTAGGTCATGCTTAGGCCTACGCATCTTTTATGAAACCATAAACCTTCTATAGCTGAACAAACCAAATGTGCTACTGAACAGTGTCCACTAACAGAAATATAACTCTATGAAGCATACCTTTTTAACATATACTGACTTACATCAGGGTTTATACCACTCTGAAAGTGTTGAATCTACTTAGTGAAATTCACGAGTGTTAGCAGTGCTCTTCTGCTCCTTTATACTCAATGTGTGGAGTAAATTGAGGTGCACAAAACCAGGATTTACAAAAGCCCACACACTGAGTCACTGAAAGGACTGCATCAAAACTAGAAGCAAAGGAGAAAGGCATGGTGAGGAGGTTTGTTAATTACTTCTAAGGAGACAGCTGGAGGAAGAGGTTATGCCCTCATTTTATATGAGGTCGTGCATTAACAAAAATATTTTCTTCTTGTCCTTTAAGTGCATTTAGTAGAAAGAGGAAAACCAAAGCTAGTCTACCATACAGAGTGAGAGAGTTAGCAGATGCTGCCAATGAAGAGAGATTAAATGTTCTTTGCGTTTCTATTTACTGAAGAAAGAGTATGAGCTTTGTCATCACAGTGGAAGACTCAACAGCAAAAGCACAAGGGCTTAGAACAGTTTAGGAGCTTGGTTCTTGGCGGGGCACCAGCAGCACAGCACTAGTTGTTCGGCAGCGGTCTGTGAGCATGGTGGAGGCCCCCTTCCGCATCTGTCTGCGGCGAAGCACACAGATGGAAATTGCTGGTATTGCTCTGTCAGTCAGGGGAACTACTTGTGGAGAAAGATGATATCTAATCTGTGCAAAGACAGCAGCACTAAGTTGTAAGCCTGTATTTCAGGGAGGATTTATTTGTCCTGTTTTCACTGCTTCAGGGAAAAAGCTACTTTCTAGTGGTGGTTTATACCCTGCATTGCACGCGTGACTTTTCTTTGGTTTTGTACCATAGAAAAGTCTTTCACTGTTGCCCCAAAGTGAACATGATGAATTTGCGTCATGATATCACTGCAGTTGTCTGGTCTTCACTGGGTTCTTTGAGGAAAAAACCGCTTGCCCAAAGCAAAAATAAACTCGCAAGCCTCTGTAATCTAACACCAGAATCAATATAACTTACTGATAAGAAAAACTCCATAAGACTCTTAGGTATAAATGCTAAAATTAGCATCTACTAATAGCACATCATAGACATTTTTCAGACTTTTAAAATAATTTCTTCTGGAGAGAGAGAAGCTTAGTGTTCAGAATGCTAAAGAATTCAGCTTTTTATAGTTACTTATTATTTCTACATTAAACTTCCGTTAGTGATTTCTGCTGCTGGTTTTATGCTTGTTTTTTTACTTAAAGGAAAAAGTACACCACCTTAGAGACACCACTATTGGAAACAGACTAGAAAAGGAAAATCTGAATGGTAAGTTGCACTTTCTTTGCCTTTCAGAACACTGAAGCCTTGAACTGTAAGTACACTGCAAATGCCTGACCCAAAGCATAAGCAGACTTTTGGATTGGGCATTGAAATTGTAATGAGCATTTTCTGTATCTGACCACATTTAAGTTATTTTAGTGTAATCAGGCCTTCAGCAGGGTCAAGACTTCATCCCACAGATGAGCTCACTGAGAGTTAATGGGGGAGAAAATTTACCAAGTCTTTCTGGCTCAGCTTTTCTGTAGCCCATTTCCTACTGGTTCATCACAATTAGGAAGATGATTTCTCTAGAACAATTTACTTGATGACTTCAATATTTTATTTGTAAATCAGCTATCCGTTTGCACTTGCAAATTCCTGATGAACTGTCCACTGCTACAGCAGTTTAGTATTGTGAGCCATTAATAAAAGCTGTACCGTTGGTCATTTAAGATGCTTTTTTCCCTTTGTGATTGAATGTCATCTGCAACAGTATAAATCACCTGCATTTCCTGAAAATTATTTTCTCTTGTTGTTATGAAAAGATTGTATTAGATGGCATTGAATTCAGGCCTATGATGTCTGTAAACTTCAGTACATACATGTTCTTGGAAGAGAAAGGTAGTATTTCTTTTTCACATTGGACTGAGTATTTGTATATCACTATTTAAACCTATCACATAAATGTGTTATTTCCTTACTGCAAGAAAGGAAAATAATCCACAGTACTGCTTTCATTATTCTGTAGACAGTGTTGTATTTCTGTGGCCCAGTGGCAGAGTTGCAGTCCAGAGTATTTATATTTCAGCTTTAATATTGTCCATGGTTGGTAGCAGTTGCAGCATCCTGAGCCCGTGAGCAGGCTCAGTCCATACACCTTCACAGGGAGCTTAGAGCCTGAGGGCCTGGGATGACTGTGTTTGTTCCTACAGTCTCTTTTCTATAGGCAAGGCAAAGCTCATGATGACCTGACGGTGATTCTTAGAAAGTATTTGTCTGTAGGGTTTTCTTTTAAGGCCACATTAAGTTCTGCCTCTGTAGCTGTTCTCTCTCTCCAGAGTTTGGTTACTGAATCATACCAGCAGAAATGTAGTATCAACACCAGAATTGTAAATTTTGTTAAATTATCCAGTAACTCGGATAATGATCACTATATGTTCCCTTCTTATCCTAACCTCTCTGCCCTCGGTTACACTCTCTCTCTTATCTGGTGATACATATAAATCAGCAGCTTTGCACTACAGAAATACAATGGGAAGAATCATTATGGAGGGCTCTATCTTGTCCAACAGTACACTTTATTACCAAAGATTTATATTGAAAAATTTAAGAACTCTACAGCTGGAGGCATAGTGATGGCAAGAGTAAAGAAGGATCTCAGTAGACCAATACTTAAGTCCAGACATAAATAAAGTGCCTGAAACAAAAATGACAAATCACATTCTTTTCTCTTTCATAGTTCCTAAGGAAAGCAGACCAGACAACATTCATTTTAGAGACCTTTTGTTCCACATGCCATTTAATAAAGCGGTACGTATTAATGTTAGCACTTCTCAGATTTGTTTAATGAATTCTAGTTTTTACATCTGTATACAGACTCTCCATCTGTTCCTTTAAGAACATGTGCTTCCCGTTCCAGATTCCATGTTTGAAATCAGGACTTGGATAGTCTCTTCCAGAGACAGTTGTTCAAGACTTGATTGAGGACTTAAAGAGATCACATCAGAAGCCTATTAGAAAAGGAATTTGATTTTATTTTAATGAGAAAAGAAAATATCTCCTATAAATTAGTATGGAACATAATTTTTAGTTTCTTGATAAGTTTGATCTTGCTTCCACTGTAATGAAAGTTATTAACGAGAGTGGCACTCAGTTCAGTCTTCCATTATAACATTTGATGCTATCTCAAAGTTCATGTCTCATTTTGCAGCAGTTTAATATAGGACTGAATAACACCCCCAAAAATAATCAACTACAAAGGAAAAAGTTCTGTCACTCTTGGAGTGAAAAAAACCATTTTACAAAACCTACAAAAACCTATTTTAAGAACAACTAAATAAGGATAAGTATGTAGAATGTTCATTTGCAGAAAGTACAGGCATAGACAGTGATTCCTCTCATTAGTGTATAATACACATATGGTCTTGCCCATAGACATTGATAATATCCTATCCTTTTTCCAAGAAGAGAAGCAAGATGTTAGCCAACAGAACAACAATAGCAACAAAAAATACCTTTAATAAAATTTCATGGTAATACATAAATTATTAAATACCTTTAATAAAATTTCATGGAAATATATAAGCTATGTGGGGACTAAAGCTCCATTTGAAATCCGAGTGGCCCAGATTTTTTTAAGGTATTTAAGGTTTTCCTTGGCATCTTGCCTGACACCACCGATGTACTGAACTAGAAGTTGGCCTATTGCCTGCGGGAAACTTCATCTATAAGCAAGGCTCATACACTATTTGGAAAGCCACCTGGCCAACCGCGAAATACTACTGAGCAGGAGACAAGGAAGAATGGAGAGAACAACGGAATTGAAACAGTTGACTGGATGAGGTACATCTTGGTCTCCTCTGGGAGACGTTACCACATCGGGACAGACAGAAAAGCGCCCACAGTGCAGTACATGCGTGCTGCTCTCGCAGTACAATGCTGTGCTCTCACACTAAGGTGGACATGTGCTGCTGCTCTGGGGTCCCACAAGGTATGAGCATACAAACATGGTTCGACCTCAGCTTACTCTGTGATAACTGTTCCCTTGCCTATACCCTTAAGCATAAGGTAAGGCTTTAGAGTCTTGAGTTTGTGCATCTCCACTAACAGAATGAATGGCAGCAGCTTAGATAGCATTTGCATGTAAGGATGACGAAACCAGTTTCCTTTAAAGTCTTAAAAGATAATGCAGCTTTCACATGCAGTCCATGTCCATACTTTCTAGCACACAGGAATTTTTTAAAAACCTATATGATGCCTGTCGACATCTTTGGACATTTGAATTACCTATGTGGATCTAGCTGTTTCTGAAAAATGAGATTTCAAAATCTGCCTTCTATTGCAGTTACACTATGGCACCTTATGTGCCACATCCCACAGATTTAGTCATACAGCATCTAAAAATAAGTGCAAGATTGCTGAAACTACATAAGATGGTTTGAATTGCTTGTAGTTAGTTATCCCCTCATAGCTAGTCTCTGTAGAACCTTGAACTGGATCGTCAGGGATACAGCTAATATAGTGTAAGATTCCTCATCAAAACTGGGAATGACTGATACTCTGTTCTCCACTCTTGGCACAGCAGCAAGAACAGAGTAGTAGGTGTCACTGCCTCATTGCTAGGTAGTAAGCAAGACAGAGGCCACAGTAGACAAACTATAACTGAGATGGACTTCAGAAGACCAATACTGCATTAAGCAAATGTTAAGCTCAACTATATTATTTTTTTTTCAATGCCAGCAACTTATGTAATAGTTTTGAATGAAAGTAGGTCTTGGGAAATATGTCAGATGCTTAGTAGTCCTCGAATTACAAATATACCTGTGGGGCAAATGAGCAATTCAGTCTTTGCATCCATTCCAGTCTTGGGCTCCTTGGCAAGACTGGCAAGGTAGGTGGCCTGGTGTGGAAAGGTCAAAAGTTTTTTCCACAGGGAACTCAACTGAAACCATTTATTTCTCAGCTGTTAAAATCAGTAGGTACTTACAGTGAAAGTGGCCTTCATATCCAAGAAGGACAACTTTACTATCTGTTGCTATAGACTGTTTAATACTGACCCACTCCTGTAAGGCACTGTAAAGAGCCAGGTCATCCACTGCAGTAAATGCATCCTCCACAGAATTTCTTCTTCCAGATTTTGATTTCCAGATTTGTAGATGCCTATGACAGTAAAGCAGGTCTGATTTAATTAAATTTGCTCAACCAACTGCCAAAAGCCAAATCTCTTCTTCAGCTTCATCCAAAAAACATTCAAAAGAGCACTACGCACCTTTCGTAGTCTGGCAGGTTATTGATTACTTTCACTGTCCTAAACGTCTGGCTTCATTCCTCAACCTTCATCAGCACCTTGTTTTTAGTCCAAGTTGCTAACAGATTGCTTATTCATCAGTTGATGCCGCTCCAGCTTGCAGGTAGTGGCTAAGTAGAGTTCCCTGAAAACTAAAGAACCAGTGCTTAATTTTGAGCACATAACCAGTTTCTGTTGTCTCTGGTAGGTCAACAGGAAGATGAACAAAGACAGACCCTAATTTTGACATTTGGATCCGTGGGAACTCAAACTTCTTTACTCAGCCCAGTTAGCAAAGTTGAAATAACTTGGGCTCCTGAAGCACATACAAGNTACAAGAAGTGTGTCCACTGGACTTGTGAAGCTACATCTTTAGCCTGGCTTATTTCCAGTTTAAGTATTTTGTAGCTTCACATGATGGTCAAATTTAAAATCAAGAAAATAACAAAAATCAGTTTCCTGCCCATTTGTCATCAAATCAGGTCTTCATGAGGCAAGCCCACAGTCAAACTGTTGACTGAGTTCACCAAGACAACTGGATATCCATGTACCCCTCAGCCTCTCCTAATTGGCACAGTAAATACCAGCCATGCTGCTAGAAGTAAGATTTGTACAAACTCTACCTCATGTCACTCTCCCACACAACACCTGCCTATTTTTGTGGATGTGTCTTGCTCCACTGCTCCCAGGGACATGTGTTTTACTTCAAATGTGAATACAACACCCAAAAAATTACTCATCCTAGGCATGTATTTTGTGACTTATTCAACTATGAAGGACATTCTGCACTGGCCTAATTTAGCATTGATATATATGACTATTTATTAATTGCATCTATTTCTTTTTAGTCTCCAACTAGAAACCCAACAGACAAGGAACAGATGCCTAATTAACAGAGGTAAGAGCATGTATATACTCACACACAGAGACGTGGCCGTGGAAATGAATGCTTGTGGAAGTACTTTCCATCAGAGTACACTTGCGTAGTGAAAGAATGAAATTGCATCTCAAAGGTCTGGTTTCACAAGATAAAACATAATCATTATACATTCTAGTTTACCCTAGAACTTATTTTCTGTCAGGTGTCAACCTATTCTTGTTACTTCAGGGCAGATTTGCAAGCAGTGAGACACTTACTGACTTGTGGATGCAGTTGAATAGAGTTCCCATTAGTTATTGCAAGTAATTTTTATGCAACTAAAAGCTGTATTAGAGTGTAGTCCTACATACTGATGACACATGCAGTATCAAACATATTGAATATCAAAATAAAGTTGAAAGTTACAGATATGCAAGGATGTGTCTAGAAATGCTGGTTAACCAAGAAACCAAATGGTCATTTAAGTGCTGAAAAGCTTACAGGTGATGATATTGTCTCCATAAAACAGCAGAATTTTCTGATGTTTGTGTTAGTGATTGTGAGTTTCTTGGTTTTGGGCATCTAATGAGATCTTTAATAGTTGGGAGTTTTAATTACTATTTGCTACCCACATGCTTCCATGTATATCTCCTAGCAGTTTTATAACTGTATGTCTACCTTTCAATGAAACTTGATCATTAGGATTGAGGTTCCTTAGAATTCAGACAGGTTGCTGACTTCATGACAGTACCTTGCATTCATTCTGAGAACAGGGTGTAGTGGAATAATCACCTGGAAAATTTCTTATTTTGCTAATTCCTCTGAAAATGAAGGAGTCGTGCACTCTTTCTTCTGCATGGAAGGATGATTGCCATTAAAAGTTTAAGGCCAAGAACAAGGTTGTCTACATTCTGTTAATGTACGTGCAAATCTTTTCCTTGAGATCTTTAACCAATTTCCAATCCCTTGGTTTTCTTAGGCACTGAATTTCTTCAGGTCATTGATCTCTGAAAGAACAGTCTGTGCTGAACAGCTCCAAAAGTCAGAGTTAGATATTCTTCTTCAGTTTCCTTTCCTTCAGATGAGTTCAGGACCTGAAAGATTCAAAATTAAAGACTACCAGTTTAGACATGAGTAGTGTTCGTAATTTTGCATGACTGTAGTTACAAAAGGGATTAAATAATATTTGTTCGCATTGTAACAAAATGACGCAATGTATTCCTGAAGACAAATATAATTTTAAAGGCTTTGTTAGCTACATGACTGATTCAGTTTGCCTCTCCAGCTTTTCCAAGTCGGGGGAATGATGTTACACTGTTGTAGCATCATTTTTCTGGCACTGAAAACGGATGATCTTCAGTAAGGTCACGCAAAAAAGAAGGCAGTTGCCCCTTGTAAGAACTGTATTTCCATGTCTCATTTCTGGAGCCAGCTGTCCTCCTGCTCACTGGAGTACAGTGCCCACACCATAAAACAATAGATACCTCCTCTGCTGCTGCTGCTTATCCTCTAAATCACTTGTTCAGGACCCCTCCTCCAAAGTTCTTATTAGACCCAAAAAAAGTAGCCTTCTGGCATGACCTGAAAATGAAAAATTATCACTCCTTCAAGAGCCAGCTCAACTCCTACATGGACTTTCCTAACAGAGCTGTTTCCTTGAGTGGAGCTGAAGTCACCTACACTAAATGAGTAAAAAAGCTTTGAATGTTAAAAGCTCTGAAGCTAGAAAAAACCTATTATGAAAAACTTGGTAATAGCAGAGGTGCTTATAAATGGCAGATTGCTAAAGTGAGATTAATTGTTCAAGGGGGGAGGGGGAATTACCCCTGGGATCAGAATAGGTGATCTGTCACTATTAGAGAATTGTTATGTGGGAGAGAGACAGTGAATTAGATGTGGGAGAATTTGCAAAATACAATTAATCTAGTACATTCAATCAATTCTGTTTGTGAATTATCCACACCAGACTCCGAGGTTCTCCTCTTCTGCAAAGTATGGCTTCGCCATAGCTTTCTGGCTGTTTTCTGTCTTCGGATTGGTCCAGAGGCCTTATAATACCATCGCACTAAATCCACTAGTATTTGAAAAGCAAAGAGTTTATGTAGAGGCACACGTGCCGCAGTAGAATGGCCTAGCCAGATTAAAAAAAAAACTTGGTGGTTTGGGAGTTGCTTTTTTTTCTTCTCTAGCACTACTTTAAAGGAGACCGGCTTGACAGAGAGCTGAGGATTTACATAAAGATATATTGCATGCTTTGGTTAATTATTGTTAAACTCATTTCAATTTTTCCATAGTGCTTGATAGTTGTTAAAAAGTAGATCATATACACAAAAGAGGAAGATCATGAAAAGTTGTGAAAATTATGAAGTTATAATACATAAAATTTAGTTTTTACTTTTTGTTAAGACTCTTTTTTATAAACTTTGTATACAAATTTGTCTTTCCTAGGAATAATAATTGTACTCCATCACTAGTTTAAATAATTGTACTCAAAGTAAAGGTAATTTCTAAAGTCAAACTATGTAAATCAGTACTAATTATCTACTAATGCATTAAAGTGATTACAAGAATTGGGTTTACAAGGAAATTGTGTTTTCTTTAATAAGTTGTCTAAGTAAGTGACATCCAGAGCAAAACCAAAAGAATATCTGCTGCATTTACACAGCAAAAGTAAAGCCATAAATATGGTTAACGGGTGTAATGATTTGCATTCCCACAGCGATATACTCCAAAATTTAAGTGAGCATGTGACAATACAGGACTATGCAAAAGAAGACTTGCCCAATTTCATACACATAAAAAGATCTCATGCAACCTGCAGAGGGTGTAAGAGAATATTTTAACTTTCAGATAAACAGAAGCTTAGACTTCCCCCACCCTAATTACTTGAGCTTTGCACAAGCCTTCTTAAAAAGCAGGTAAACCTGCTGTTAGCCAAAACTGCCTCTAATCTTTACTAACCTCTTAGTTGTGTGTTCTTCACAGGCATCTTTAGGAACCTGAATTGTTCATAGCAAGCCTCACCTCAAGCTCTTAGTAGTGTTGAATCTCTGCTTTGCATGTACTAAGAGATGCTTACACTTGAACTTTAGTTAGGAAAAACTGAAAACTACTTACAATCAGAAACCCTTAAAATATAAATGTTGCTCCTTAACTACATGTTAATGAGACAACCAAATTTGGAAGAGGGGACTGGATTTGGTGTTCAGACTTATAAGCCTTGAGGGTCATCATTTTTCCAATTTCAACAAATTGTTGTGCCAAGAACCAATAAAAATAAAAATAAGCCAAAAAGACAATGTTGGGATTTTAAAATAATGACAGAATCTCTTGCATCCCATGTGTAGCTTTAGGCTAGTTAAAATTCTATTTTAAATAGGTTGATTAAACATTTTCAGAAAATTATCTGTTCTCTGGGGAAAACCCCCCCCCCATTTCAATTAGAAACACTCCCACAAACACTGCAGATGTATTGCTGTGAAGTCATAAATATTCAATGACTGCTGTATTAGTGTGGCAGCATAGCTTTGTATTCCATACAAAGGCTTCTCTTGAGCTATTTGAGCCACAGTAAAAGCCTTGAAATGTATAAGGTCTCCCAGACCTGGAATTACAGTCAGTATCTCTGAACTGACAGACACGAGACTGT
Source organism: Sula dactylatra (assembly GCA_013389905.1). Taxonomy (NCBI): domain Eukaryota; kingdom Metazoa; phylum Chordata; class Aves; order Suliformes; family Sulidae; genus Sula; species Sula dactylatra. The sequence goes on along the minus strand of WEKW01032817.1, from coordinate 68,007 downwards.
CAGGCTTTATAGGCGAGGAGCTGTGATGTTTTAGACTTACCTGGCCACGTGGAAATGGAGTGGGGAGAATTAATTGGAAATAAGCTGTTGTTTTGCCTTAAGAGGTTGCCCTCCCACCCCCAAAAAAATGTTTATATTCTTATAAATCTAGTTAGTCAACGTATCCCCGGCAAGCATTCCTGAGGAGCCAACATATAAATTAAAGAGAGAATACATATCATTAAAAGTTTCTTCATGTCGGTACCTAGTGTCTTTGCTGAAGTTTGCTGCATGTTCCAGTAGCAGAGGACATGAAGACACCTTTCTAGGGTTGGTACTCACAGACCTCCAGGTAGGATCCAGATGTTCTCTGTGCTGCCAAGTGAGAGGCAGTGGTCCAGCGGCTCCTTTGCCCCAGTGAGAGGGGACCTGGAAAATGTAGAGATTTGAGCAATTAGAGGTTGGGCAAATAGAGATTGGGCAATGGTAAGAAACTAACAAAATGGAAAATTTACAAAAATAAAGCACAGAAAGTTACATCAAGGAAACACTATGGCTTTTCTAGGGAAAAGAAGGAACATAACAATATAGCAACAGTGCCAAACACACAAACTAGAAGCCAGAGTGTAGTTCCCCTCAGGAAATAAAAAGAGGTGTGCTCTATGTATGTACAAGTATTTGCATCTACTGCATTGTATGATACTCCACAAGTTCCAACCCAGCGCAGTTGAGGATTACCCATAACAAAGCAACTCTTGTTCTCTGCTTTTGCTGCTTCATTCAAGCACAGCTCTCAGCGTACCAGGTACGGTAGCGCCAGCATTACAGGTTTCAGCACGTCCAAGCATAGCACCAGTTCCTGTTGGGAACACCACCACGGAATTCCCATTTGCTAATGAAGAAACTATTGATTTGTTACTGGGTAACAACAGCAAAGAGGATTTTAGAATTTTAAAAGGCAAAATTCAAGCCCCAGCAACATTAGTGAGATGTAAAAGGCAAAAAGCTTCAGTAACCCTTGAAGGTACAGGAAGGTACAGGACAGGCAGAGGAACCTCTCATTTTTCATCAGTAAAGCATTTGCTTAGTAGGGATTTTTCATAAGCAAGCTTTAGCCACTGAAGGCACTGACAAATTTCAGGCTAGCCCTCCCAGCCAACACAGTCCCTTTTTTCCTGTTTTAATCTCCCCACAATTTTCTAAGGCTGTGTCATTCTTTCAGGCAGCAAGTGCACCTAGCGTTTGACAGACACAATGTCTCATTGTTGCACAATAGAAGTGTAATAACAGTAAATATTTAAACTAGCTAAAGCTGTCACTGAAACGACTTCAATCTTGAGACCTGATGTACAAAAAGCAATAGTCTTTTCAGTTCCTGCAGCTGGGACAGCTACTTTTGCCACTGTCACAGAAATACAACTATCCTACAGAGTACAGTGTAGTCTCAAAAGGATGCAAGAAATCAATGGGGAAGACATGCAGTGTCACTTGAGTGAAAAAATACTTTTGCTACACCACAGATTTGCTTGCTTTTATCTCTCTGATCTTCAGCTGCGGGTGGATTTGACACAAATAGTTTAATATCTCCTCTGATTCCTGGTATTATAATGTTGACCCAAAAACACACCCACCAAAACCCTTTCAGTGTCTTACGAGTCCTGTATCTCAGATCAGTTGTCGGTGTACAAAATCTTTCTGCCAAATTGTACGTAATCCATGACAATGTAATTTCTATGGTATGAAATTCCACAACAGCTAAGCAACAAGTTGAGAACAGGGGTTTTGTTCATTTGGTTTTNCCAGCCAAGGCCCCAGAGGAGAAATGAAGGGATGGATGCTTTTTTCCCCCCCTCCTCCAAAGGGAATTTCTGAATCTCAGCGTAGTTAATTCTGTGCAAGCTACAAGTAAAATCATTATACATCTTCAAAAATAAAAGCATCTGTTCCCCACCCCTGTCATGATCAGTATTCATGCTCCATTTTTTGCTGCAGGATTCCCATATATTTCCCCAAGGTGTGCCGCTAAACTACAGACACATTTATAAGCAGACGTCCTGACACAAAGGCAGGCCTGACGTTTTGCTAACCAAGCGTGCGTTACTAACAGGACACATCGGCAAGTGTCTAGCAGTCCATGAATGATTAAGTAAATCATGAGACCCTGAAAGCCTAGCTGACACAAGATCCCTGTTGTAGGCACTCTAAAATATTATCTTAGTCGTAAGCTAGGAGATTCACTAATCGACCGATCAGCAAAATAACACCACTCTACCCTTCCAGCTGCGAGTGTGTATTCTATTAAACATCAACCAATAAGCCACTCAAAAATAAATATTTTTAACATGGTGACATCCAAGAGAAAGAAAACAATACAGAGAGATTCACAGTGACTGTAGTTATCAGTAAGCCATGATTCATGTCAGGATCCTGTGGATGGCCTGGCTGATCTGCCAGGAGGAGCCTCATTACAGGAGAGGTTTCATTGGGTCATCAGTGCTCAAAGACTGTCTGCTTTTTGCTGAGGTAACTCACCGGACAGATATAGCCTGTCATCCATGAGGGTGCGGTATGGCCTTGCTGGATGTTCACCCTATGAAATGCTACTAGAATTTTTTTCAACAATGGTGTAATATATAGCAGAATGAAAATAAATCTGAAGTCCTGCCTTCATTTTATTAAAGAAGCTATAATCCTTGCAGGAATGTAAGTGGCGCTGAAGATACATTTCAGTCTTGATAGGAAACCTCTACTGTGATAAGAGCAGGAGCAAAATGACAAGAGTTGTCCTGACAGTCCTCGAGGCGGTGTTAATAATGAAGGGGAGGCAAGACTATGCAGACTGACTGCTCATCCCCTTCATTTACTGCAACCAACATTAGTCCTGACAAACTTCAGCATTACTGAAATGCAACTCTGAAGTGAATCATTCCAGAAACAGGCCCCGAGACAAGCCATCAACAAGCGAGGTGGAGGCATGCGCTCAGTCTCATCCCACTCTAGACACGCTGGGCTGCAGTAAGTGAAATTAAGAACTACATCAAGAGAGCACAGAATAGTTTGATGGAGACTGAAAGTAGTCCTGAGAAATGGACCACCAGCTTATGCCAACTCCTAGTACAAGAAATCAGAAGACCTACACCAACACCATCACCAGCTCTCAACGGTTATTCCAAAAGCTTGGATGAGCCTCTTCTGAAAAACCTGAGAAAATGCAGAAATAAAATGCCCAGGCCTCAGCCCACTTCTGCAAAGACCCCGTACAGGCTGAAAGCAGGGATTCAGCATAGGTGAAGAATCTGTCGAGACTGCCCAGCATGGATGTTCCCTGGCTGGCATGGTACGCAGTGTAAAGCAGAATTGAAAAGTGAAAAATACTTATATTAGGTGCAATTGTTTACAGATGCAAGTGGCCCAAGATACTTGCTCCTATGGCATATCTAAGCTACATCAGTTGTCTGGAAAAAAAAAAAGAAAACCAAACCCACGTGTGGATAACTTTTACCAGCAGAAAAAGTTTACTGTTGTCATCTCTACAGAGACTGCACCTAACCTGGTGAAAGAGGAAAAAAAAAGAAAAAAATTGCAAAAAGCAGTATTTTTTAATTGGCCAGTGTTCAAGTTCATCAATTATAATGCTAAGATGACTCATTATGAACCTGTAGTTTCACTCCTGACAGAAGACAGGCCAGAACATTTCACCCCAGGGCGCTAACCTACGAAGCTTGGTTGGGTTACAGCGGCTCTTCAAAAAGTAACCTTGGATCCAGTGCGCTTCGAGGCAAGACAGACAGGTGTAACAACTCTCTGAAGGACTTGTTCCTAGCAGATGCTTGTCTAATTCAACCCTCCTTCTCTGACTCTCGCAATACCTTGCTCTGCTAGATTAAGCGCTCTTATCAGAAGTCTTTTCATCCAAAGGTATTTCTAGATAAAGAACAAAATACCTTTGAAAACATCCTTTCCCTTCTTAAACTGAGATGACAAAGCAGACTTGGTAAACTTTGTTGCAGTTTTTGATGTTACAACACACAGTTCTACCTGCAAGGCATGGGCTGACACACGTCATTGCTGTTTACTTACACTACAGGAAAAACCCACGTGCCTCAGTCTGGAGATGATGATCCACGTACGTAATATACAGGGCCACACTCCACAGCTTAGATTTCAGTCACACTCAGAAGACAAGAACTGGGGACCATGGTAGCAGTAAGAAACTGAACAAACAGCATTACTGCAAGTAAGTGCACCTCCGTCTCAGATTTTCACATTGGTTGGGTTTTATACACTTTTTCACCCAAATGCGGTGGCTGACCACCAAGGAATGCAGGCACCCAAGTAAGCTTGTGAATGCCACTGTTGGAAGTGGATACCTGGGGGTTTGGCAGACGGCATGCAGTATTTTTGCGTCAAAGTCCCTTTACATGTGTGGGGATGCCTCAGGGCATCCTTCGTATTCGCCTATGTCACACAGCTGTTGTGAACAAAACTACAATACAGATGGCAGGGCATTCAAGTATGATTTTTTTAAATAAATAAATAAATAAATAAATCAAGATCCATGTCAGTACCAGTGGTTATGCCATGAATGCAAGCTGCAGCTTAGCCTGACAATTCCCCAAATGCTGCTGACCAGACAAACAAATACCAGCAGCTGCCTAGTTGCAAAATGGAGCCCACATCGGCTATCATTCTCCCAAGTCATAGTTTTGGGCTCACGGCACACAAAGGCAGTATGGAGACACACTTACTGCTCTGGTGAAGGAGGTGGAAAATTGGAAAGGATTAGGCAAGGGGTAAATTGCACCATTAGTGCAAGAGGGAAGCCTTCGTTTAAGTATGTCCTTGAAAACCCCATCACAGCCAGTACAGCCAACAAGTTACATTAGTCTTCTATTTTAGGGTGGATTCAGTCAATCTATAAGCACAGGATGCAATAAACAGAGTTCCTGATGCTGTCTCTACTGATCAATTAAATCTCTTTGGAGCCAAGCAAGCTTCTTCATGAGTGTCAACACCATTGAAACCAAACTTTTTCCAGCCCTAACACACTAAAAACTTTTGGAGTTATATTAATACACAGACAGCACACAGGTACTACATATTTTATATTGCACAACTTCCACAGCCTTCCCCTTCAATAGCTTCAGTCTCACTTAATGTATCGGGCCCAACGGTGGTGCGAGGGCTCTGGTAAGCAAGACTGACCAAAAAGCGATGAGACCAAAACAGGTGAGAAACTTCTGCCTCAGCTCTACAAAGGATCCTTCTCTCCTTGATCCATCTAATGAGTTTTAAGTTGCCTTTACACCATACCTGACTTGCCTTAGTTTATTAAGAAGAGGCTAAAAATCACACTAACAATCCATCTCCTGTGGGAAAAATGACAAAGTATTTTTGTTTCTCAACATTAGACACCTAAGATAACAGCAGAATGAAAGGAAAGAAAGAGGCAGCAACATTCCTCTGCTCTGATAATTCCATTGCCATTTGAGCAGTGTCACATCATCTCTTATTTTCTCCTGCCCACCTAAAGTAGAAGTTTATGAGATGTGAACTCACCGTAAAAGGAGTCTCAGAGGAAAGATATATTATAAAAACACTTCTCAGGCAGGACTATTTCTTTTCTGGATACTTTTTGTTAATATTTCCTGCTAAGTGAGCCTGAACACTGAGTTCACTTGCTATCACACAGTATGCGTTACCTCAGTTTTCATGGGGTTTTTTGTTTGTTTTGCACAAGTGCCATTAACAACATCTCGTATTCTATTTCTGACTGTTGATCTGAATACAGTTCCTATTTCTTTTGCCAGTTTTACATACTAGATGTCAGATTTGTGTCTGATCGTATGCCTTGCAAACACACGCAAGATAAACAAAACTGCACACTGGAGGCATTTCAGAGTAAAAAACACATACTGTTTGCAAAATTAAGCTGAGATCAGGATTCTAACAAAATGAACTCTCTAGAGCATGGGTCGGCTTCCCAAAATAGTCCTAGAGAAAGCCACACTTCTGCTCCTGCCATCCCTACCCCACCAAGCATCAGCTATTTTGAAACAGTAACTAACACTTCCTACAGCCCAGTGCTGTAAAACACTGACTATTCTGCCTTGTAAGGACAGCAGGTGTAGTACTATTTTATAAAACAAGGTAAGTCAATAGTTTTGTGGATCCAAAGCAGGCTCCCTTCCTCCTCCCAAATGAGGCAAGATGGCTTAACCCCAGCATGGGAGTTGGTGTTTAAATATCCCTGCGCTGGGATATTCCCTCCAAGTCTTTCCTTTCCAGCTCACCCAGAGCAGGGACTGAGCCGTCGCTACTCCCCACTCAGGACCAGGGTTAACTGGATGAAGGCTGAAATACAGTGATGAATTTCTGATGTTTAAATGGTAAGAAAAACATAGCTTCCCATCTGAAGCACAGATCAGCTAATACTTAGAGTTGACTGTTCCAAATATTATGCCCACAACCGCAGTACGGTCCGTCAGTTATCCAGGCTTGACGGTCATTATCACCCTGAGACTCTTAGTTTCACAGGGTGACTTCTGTTTAATTCATCTTTGAATACAAGATGTCTGGCTGGCACCAAATAACACAGATTAATAGTTAAGATTGTAAAAGCTCATAATTTAAAATGCTTATGGCATTACTGGAAAAAAAAAAAGCAAAAGTTTGACCTGCATAGCCTGTCTGGTCACTGTCCAACTGAAGTCAAAGCAAAGTCCAACCAAATTTTGTACAATTACAGCAAGCTCCACTTCTCCAAGCTAATTTAAGCAGCCCCCTTAACTTTCAGCAACATATTGGAACAAAATGCGATGGTGCTCCTGACAAGGCACGTGAATTGAATTACATGCATAAGAATGTCTGCGTATTCCTGTGGTACCAGCAACAGGGTGAAACGAAACTGCTTTGCCACTGGGAGGAGACTCTCTCAGTTCACTGACCAGGTTAATAGCTTTAAGGCTTCAAAGCAAACCACAATCAGTTTGCTGACGGAAGACATTTGAGATACTGTACCATTTTCCACAGGATACCAAATTAGCATAAATGAAAATCAAGGCTAATGAAATTAGCTAAGGCTAGAGCAAGTTACGTGCTACAGGAAACCACGTAAGTCCCCTAGTTCAAAGGAAGCCACACAATAATGTTTGTTTCCCTCCTGCTTTACCTTGCTCAAACACTCACTGCCTCCGTAGGAACAGCTCAGCCTAGTGCCCCCTCCTCCCTCGATTACCTCCCACCTTAGCTTGGTACATGCCTTGAGGAAGAAAAGCCGATATCCCACCCACATACTTACTTCTCCCTTCTGCTTGGTTGCCCACCCAGGCGGCCATAAAGGACATGCTTTTCCCCACAGCATGCCAGCTAACCCTTCTGCAGCCACACAGAGATGGAGTTCTTTTTTATTCTCCCTTAAATTTCTGCAAGCCAGCTACAGCCAAACCACAACATAGCCCAGAGAGAACACAGTTCAACGGTGGGAAACATTCTTTTTTTTTTTTTTTCCTCCATGAACAGGTCACAGATACCATCAAATTGGACAGACTAATGAAACATCCGCACGTCTGTTTTGCTTCACTGACCTAATCTGTTTGCTAAATTCTTTGGGTTTTAGGATATCAGAAAATCCCATAGTCAGTTGCTTGCTCAGTTTTACACAGCCAAGCTCTCCTTATCAAGCAGCTTTCCATGGAGCACGAAGTTAAGCAAGATTCTTTGCACTCACTACAGGAGCTGCAGCTTATTTATTCAGGAAATTCAAGCATGTTTTTAAGAACACTGACAGCCAGTGCATTTTCCCCACTCCTAAAGAGAGCGCAGAAACAAAAATATGCCCAAGACACAACCACATTGACTTCAAACGGCGGGGGGAGTAAAGACCTCTCCATCCTCTTCTCACTTGTATACATCATTGTAAAGAACGTATTAAAGTGGTGGGTGAGCCAATTTCAAGCCTTCTCTTTCCACCCACAGCTTTTGTTGCATTTACCTCTGTTCAATCATTCATTCATGCTCCCTCAGCCACTCACCCACATATATTGCTTGCTGACAGCCCAGCTGCACATATGCATTCAGAATTACAGTAACGGCTTTTGTGATTCTGCTGTTGAGAGAATAAGAGCAGCAGTGGGGAGAGCAGGCTCTGAAAGGCTGTGCAAGATGGACCATCACAGGTTTACAGCACACACACATGTAATGTTCCAGTGTGCAAGCTAACTGACGCAAAGCCATGAGACAGCCCCCAGGGGCTATTTGCAAGAGCAAGTAGTTGCTAATTTTAGATCCGGAGGCTGCATCAGTAACCATCAAACATGGAAAGCAGGGTTTTCAAAGAAGCTGAAGGCAGCTGAGGTTGAAGAGCTTGAATTTGAAGAGCTCAGCCTTAACAGCCACGGAAAAGGCAGTTCCCTGTTAGGGTCTCTGGGTTGGAGGTACCCCCTTGCTCACCCAGCAGACCCATTGCACAAGAACACTGGGACAAACCACACCATCCTTTCCAGAGGCAACAGCAGCTGCCAGGTTCTGTGTGCTCAGCTGCAGGCCAACACTGCCCAGGGCCTCACCAGCACTGCCCAGAGCACGAGCCCCCGCTGCTGAGCCCAGAGCCCCGCACTGAACAGCTTGCTCTTCCCAGGGCAGACACGTGCTGGCAGTGCCTCCACCCCAGCTCCAGGGATTTTGCTATTCAACAGGCCAGCTACAGCCTAAACGCATGAGCGAGGACAGGCAAAGGGAGAAGTCACCTTTTTTCCTTCAGAGCGCATCTTCTCTGCCACAGCCCCAATCCCACCACCTGAGGGAAAAGGACTCCTGACCCGTGTGACAGACCACACCTGGATATGCTTTTGCTTGCCACTGTGTCCTCAGGCAAGAAAGCTGACACCTTCTGCACCGGAATCAGACAGGGGATGAGAGATGAAGATAAGTTAACCATTGCCTCTTGTGTCACATTGTCCAGCCCTTCTTCTCATCCAGAACAGATGTATCTGCCTCCTACCCTGTTCAGGAGGAAAAACCCTGTCTTATTTAAGAGGGAGGCCTGGGCCCAGGCATTCCCCTCTCCATGCATTCCACTTCACATTGTAATAAAGGGTCATTATTGAAGAAATTCAGCACAACAAAATTTTAGGAGGAAAAGCAACCATCTTCTACAGACACCATTAGAACTGATACCTGGGCACATCCAGGCACACTTCCCCCCCCCCCCCTCTCGCCCGCCCGCCCACCCCCTCA
>WEKW01032817.1:36954-58781 GCA_013389905.1 Sula dactylatra | reverse complement strand
CCCATGTTTTTCTAGCAGCATTTTTTCCTCTTCCCTCTGGGTTCAAGACAAGCTTCAAGACTGTATGGTTCTGCCTCATGAGGCAAAGAATCTAGACTGACTCAGCAGAGAGCAACACAAACAGCCCTGTAGCCCTTACAAGCTCTCAGAAACCCCCTTCATGACCTTGGGCATTACCAGCATAACATGATATATGCAATAGCAACGGGAAGACATAATGGGGCACAGACATGGACGATAATAGCAGGAATGGCATAATTCCCTTACTTCGTCTTCATTATTTGACAGTTCACCATATCTTCAGGATGTAACTCACAATCTCTTATCAGCTGATGGGCTCAGCTGATGGCACTGACACAGACTCTTCTCCGGCAACCAGACTGTAACAACCCCCATTGCTGCTACAGATTGAAACTGCCATTTTAAATCTATTTGGTTTTCTCGGTAGACATGGGTTTCTTATGAATCATCGTGCCTCAGTGCAGCAGAGGGGCTGGATTACAACTCAACTAGATAACCAGCAGTGAACACAAAAGACTGTACAGCAACATGATATGCAAAGCATGGAAAAAATAATGATCAAGCAAAGGCTTTCAACCCTGAATGCATGAAACCAAGCTTCTAAATTATATAGACCATTAAATAAGTACGCCCATTTCAAATGTGGTGACTACCTGCTAGGACTATATTGCAAAATTTACTCTCATTTTTAAACAAACGAGGAGGAAAGAGAAGGATGCTCTTGCTGGTAAAGCACCAGCTGAGACTTGGGCAGCTGGGTGCATTATCCTAGCATAGCAGATATTGCATGTAGCTTAATTCTACATNGTGGGGGTGGGGGGGGGTGGGGGCACAATCAGTGTGGTTGCCACCACCCTGACACAGGTGCATGCACGTTACACCCCAGAAGATTTTGTCCTTGTGATTAGTGCTCTCACACAGGATGAGAAGGTTAAGCTTAGAGATTCATCCCAAATCTAAGCAACGTGTTTGGAGCCCAAAGGACACGGCTGTCCTCTAACTTGAGCGCTTTGGCCATATAGCAGCAATTCAGGCCCACTCTAAGCCACCGAACCCTGGGTGTACTGTAGGAAGGGGCAAATAGCCATTTGTAAAGAATCAGAGATGCAACACCTCAGTTCAGAGCCGAGAAGCTGTCAGGTCTTCTTCAGTAAGTAGTTTTCACCTAACTTCTAAAAGGCATAAAGCTGCTAAAACAGAAAGATCTATTTGCAAGGCTAAGACTCAAGAGCATTACAGCATATGCCAGGTGTCTTGTCCAGGACAGAGAATACCAAGAGAGCTTGAGCTAAGGGGTTTAAAAGCTCCCTCTTCAGCTATTCTACCTTAAGTTTTTTACTTGTTGCTGAAAAAGTGCCACAACTCTGACTGCACTGTAAGGATGGGTGAATTCTTGTTACCCATAATCACTGCAAGCAAATATAAGGTATTTCTTGGCAGCAGTAGGGGGAGTAAATAATGGGGAGAGCGCTCTTCAGATGCTTTAAGATATTTAAATAAATGAGGCTTAAAAGCCATTTATTTTGAAACCACTGTTGCCAGTGATTAACATGGTCTAACAACTCAGCCTTGTGTTAATCTCTCTGGGCAGACAAAGAAACATTACATTAACCTACACTGTTTGTTCATAATTTTTAAACTGAAATTTCTTAAGTTATTCTGGGATGCAGTAGTCTCTAGAGGTCCAATATAAATGGTTGGGGGTTTTTTTTCCCCCAGATACCCACAACCTAAGGATTACAGGCTTTAAATTAGTATTTTGCATTAGATGAAATGGCTTCTCATTGTGCTCACTGCAAAATGTGAATTAATAGAGCAACATCAGTAGCTGTGCTAGCAAATTATTTTATAATTAATCATATTGTCAGAAACACCCTTTGCTTTCTCTCCCCTACATTGACACAACTGCATTGTAGTAAAACTGGCAGAGGCTTGCCTCATCAGAGAAGACTGCACTGTTGAAGGCCATTTTAATGGCTGTATCAGGAGAATTCAGAGGTATGCAAGATTCAGGCAGGGGTTTGGGGGGAGGCTGGGGTGGAGTTTGAGGGGTTTTTTTAAAGCCCTAATGTATTAGGGGGTACAGTGGGAGCAAAAAACCAGGATGGATGATGCAAGAAGTCCTCCCAGGTTTAAGGTCTGTAAACTAAAGCTCAGAAAATACTTAAATTATAAAGACATGGAGAAGGCTCAACTCAGCAGATATAACTGCACTTATCAGTCCTGACACTGGATGTAAAAGCATAATTTACGATTAAGATTTTAGCTGACACGTTCTTTGTTAGTCTTAGCATTCATCCAGATAATACATCTGCTCAACTTTTTTTTTTTTAATTTTGGCAAATTGTCTTTGATCAATAGCATTCTTGCTAATAGCCGGCTTCCTAATTGGTGTCACAGCATAGCTTCAGCTTCTTGTCCTATTTGCGTTGGAATGGAGAGCTCCAACAGTTCCACCTCTTTTCCAAAACGCTTGCAACGCCTGCCTAGCATGCAAGATATAGAGGCTCCCCTGCTTGTCCAGGTCCCATTTGCAGAAAAGTGTGGCTACCACACACACACACATTAAATGTATTATTCTATATACATTAAACAGGGGTAGAGCTAATTAGAATGTGTGGGACAGCCTAGAAATACTGATTGCAGAACCCAAACAGCTCAAGTAACTCCTGACCAGCACTGAGGTGTGATGTGTTGACAAACCAAGTCTCTCAGTAAGCCTAGAAGAAAAATCCTGACAAGGTTCAGGACTGAAGTCACAAGGCAACAAGATGCCAGGTTGAGTTCACGTTCTGAGATCAGGCACGTTTTTCTTTCCACTTTGAATAAACCACACATTCTGCAGGAGCTTGGATGAGTAACTTAGAAGAAACACTTGGCAATCACTTTGGTTAGTCCAATGAGCAATTCCACTGAATCTGCAATTGTTGCTAAAGCATCAACAACAAAAAAAAAAATCTTACACTGAAGGAAGAAAATGATGGAGGATGAAGCTGAAAACACATTGCTATTTATTAGAGAAAAAAAAAAAAATCAGTATAGCATGCTTTAAACCACCTCCACATACCCAATGGTCAAATATGTTGTTCTTGACCATGTCTTTCATATGCAAATGATTTTCACTATGGGTAATTGTGAAAGACTGGAGGGGGGCGTGCTGCTCAAGATCAAAAAGTCAAGTAAGAAAGGATAACACCAGAATATATGTAAAGATACAGAAAGAATGAACTTGGCATGTCTATTAACTGTACTTTCAAAATACAGAAGGGCGAACCCAAAACGCAAGCTTAACAGAAAGGAAATACATATAGATTAGTCACCATAAGTTTTGCTAAAAATATAGTTGACTCCAGGAATTCACCAATTTAAAAGAATATTTGACATGCATAGGTAATAAAATTTACGCATTCATAAAATATACCTCAGGACATACCTCAGCCACTGGATTTGGCTATTTGCATCACAACTCTTTGGTTCCTGCCTATTCTTTAGATCAACCAGGAGATTAGCCTACGGTTATCATCCTACCTCACAGCATGCTAACCCCCAGCTAACGGTAGGGAAAAGCCACTTATCTCATTAACAGAGACTGCTGTACTTTGTTCTCATTTCATTCTGGAATCAGATGTACACAAGAAAACAAATGTAAGGAGTTCCAAATCTTCTTTAAATTCAGCCACAGGTTTGTGTTTGAGTTTGGTGGTTTTGGTTTTGTTTGTTTTGTTTTTTAGGATGTGCATAATATTTCAGCCCAATTTCTTAAAGATAAGGGAAACAGCATTTGTAGATTAAAGTAAAATTAAAAAAAAGAGAAAGAACACTATAAGCCCTGGTAACAAATGCAAGCGTTCAGATGCTCTTTTGAAATCCAGTGGAAGGTAAGAGGTAACACATGGCTTTGTTATCAGGTATTAGGGCTGGGAGAGACATTTTGAAAACAGCAGGAGTTTAAGGCCATAGATCTCCTCCTGTCCCTGCTGAACTAGCAAGAGAAAACAAGCACTGTGGTGGCATTACACCACAGAGGGCTCCAGAGTGCCCACCTCTGTGCTTTGGAAATAATGCATTGGCTACTAAACCTCTCAACAATAATCAAAGCAACCTCTCGGAAGCCAACGCCAAGGCTTAGCACAACAGCACAAGCAGATCCCATTCAAAGCAAATGCAGATTTGCAAGGCTACTTGCTCATTACACTGGATGTTTTATTGTCAGAAGATGTCTACATAGGAATTTCTTTGCCATCTAATTTTCTGGGTTATGCCCCAGAAGCAAACAAAATTGATGAATTATTGCAGCGAAGCAAATTAATTAAGAGTTATAATGAGTACCTGTTAAACATTGAGACTTCTGTGTCTTCTGAACCAACTTTACGCATTTGTTAAGCGATACACTCTTACTCATCCTTCCCTACCTGTTCTCCAGTACCGTAGGACCTCAGGAAGCTGTCCTCATGCCACAGCTCCCTCAGAGTTAAGCAAGTTTGGAAAAGGACTGTCTACTGTGGGTAAAGATGTAATTGTGGTTGACAGATGTTCTATTTGCTTTGACATGCTTCATGGAGATCCCTCTCCCCCCACTAAAACAAAAGGAAACACTGTATTGTTTTCACTTCAAGAATGGAAGACAGCTCTAAATATCCGTTCTTTATGTCAAAACTGTCTTTTTCTTCCCTTTCAACTGCTATTAGAGTTCTATTAAGGTTTAGAGTATTTAATGATTATGGTTAAAAATATAAACATGCACAGAAAATTGACTGATCTTCTAAATAATCCATTATACATAGGATAGCCACCACAGTAGTGCAATTTGTTGCAGTAGGGAGGCATTGAAGAAATTCACTGGCCTGCTATGCCAAGAGGCCAACAAAATCCTCAACAGGAAGTTAGGATAGATTAGTAAATCTTACCCTCTTTATAATACAGATTTCTGGCAGTTTGTACAAAAAAAAAAAAATGCTACACTACTAAAAGCACTTTTACACAAGTAAAACCCAACATAATTCATACTCATTTTAGTATCCTTTGACAAAGGGATTTTTTAGTTATGCAATATACATATAAAAGTGCAGTTCTGTTCATATGATTTTTATCATATAAAATACTAAACTATCCCATCCCCAAGTTTTTCATTTTTTTGTTCCTCCCATTCAGCTTTTGCAACTAGATTAGTCCTAGCATATCTGCAATCTCTGCTTTTTGGTTTACCCTGATGTTAGATTTGTTATTTGTATCTTATGATAACACAATATTAGTCCCAGAAGACACATTGCAAGCATGTTTTCCTCATAAAGTGGTCTGTCAAGCACTAGCTAGTACATACATCAAAGTGTCTAATGGGAGCCTTAACACTAATTCTCCCCGTCTTACACTTTGGATATTCATACACAGCTGCGCAGTCTGGCATAAAAATATTACTGTTTTTCTTTAATGTTACTGTTGTATATGAACAGTGAGGCAGTGGCCTTTTCTCCTTTTTTCTTTTTTTTTTTTAAACAAAGATGACAGGTTGGGGGAATTTGCCTAATTTCAGTGGCAATTATGGACTTCAGCATAGGGACGAGATTTGTAAGGACATGGTCCTACAACATTTGACTTTGATAACATGAAAACTCAGAAGAGCTTCAAGCACTACCAGGAGGTATTTTACACTAACTAGAGCTGCTTGTTGGAAATGCAACTCACAGCAGGTGACCGCTGTGCTTCTCCTAAGCAGATTCACAATTCCTAACTGCTGCTTGAATTGGTTGGGAAACAGGTCTCACCATGTACAGAGAGGCTATGATAACCTTTCCCTGTTTCTTCTATTCCCCCTTTCCAGCCCTCCTGTCCAACACTGAAATTCCAAAACCCCTTTTTCCCATTCACTCACCCTCCCAATTCAAGATGTGGTGCATTTTTGTATGCACACTTTTCAAACCTTTTGGTGGAGAAGTGGGGGCAGCGGGGTGGGGAACGCCCCACTATTTAACACTACTAGAATGAAAGCCAATTTGGAGAAGATCCATGCACTCAAAGCACAAGCAGATTCTATTACTCTACATCAGGGTTGTTTAGGAAATAGGATATAACTAGTTTCACCGATTTCACTGAAAGCAATTGTGCTGCTGCTAAAATAAGTTATTACCTACAGAGAACAGTGACGTAACTTACCCTGAGAAGAGGGAATAACATGTGATAGGATGTAATATAGGAAATATTTACTATAATTTAGAGCCATATGGAGATGAGGGGGGGAAATTAAGCTTAGTTATGCACTAATTGTATGTACACTGGTAGTACAGGAGCTTGGTTGATTCATTGCCATTGGTATTCTTGTCCTTCCTACCCCTTGCAGCCATTCTTCAGGTGAAAAAGATGAAGTATTTTGTTTCCTTACTTTCTCTTCCCTCCCTTCTCATCCCATGCTCCAAAAGTCAGCTCAGTGAATTGCCTTTTCTAGTCAAGAGATTTAATTTCCAAAGATTATAGAAAGGCAGTTATGCCAGTCACTAGAAAAATCTACACTCTATATTTTACAAACAGCTAGCATGTGTTTCTAAAGGAAGACTCTACCTGCTAAGATTTGCATAAGCCATCTTATGTCTGCATTCATTACATAAATTTAATAAAGAAAAAAAAAATCTATTTTTCAGCACGTTCCACTGTGCAAATCACTGAACAAACTTTCCCCAGGATATCCTGTCATTACTCTAAGGAGACAAAAATAAGATCTGGAGCTTCTCTTTGAAAAAAAGAAATATCCAACAAGGGCAAAGCAGCACTGCTGGAATGATCCAGACCTCAAGTCTACCTTTTCAGTTCAAAAACTATTCTGCTACTTGTCAGTATTAACTGTGTTAGCAAAAGACTCAGAGGATTCTTCTGGAATAACCTGCCAAAGAGACAGATTTCTTTCCAAACCCCTTTTACAGGTTCCTTTTTTACCTAAGCAAGTGACTAAAGTCTCAGCGTCATTCTGTAAGTGATGTCAGCATTTGATACAAAAATAGTTATTTGTACTACAGAAGTGTTATTACTGTGATCAGACTCCACTGAACAAAGACTTGCGCTTCCAGATTATGACCGTCTGTGCCTAAAGCAGTTTACAAAGGAGAAAGGAAGTGCTATCTCTGTATTCACATACACTACCTTCAGGAAAAAGGTGAGCAACATGAGACCAAGAACACAGCATTTATTTACATAATATACACAATAATCAGAACACAGACTATTTCTGCAAATGCAGATGCAAGCTCTCTCAATGCATTCCATGTTTCATTGGTTAGAAGCTTAAGTCCATTTTCAATATGTATTTAATTTTGCAACTAGTTGTCTTATTTTCTTTCACAATTTATTTTTTTCCTCACAGTGAGAAGATCACACAGCAGGTTTAAAATCAAGCACACCTAATGCCCCATTAGGAGAAATGTCAAACTCTCCACATTGGAAGCGTAACCTGAGAGCAAATTTTATTCAACATAAAAATCCCTGTCTGGAAAAAATAGGAAAATGCCTGTATCGTATGAATATGCCTCACTTGTTTGAGATCATAGCATGCAGCCCAGAGCACAAGCCATCTCTCATCTAGATTCACAGCCCTTCAGCCAAAGCCATGGTACTTGCTGTGTGCCAGCTCTTACCCAGCAGTAACTGAGGAACAAGTAATCTTTCATTTGCCAAGCAGTAAAACCCACACAGAATAATTACCGAGCAACAGCCAACGTGCTGTAAATCTAAAGTTGTTGCACAACCATCCTCTCAGAGGCAGGAGGTTTGCTGGCTGTGTTTCAGAGGTTTGGACTAGCCTGGATCTGGAGGAGGCCACATCATGGTACAAGCACAGTTCTCAAAGAACAGGCCTTCTCCCTGCTTGCTAGGCACCCCTGGGTGAAAGGGAAGTTGGAACGCATGGTCTTAAATCATACTATATCCCACTGCTCCTAGTAGCTCCCAGGCATCAAAGAACAAAGTTGAGATCTTGAGCAAACAAATTTTCCCTTCTCCCTTATGGTTTTCCAAGTCTGTCTCCACTAGCGATAATAGAAGCCACTTGAAAAGGTAGGAAAGGGCTGGGAGAAATAAAGTAGGCATAATCAGAAGAGGATGCCACAAGAAAAGGCAGTTCCCAGACAAGTCTGCTCTCCCAGGATCTTCACGTCCATGTGAGCTCATTGCACTGAGCACTGAAAGCAGAACTGTCCCCCTAGACTGCAGACTAGGACTCCGTTATCCACACAGCTCTGCTCAAAGATGAAGGCATCCAACTCTGGTAAGATTATCAAGGAATAAATCTTATTCTGTAATCTACTCTAAGCAACATAAGCCACAGCATTTAGTATTTTTTCCAAAAAGTATGGTCATACAGTAGAAGACAGTGCTTTGAAAAACTGTCTAAACTCACATGAATGAAGAATGATGACCCAAATACTGTGAGAAAATAGCTGATTCGCCAACAGCATGTCACCTGGGACACGTTCAGCAGGTTTGCTCATTGCTGTCCACATCTGTCCCAGGAAAGAGTATGGGCCTGTCTGGGATGACACTCACCCCAGCCCTCCTCACACAGCCAGGAGTACGGGATGTACCAAGTTACAACTGGCTTTTAACAAGGACTTCACTGAAGGCAGAGTCCCCATGCCAAACTTTCTTATCAAGAAAGGTGCTATACTTGATAAATATTATGTTTGGAACACTTAGAAATTGGAGAGGTGGATTCCATGCACTTCATAGTTATGATTTAAACTGATCCTCATCCTCACAGGGTCCGAGTCATGCCAGGCAGCGATAGGAAGGCGGCTATTGAATCTATTCCTAAAGTGGTCAAAAGGTCTAAATATCTCTGATACAAACTACACACAGACCACAGGTGCCATAAAAAGCCAAATTAGTTTGTTCAATAGCACATTGTTGCCTTATGTAACGCTATAAAGGATGGAAAACTATTGCCTGCCAGAAGTCTCCCATCACCTCTTCCACAACCTACTTACTCTGGTCTACACAAAAGAACTTCACAGGCTCAATAGCTGTAACTGAAGTAAAACCATAACTGATATTAAACTGAAGTCTTCAACAACTTCACTGTATTTTTACAGGGAATGGCTTCATTTTGGTGTTTAAAAATTACCCATGACTGAAAACGCCACTCTTTCCAGAGAAATTATTAGTTTTCAGAGCCAAATTAACCTTTAGTCTAATGAAACTGAATCTACTGACACTGCTCGTTGGTGAGCCAAATTATTCTAAAAATTCATCTGTCTGTAACAAGCACTGACTAATGCCCTGTGACTACAAAACACAAGCTAACTTGCGGCAGATGTCACTTTCAGATTTACGCTAATTGAGGCCAACGCAGACTAGAAAATTCAGATAAATGCACGGCACGTACAGGCTCAGAATGCTGGTATGCTCAGCCCTTTCTACAGTTTCAGCTTGGTATAATGTGTGCACACACACACATTCACTCTGGAGTTTTTATCCACTGAAATTTTAAAGAAAATTACTCCTTGCAGTTATTACTTGATTGGCCAAATTTCTATAAGCATATGAAAAAAGTTTTTAGTTTTACTTAAATCTGGAACGTCTTTAATCAAAATGTTTGGGTTTTGTTTGTTTGGGGTTTTTTGTTTGGTTGGTTTTTGGGGTTTTTTTTGGTTTTGTTTTTGTTTTTGTTTTTTTTTTCTTTTAACCAGAATATACAACTATTTGCGCAGTTAGTATTGCTCCCATATTTCTCTTAAGAGTAATAAATTACAAGGTTCTTTCCTTGCCTTTGCAATCCAATTTCTTATTTTATCTCCTGATTTTTATCCTCTCTCACACAAGTTCCTCTCTTAATTACAACTTCAGACATTAGAGGAAAAAATTGTCACAATGAATCAGGTAGTTAGTCCGTGAGGTGCGATATTCTATTTAATACTGATGCCAGACTGGCAAATCACTTGGAAAAAACACCGCGTTGCAAGTCAGCTGAAGAGAAATTCACATAAGCTTTTTGAATAGTCAGTTCCTTCTACTTGACTCCATAGTTGGATTTAACCGATTGTAAACCAAAGGAAAAACTAAGAGACTGCCTGCAACAGTTGCCGCACATGGGTTTCAAACAGGTGGCATTTCTGTCTGGCGGCAGCACAAGATACCTACAGAAAAGGCGCAGCAATTGGGTCTGCAGACCGTGTTTCTACACAAAAGTCAACTTCCTACCAAGGCAAGATACTTCCCCTATAGCATACTATTCTGTATGCTCAGGAAGAGACTAGAGAAAAATATTAAGTTTATGCATTTGTCCTAGCAGAAAGTGTTAATCCCCTGAGAATCACATTTGCACTATTTTTTCAACTCTCTGCTTTTCAAGCAACAAATTCTCCTAACATTTCGAGGTGCTAAGAAGGTAAGCAACAGAGTTAAGTTAACCTAAAGGTCAGCAAGGTCTGCCTGAAGTCACAGCTAGTGCCAGGTTCGGTTTAATCTTGGGCTGAAAAGGTCTCCCGATTTCGAGATTACAAGTTTTGAGTCTGTCAGTAGCTGTGGCCAGAAACTTCAGTTTAAACCTGTTTCAGTGTTATCCAGTGTCAATAGCTTCCCCAAAAGAATCACACAACTAGAGTTTTAATTTCAGATTGGTCCAAGATGTGTCTCATGAAGGAGCAAGTAAGGGCAGCGTAGAACTAGAGGCTGTATAATTAGCTCTACAGTAACTCTCCCTTTGGTTTCATGAAGTCAGAAACTGGGTATTCCATATGTTTTTGAAAGGTAAATGCACATATGAGAAACCTGAAGCAATTAAGACATAAAAGAACAAAGACATGGATAAGAATTTCTGCAGAGATGCAGTTAAGACAAATACCGAGTATTACAGCTCACAATTCAGCAAGGTTTTCCATATATCCCGTTGAATATTCAGTGTGATCTCTCAAAAAAGGTTTTGGACAAACTAGGCCTCAGTGTAGCAGCAGGGCGTGCGCCCGCAATCAGTAAGACACTTCCACTTACCTCCACAAGAGCAAAATGAATTTTGAATAAGCCTTCTTGTTTATCATACAGATACATATTGTTTACTTATTTAGAAGCCTGTTCTCTCCCTCCTGCCTAGGTAGGTACTCAGCAATTGCTGCACTCCTTTAATACAGTTGGAATATTTGGAGCATGAACCAGAAGATAATATTGCACATACAGTTTTGTTAGGCATTTTATGATAGATTATACGCATTAAACCTGTGATTACTGTTTGCATTTATTGTAATGCTTCCTTGGAACACAAAACAATTACCAGTCCTACAGACCTGCTAGGAGGCTTAATTGCAGATTTGCTGTATCTGCACCACAAATTAAAAAGCAGAAAGTTACATTCTTTGGGCAAAATTAAAGTTTGCCCACACACACACACACAAAAGCTTTTTTCTAGTTGCTAGATTTCACCATACTTTATTATACGGTCCTGGCACATGAAAGGCTCTATTTCTATACTCAACACGATGCTTCAGGGATTAGAAAAGGAGAAATAAATGCAGCTGCACAAAAGCTTAAAATTATTCACAGTAGTAATAGTCATTGGTACTGGTACCTCTACTTACTTGAGCTGTCTTTTTTCACTTATTGGTAGACTTGAGATCAAAGTCCATCCAGGTATTTCTGCTAAGTTTTCTAAGGGTTGCACAGAATTCTTTGGCTACATGGTGTCCAATTAAACAAAGAAGTAAAAATGCTTGTTATCATATGAAAAACTTACAGGTCATGGCAGGATGGAGTTTGAAGAAGAGGATGAGAGCAGAAATATATTATAAAAAAAAGGAACCACCCTCCTTTTCTCCAGTAGCTAGCAATGTGTCTTTTACATGTCAGTAAGATTCAGGCATTGTCAGTTTTCATCCTTTTGAAGGTTGGTGCTATTTATTCAGCACTTCAAAGGGATTTGACTGTGTTTCAGCCTCAAACTGTGATCTCCTCTCATATAATTGGAAGAAAACTGCTTCAGAATTGCAAGAGATTTCAAGCTTTTTCTCCCTAGTATAGAGATCTTTCTGAAACACCTATGCCATATGACAAGTACAGAAATTACCAAGCTAGATGGATAGGAACCCATACTACTCATTTGAAGGGAGCTCTTTGGCAAAGCCCTTGTAACACTGTCATTTTTCTTATATCAACCAATCCAGCTCTGAAGCCACACTTCAAGCGAATGACACTGAGTCATTTCTAGTGGACTCACAGGAGCAACACTGAAACCAATTCTTCATGACAAACTGCGTACAAAGTAGATATGTGCCAGAACGGAATTCTGATAGTTTAGTGTTGTACGCATACGTTGTAAGAGCAAGCGGCATATGCGGCAAAGGCCATGGAAAATCTGGCTTGCAAGCCTGATGGACGGAGGAGGCCATCCGGTAACAGAGGCATAACTGATGCTGTCAGTGGAGACTAGCCTACACCTCTTCCCATCTGCGAGAACTTAACTGTAAAGTTTGATGTGACATCTTGAATAATCAAGTGCTGGCACGTGTAGGGAATGGTTGTGCACCTATGAGCACTGAGTGCAATCTAGCACTAAATAATTAAAAATAAATTGTATATCCAAACACGGCACAGATGTCATGACTGATTTTGGGAAAGACTCAGAGATACCAAGTGCCTCCATAAGCCAGAGATGACCATAGTAATGTGGACTCTTCACACCCTAAAACTTCCTCAGAATTTTTCCACCATGGCCCAGCACAGTTAGCTTATTTCAGTGTCTCAAAGATCTGCCCTGGACTGTGGGATATTTCTTTTCCATTTAAGAAAGCAGCTGGCCGCTCGCGATTGGTTTGCTACCTCACAATTTAAAGCCAAACGTGTAATTACAGAAGCTATAAATAAGCACAGCTTTTGCGCAGCAAGAACCTTATTGCAGCAATGTAGCTATGCTGAGACAGGAATTAATGTGATTAACAACTGATAAGTATCTGACAACTCAATAACTTGTTTTTGCCTTAGAAGAACCTACAGTACCTTCCAAGTTCTGTAGTTAGTGTCTATCTGTTGTTATTTCTCTCACAACAGAGGGGAAAATTGTTTCCAAACATGAGGAACAGCCAGTACATATGCACCAAATATACACAGTCTACCAAATGAAAAAGTATTTTCCACTGTTCTAATTGCTGGCAAATTCCTTCCTCAAAATTCTGTAAGGTGGTACGGATTATGACAACAAATCCATTCCCGGTTATTTCCAAAGGGTATTTTTCAACAGGGTATTAACAGGAAGTCATCATACATGTGAAGATAATGAATTTTTTTTCTGTGTATGATTGCCTTTTCAAAGGAGGGAGATAAGCATAACAGATGGAATCTGCTATGGGAAGAATGAAAGCGGCCTTTATGTTACAGCCCCACGGAGACAGCAGTCCAACAAGAGGGATAAAGATCACTGGTCTAATTTCACAAAATCCCTCAGCCTCAGTTTATGAAACACACTCTTATGACTAAGAATTAGAGTGATGCAGTTGAGAGGAAGATGTTACTCTTCTCCAGTACAGGCAGTATTTATAGGAGGAACACTGCACAAAAACCTCAGAGCAGCTTTGAGACCAAGGCTGATTTAAGCCAGCTGAGGAGCTGCCTCCCCATAGCCCATATATTATGCACAGTTGCATAATCAGTGTTACTCTTCTGTAAAATATCTCATATGGAAATCCAAAATGAGCAGACATGACAGACATGAACCAGGTATTTCAGTGGCAATTCTTCCATGAAATCCTCAGCTGAGCTGCCAGCAGCTCTAAAGGCAATGAAAACACTCAAATTTCAAAAGCAGCAGCTGATACGCAACACAGACAAGCATTACTCTTTGTTAGTAGCAAAGATGAGAAACATGCAAAGAAAAAGGAGTTCAAGGCTAGGAAACTAATTTCTCCAGCTGCTATATCAGCCAGCAAAATCAGAAAGGCTTCAGTCACAGTTGATAATAGTTCCTTTGCTCTTGACCTTCCTTGGAAACCACAACTAAATAGCCAACTGTGGGAGGAAAAAAAAGAAAAAAACCCTTATATTTCCTGTATTATTGAGTTAGAGAGTGTCTCATGAGCAAGGAATTTTTACCTTAATAGAGTCAGTCCACGTTTATGAAGAGAATACTGAGAGTTATATTTCTTGGTTTGCCATCATAGGCAAAATTTATGTTTCCTTTCTTTCCTTCTTATTACTGGGTTAAAGTGTACACTAACACAGCATCTGTCTTTCAAAAACAGACCTTGATTTTTGAGAAGAACATGTGGATGATGCTATCCAGGAAGGGCTTTAGGAGAGACATCCTGATTAGAAGAAATCTCTAAGAGGCTCCAGTAGTTCTGCTCAATTAAAGGCAGCTCTTGGGCTTCTGTTGATTTCATTTTTTGATTGCACACACCACAAACAAGAACTTCAAGAGCTCCAGCTGGCCCCAAGAAGTTACAGCACACGGTAGTGTTGCCTGACACAAATATTCCCATGATGGATGAAGTTTTTTATCTTAACTTCAAGCAAAAAGTGTGTGATTCAATTTTAAGAATAAACAGGATAAGTATGTTACTGTTGACTTCACAAAAACTTTTTGCACCAACACCGAGATCAAACAGTTCCCACGAAGGGAACAAACCAATAGTCAAGAAAAGTCTGAATTAATTTACCAGGGGGGCAAGTGACATTAGCAGCTCAAGGACACCCAAATGTAAAGCTACAATACGTATGTCTTCCATGAGAGATTGCCCGTTCCAATTTTCTCTGCTCCTATTTATTTTGCAAAGATTCAGTACAGCTTTGGGAGCTTTTTTTTTAATAGGGAAAAGAAAGGGAGGTTGCAGTATATCTTTCTTCAGGCTTAAGTACAGAATTGTTGTAATATGGCTAAGCTTAAACATACCCTCAGTTCCTTCTGTAGAAAAGCACAGTTACACCCAGTTTCTAAGGCAAGACAGGAGGAGTTGTCATTTCTTACCCAGAAAACAGTCTAAGCAACAGTCAGCAAACTAGCAGTCAAATCTATCTGTGTTTTAAGCCTCCAGTGTCTGCCAGACTCCAAACTGTTACTCCAACTTGCTGTCTCTAAAATCACTTGCTACAGACTTTAAGCAAGCTTGAGCTCTCAGCGGGAAGCACTATGGTTTAATGTTGTCTACTCTAATTCAGTCCAGGCTGCCTTTTCAGGCCCTTTATCACAAATATCCCAGTGCA
This sequence comes from Sula dactylatra, assembly GCA_013389905.1. Classification (NCBI taxonomy): domain Eukaryota; kingdom Metazoa; phylum Chordata; class Aves; order Suliformes; family Sulidae; genus Sula; species Sula dactylatra. The sequence goes on along the minus strand of WEKW01032817.1, from coordinate 43,598 downwards.
CAGATATTTGCTGGGATCTAAGCTTTCTAGCTTCTTCCATAGCTTAGAAGTCATGTTTCCCCCATTCCTCCCCTATCCACTGCTGTGTGACTCAGCAATCATTTCCCCCACACCTGCATTTCCTCTACCATTTTGTATCTTGGCTCAGAACTTAAAAGCTGCTCTGACCTGCAGCCCACACATGCAGGTTCCGTTGCCAAGAGCCAGGTTAGCCCCATTATCCCAGTCTGCAGACATCAACAGCCACTCACGAAGACTTTCATGACTAAACTCTGGTCTACTCTGTGAACAGGAAGTGTTCAAGGAAGCCAACAGAAGTTGCTGTAGAAGATACGCTATATATATTCTTAAAAGTCCTACAGGAATTACATTAATCCCAGCCTTCAACTTAAATCTGTGTATTTTTGATGAAGGGAGATTCTAAACTTGACCTGATTCAGCTATGAAATACATGGCCTTGCTAAAAAGAAACATCAGATTATTTACGCTGATATGGACCAAATCATCAATCTGGACATGGATCTAGATAGACTATACATCCTTCCAGTTTTGCAAAGCCAGTTAGGACTCCTGCATTTGCCTATTCATGTTGAGAGAGTTTCTATGTTCTTTTTATCTTCTTTGAAAGAATTGAGAGCGTAAAAATTCAGCCTAAGCTAATCATTTTACTTATGTGACTAAACAGTTACCACCTTGTCATCTTGGATCTTAGCGTTTGGAACTAGAAAAGACACTTCTAGTTAGTTTGCCAGACAAATTAATGTTAATAGCAGCAGTCAGCCATGCTAAATCCTACTCCTGTGGGAAGACCCAGGATTTAGCTGGGACTGCTCACTGAAGTAGCAAATACTGGGTTCTGACTGGCAGAACTGTGCCACGTCTGTGGAGAGGAATTTCCTGTCTGGGGTAGCTATGGAGAGCTGTAAGAAGTCAGATTTAAGAATTTCAACAGACAGTTTTTGATACTTATTAGTAGAAATATAGAAGGGCAGGACTATGACAGTACTCAATATCCTTTATAGGAGCTTCTTTTCCCACTACCACCCACACACTTCTGTTTTCTTCCAGCGTATTGCATATTGTTTTGCCATTCCCAAGTCTATTCAGAGTGCTCAACCGTTTTCTTTTTTTTTAAATCCCGAGAAACTTCCCTGCAACTTGCCTGCTAAGAAGTAATACAGAAGCAAAGCAGTGTTTTACCTCCAAGGTTTGAAACACTTCTCCTTGATTTGTCTATTTTTTTTGAAGAATAGACAGCAAGTAGCTCTGTTGCCACTGTATGAGTCACAAATTGCCTCCCCCGGGCACAGGCCCCAGTGTTGTCAGGCCTGGGGTCGAAAGTGTACCTGACCCAAGTTGACACTGATGTGCTTTTATTTCTGTGATAAGAACAAAGCGGCAATTTGATCTTACCCAAGATGGCTATTCATTTTCTAAGGGTTTTACAAACATTAACAGCTTACAGTTAGCAATGCTTTGAACGATAGACAAGATGGACCATTGTTGGCATTTCAGGGAGGCAGTGGAAATGAAGGGAGAACGTAGATTTAAGTGATCACAGCAGCAGTTAAAGTAAGACCCAACTTGAAAACCGCATTTTGCCTTTATCTAAACGTCAACAATTATGTGAGTAGGGTCACATGGACACACCAGTGTGATCTGGGGAGTAGCACAGTCAAGTTCTTACAAACTCATACCCCATTTAACCAGCCACTGGCTGCATTACCACACAAATACAGTCAGCCTTGTTATAGACACGCTGTTGCAGACCCAGGGAACTTGGGCATCTCTGTACTGCATTCCTCATGCTTCTGTTCAGGAATTACTGCAAGCCAAGCTGAATATTTCTTTATCTGCAATGTCAGCAAGTCACACAGTCTTACTCCTCCTTAACCTCTTATTTTGCAGAGAGGAAAACAGAAAGCATTTGAAACTGTTAGTTTAAACGTTACATATGATTTTCTGCATAGCAGTCACTATAACATGAACATATTTATGAATTTTGCTCCACTCCTAATCACTCCTAACAGGTAGGAAATTTTAATCTTAAAGATCAAAACCACAAGCAGAGAACTGTCAAGAGTCCTTGCTTCTCCCATCTTAAACACAGTATCTTCTTTACTATGCATTCTCTCTATTAATTAGTTTTCAGTGGTTTGCTGCTCCCCCACTCCCCACAACAGTGAGCAGAGAGGAAGTGATAAAAGTTGTTTCCTAAACCTCTCTCTCTCTCCAAGGTGTGTTCATATCCATTAAAATTAAGTAAATACACTAACATTAAAAGGGAACCCAGTTGTTTAAGCTGGCAGGCACCCATGAATGCCCACAGCCTCCAGTGGCTTAATTCCCCGTAGAAAACACTCAGCATCTCAAAGGTTATCACCCTCATTACAACAACAATAAAGCAAAATAAAAATAAAAAAACCCAACAGCCTAGACACCTAACAGGACAGAACCATTTAAAAGAGAAAGAATGACATCTTCATAAAAATTTGTATGCTCAGATAAAAGCAACCAAAAGAACTCATTAACAGTTTTCATAAATCACAGATCATGCACCCTTTAAAAAAAAAAAAGCCAACAAAAACCAAGCCCCAACAGCAAAACAAAGACAGGTATTTAAGCTATAAACAAGTTGTTTTTAATTAGCCTAGGCAGAGCAGCATGTTAACCCCACTATTCCACTTACCCCATTCCTGAGACAGCTCAAGTGGCAAGCACATTGCGTTACATGAACACAGTCCATATCCTGCTAAGGAAGTCTTTTGGGCACCTAACACAGCTGTAGCAAGCAGGGCAACAGACTTGGACTCAGCTGCCCAACATCATCTTGTATTCAGGTGTACATTGATATACAGCTGAACACATGGGTCTGGACAAATACAAGTGACCTGCCGCTACTTCCCCCTCCATCATTTTTATGGTGCCCACAAATTATACCCCATAGCAATTACATAACTTCCAGCTCCTTCAGCAATAATTCAGATCAATATTCTACGAAGATTTTGTTATAAGATTCCTTTAGAAGCACTCCATGCCGCAGCTACCACTATAGTGTACTTGCACCTGGAGAAACCTGCCACTGCAGTCCCTTTGCCTCATGCTTCCCATGGGTTTTCCACATGCTGGGTTGGAGCACAGCCCTCTGACCAGCATCCTCAGCACTTCACTTCAGAAACAGCAGCAGCAGCACCCAGTGCTGGTTCAGAAAAACAGAAACACAGTGCAGGCCCATACCACCCACAGTGGTAGAGGCTCCTCAGATTCCCCAGCTCACCCTTCCCACCAGCGCCATCCCTCTTACCTCCTGCTCAGCTCAAATCTACACAGAAGTCCAAAACAGTTCAACCTCCACTCCAAGGTTTTCCAGCGTGACGCAGACTCCAGCTACTCACTTTTCAAAGCCAGGCATTTTGTTTCCTCAAAAGCCTTCAAGTAGCAAAGCCTCTCTTTGACTTACGTTTAATCCTGGCAGAAGTATGAGTGGCAGTAAGATGCCATTAAGACCCAGAAGGAACCATCTATTCTGTTATAAACACCCTTAAGAGTGCTTCCTTAATCTGTTTATGGTACATCTTCCTCAGTTTTAAATATTTAAAGTTTTTAAAACAGGTTGTTTCCTGGCCCTGCAAAAGCCTCTCTCAGCCCTGTTAGCCACCTAAATCCAGGTGAGAGAAGTTGTGGAATTAATTATTAGAGCAATGGCTTCATGCATACCACCTGGGCTCAGGCACTGCCTTGGCATACGCTTGCAGTCCACACCAATGGGAGCCTCTTTTGTCAATGTATAGTTCACATTTGCAACACATACTACAGCATATATATATATATTTAATATACCTCACTGATGTATTCCAACTTAGTAAGTCTCTCACGAGCCTCTGCCCATATCTTTCCCACACTTCTTTTATGCTGCTTTCCTACAATTCTTTAAAGCACATGCTCCAAATCCATGCGGGGTTACCAGAAATCAGAGGGTAGGCATTACAGACCAGAGTCACCCACCTATTCTACTTGACCTTTTCTAGTCTAGATAAAACATCAGCAGTTTTTCCATTTTCCTTCTCCTAAGACATCACCCATCCCTGACATTACCCAACCCTGTTTTCTCAGTATACCTGCCCCCAAACCCTCCAGCTGACTCTTCCTTAAGAAGTACTTCCATCCTCTCAGCAGCAACACTGCCAGCCCCAAGCCTTTGCTTCTCTTCATTATTTAGTTTTTTCACCAGTTGCTCCAAGGTCTACCTTCTGGCAGCCTCCAGTTTTCAGTAAAGAGTTGCAACTCCTCCTTAATTCTCCTCACAACAGAAACAGTAGGTGCTATGCCATTTCACCTTCTTCCTGTCCTTGCACCTACTGCTGGGGACTTTACCTTCCAGACTCTGGCCTGAGCCTGTTCTTGCCGGGTGCTAGATTATGACTCCTGTTTACACAGTGACCAGTTAGACTTCAGGTGGTTAACTGAGCAGACCTCTCTTTCCTTTGCTCTTAGTGAATACTGAACAGCACCCAGAGGAGCTAGTGCCTTCCATATGCTCCCATCCTTGCCCGAGTTTCCTAAAAAATGTGATTATTGTTATTTAAAGTATAAAACTACAACATTTCTTAGCCTCAAAAAGGAAGTCACTGTTCACTGTGCAAGAGGAAAGCTCTATTTGAATCATCTTTCGCTTCACAAGCGACAAATCACAATGTGTCCATAACATTAATTACAGCATTTAGTGCAGAATTAAATTTATGTAAATAAAAGTAATTATAATAATTATTGCTACTGTGGTACAATTATATTACTAATTGTGCCCTCTCAAATCATGACCGCCCTGACTAGCATTTCTGGTATCAGCTGTGTCTTTATAGACTTTTACCCTCCCCCAGAGGGAAAAAGAACAAGAAAGTTCCTTCCTCACACACAGCATTTCATCACCTTCCAGCAACCTGGCCAAACTATCCTCTTCTGACCTGCTAGTACAGATTTATTAACCTTGTTAGGTTTAGTTGTTCGGGAGACAAATAAAATAGGTATAGGTGGGGGGAAAGCAGGATTTGTGGCTCATGGAGTGCCTTCTGCTATGTAGTTATGGATTAAATTTCCTACCAATACCAGTATTTTCAAGTTTCTCGTAAACTGCAAACTGGAATGCAGTTTCACTTTGAAGATCCAAAAGGATATTATTTCTGGAACAGAGCATATTCCCTGAACCCTCTAGGCTGGGAACTTCGCAGGTATTTCATACCCACACAGGACAAGTAATTACTAGTCAAATGTGGTTACAGCTCTACTTGTTGCTCTATAGCTATGTTGATACCCATGTTTGTGTCTAAATCACAAGGCAAGTATGCTCTGGAGAGTAAACCACAGTTCTGTGTATGCCAGTTGCCTAAAGCAAACAGTTACAGATCTACCCTTGCTGGCAAGCCACTTTCTTTCCAGTGGAAATTAGAGTAGACGCAGAAGACAAAAAGGTGGAGGAAGGATGTTACTTACCTGGGTCTCATCCCAATACGGCATCAAGATATATCTGAACACCCATCCAGTTACCAGCTAAGAAGTACTCTGAAGTTGCCCTGGTGAGATCTGCCTTATAAATAGATTGACACCTCTCTGTTGTGTTTTACTCTATGAGCTTTCTCCGCAGCACGGCTAAGAAGACTAGGAAACAGGACTTTAGCTAAGAGGTGAGGCTGCAATCCAGTAAGTGCTTAAAGTCTTCAAGAACTGATGACTTATAAGGCGTTGTAGAGAGCATGTTGAACCAGTATTACATTACAGTGCTGGAAGTACCAAAAGTTATAATTTTTGAGATAAGATGCAAAATGCTGGTTCTACTTGCTGTGACCATTGTTAGCCTTTCAAAAGTTAGGAGCCTTACTCTCAGTGAACAAGCAAAAATTCCTCATGCCATCCTTTGTCACTGTTTTGTAGAACTGTTTCATACTATCTTAAAAGGAAAAAAAAAAGATGAGTATGCTAAACAACTAAAGAGTGAGGATGTTGGTCTATAGGCAGCCTTTATCTGAAATGTGTTAGAATACAGTTATGACAGAACAAGTTTGTAGCGCAGTACGCTATATACATTTGAGACAGAAAATCCTGTGCCTGACACTTACTATGCAAATATAAAATACTATCACTATGTCACAAAGACATACTATCATTTCATAACATAGAACACCTTTCTTACTAGGGTTGACTGCCTTATCAATATGTGCTTCTTCCTGCATACACTATTTGTGAACACATACTGCTCTGTTTATCTGAGCTAGTATAGATCTCTCTCAACACAACTCCTCATTGTGCAGCACACACATACCCATTCCACTGCCAAGCAAGAAGTTATACAGTGCAAGGCCAACAGTTCCACATTGGTTTCTAAGTTCACAAAACAATCTTGGCAAAAGACATCTTCAAAGACATACATTTTCAAGTATGAATTATGGTGAGTATGGTCATATTTAGAAATCAGCTCTATGCCTCTTGCATACCTGAAGCTCTCCCTGAAGTATACAAGAAATTTATTACAAGTACTTCAGTGAACAAGGCCCTTTGTTGTTATCAATGAAAGTCATTCATTTGAGCTGCTAAGTGATTTTTCATTACGGTAAGACAAGCAACCATAGATTTAGCTATGACTGGAAGAACAA